>JAKXYG010000021.1:227500-827500 GCA_025895645.1 Cardicola forsteri | reverse complement strand
TGACAAGGCCGCCTGATTTTTTGTCAAGGTTATCGCCCTTAGCTGAAGGGTACATATGGTATACATATACCTTAAGACACCTTTTAAGTATCCAAGGTATAAGCGTGCACCCATCCGTCGTGGCGGAAGCCCAGTTATACTGCTGTGCATTTGGTGTCTGCTGTTATTAGGCTAGATGGCTATAGTCCAGGGTGTACCACATGGAGGAAGCAACATTCAGAAAAATTACCACCATTGAAAATTGAAACTGTATAAGCATCAAGATCATTAGTATATGGAGACATATGGTGTACTTTAAGGTACCTTTTAGTACTCTGGGTGTATGTTTATACCCATCCGCCAAAGTGGAAGCACACTTATACGGCTGTATCTGTGAGCACCTAGTCCAGGATGCACCACGTGGAAAAGAAGGAGCTAAGGAATGTCAACGTCATTGGAACTTGAGATTTTATAAACATTATTCAAATGCTGAGGATCAAACAAAATGGAAAATTCACGCTCACCTTTTCTTGCCCACCGAACAAATGCTTTTGTACAACAATCGCCAAGGTTCATCATATACGGCCCAAGACGGATGATCGAGCAAAGCAAATGACAATTGCAAAGCTTCTTTGAATCGCTCTAAAACAATAACATGTGAGCGCAAAGATTTAGCAATTACTGCACACTGATCACAAATAAACAGATTAGATCAACAAATCAACGCAAACGTATTTCTTCAATTAAAAGACGCGTTGTCTACATTTTAAATAGACCACCGATAAAAGTATATTCATTCATCAATTATACCAAACAAAAATATGTTGGCAATGTCATTATTAATATATCAAATCAATTTTGTTTTGGGGAAGATTAATAAACACTTGTCAATCATTATGCTACTAAAACCTTTTTTTCAATTGTGATTATGCAACCATTGTATAACCTTTTTTTATTGTTCATTAACTTACTCATAGTGTAATTTTTTGTACTTCTACTAAAAATATTTAAACTCATTGTAATGATAATAATAATAATCTTAATTACCAATACCAAATAATATGCAAAACAATCCTTCGTCAAATTTATAAAACATGTACTTTCCAGATAATTGCACTTTACAAAGCATCTGTCCAACACCGAACACGTATAATTGGCTTTATTTAGACAAATTTAAATTAAAAACAATATTATTCTTGTGTTTTATTGGAGTGGCAAAAACTTAAAACCCCATGTCAAATCCCCTAGAATTGTATCCGGTCGACACTTGAATAACCTTGCAGTACTGAAGTCCCGAATTCATATACAAAGAAGTGATCGCACGTACTCAAATGAGTGAAAGCCGAAAGAATGCTCCATCTTCGATTTGCAGAGTCTTCAATACCAAAAAATTAACTTAACCAGAAACATCGTGATTCAATAAATCCTCTGTCCAACACGGAACATGTATAATAATGTCCGAATTGTTGATTTATTTTAGACAAATTTAAATTATAAACAATATTAGTCTCCTGTTTTGTTAGTGGGGCGATAGTTTGAACTAACAATTAGTCATAGGCTGTAAACTGTAAAACATCAACTGAAAATGAAATTCATAAATCACAAAAATATCTAAAACCTATGCAAATGATCCTCAGGATTTGAGTAATGCTTATAGTTTCAATTTCCAATGATGAAGATATTCCTGACTACTGGTCCTATACGTGGTGCGTTCTCGACTAGGTACTAACGGGCATGTAGCATAATAACAGCAAGGACCGAGTGTACAAAGCTATAACTGGGCTTCCCCTACGGCGGATGGGTGTAAGCATACATTCGGGATACTTAAAAGGCATCTTAAGGTATGTGTACACCATATGTAGCCCTCGGGCTAAGAGAGATAATCCTGACAAAATCAGGCGGCCTCGTCAATCTTTGCGAACAGTAGCGCCGTCATAAAAATGCCGTCTATTAGCAAATAAACTTCGTTATTCTTCTACGTTTGTTACACGTATTAAGCATCAAAAATTGATCATTTGCTATGCCGTACAAATATGAAAATAATGAAGAGGTGACACCACGTCGGCATCAACAATAAATTTGAAACCTACTTCGTTTCAAACACGTTACAATAGTACACAAATGGGGTTGTTTGGATCGTAGGAATTGTTTCAATTCGGTTTTGGACAAAGCCGAAATATCTTCCAACCGACTTGTCAAATAGAAGGGGGCAGGTTCGGGCAAAGTGGCTTTGGAAAAGGCTATTCGAAAACTGAGATAACGCCTAGACAACAACAAAGTTCCAGTCTTTTTTTTGCCTCCAGCAATCGATGCACCAGCATCCGGACTAGTGACCTCTTCTGGGCCCGTCAACTCGTCCAACTCCGACTGCATGGACTGATCAAGCAAACTGCAATCCGTTTTGTTGGGCGACTGCAAGGAAACATCTGAACAACTTGGAAGTGACAATCCCGACAGCCTCATCGTTAAGGTTTTTTCACGTTTGCACCATTCATAAATATATCGCAATGTATTGGGATTTTCGGGTACTTTTTGAGCATAATTGAACAATACCTTTTGAACACGGTCGGATTCGTGAAAATATTCGAGAATCTGAAACCAAAATATTGACATAATTGTGCATAAACTTTGATAAAAAAAGTAACGTTTTCATACAAGACAAACAAATTTTTACTTTAAAAGATCACAAATTGTACTGAATGTATAACATGTAGCGGAGTCATTCCTTCATTGTGGCTGGTAACATGGTCACATCTTCATTATTCCTATATTTGTATGACATATTAAAACAATCGATTTCGATGAGTTGATAAAAGTAACAGACGTAGGAGAATAACAAAGTTCATTGGACGGTAGATCGCATTGTTGGTACGGCGCTACTGTTCGACTGACAAGGCCGCCTGATTTTTTGTCAGAGTTATCTCTCTTAGCTCAACGGCTACATATAGTAAGCATTACTCAAATCCTCATGATCAATAGCATTCCTGTAGCAGAGTGACACAATAATAAGAAATTGGTCCTCTAAACTCAGGAATATGTATTCGTTCTCCTGAGCATCGCCTGCGATTTAGACTTAAACAACTTCACAGTACTACTAACTTAAATTTATAGTGTATCAAAAGAGAAACGTTTGAGCGCAAGATTAGCAACCTGGCCTCTGTACAAAAAAGTTGTTAAAGAAACAACAAGAAGAAGATACAATTTCATTTAACCACAATAAAGAAGTAAAAGAATGATCTTGGGTGTGGCAAAATCCAAATAGAATTCCAATTTTCAATATGCACGATCTTCAAAGCCAAAAATTTAATGGACAATCCGTATGGAGCAGTTTTGTTACTCCATGCTTTTTTAGAGCAAAAGGGTTTTGAACTAGACAAAAATAAAATATATACAAAACCAACTAATAGAACAGTTGACTCCTCATACTCCCAACCTAATTAAAATGTTTAATTGAGGTCTTGTTATGAGTAATGCTTACAAAGTTTCAATTTCCAATAATGATAATAATCCTGACTGTTCATCTTCCATGTGGTGCATCCTGGACTATGGGCCGATAGGCATCTAAACTAATAACTGCAGGGATTAAGTGTACAGCTGGTCTTTTACTGGATTACCGTTCAGTGAATGGGTGCTAGTACACACCCAAGATGCTTAAAATATATCTCAAGGTATCTATTTACTATATGTAGCCGGTTAGACTTTTGGTTCGTCAATTCCTGCAAACATCGGCATTGTCGCAAAAAAGCGGTCTTTTGGCCAAAAACTTCATTTATTCCTCCAAATTCAATCGGCATCCGACAACCTTTTCGTATATGAATTTGAAAAGCTATTCAAACTTGGAATTAATAAAGGGGTGACTCTGCCACCAACTTATGTTATGTTATAAAAACCGGGGTGGTCTAGCAGTACAGCGCTCGATTTGGACCTCGGTGGGCATGGGTTCGAATCTCTACACCGACTGACTAAATGCGGACCCACGTTCGACTTCGCTGCCGAAAGATGCGTTTCTCGCAAAGCATTCAAAGTAGCAAACATTAAAAAAACATTTCATATCTTGCATGTGCGTATAAAATAATGATTAAGTTCCTTTAATCTTCGTATAAAATTGTATCATTTGTCCAATTCTGCTTTTATTTCTTATATTGGATAATATGAAACACTAAACAAACATTATTATTATTATATTATATTATACAAAACCCTTTTACTTTAAAAATAAGCATGGGGCAATAAGACAACAATTACAGCAAAACAACAACAAAGTCTCGTTGGTATTGAAGATTCTGCAAATCGAGGTTGAGCTTTCTATTGGCTTTCACTCAACCCTGTCATGTGTGTAAGTCTGTCATCCGGAAACATGCAATCACTTCTTTGCCGTTGTTTGCCGGAATGGCGTCCTCTTGATTTTTTCCGTAGTAGTATAAATTTTTTACAGAGACCAGGTTGCTAACCTTGCGCTCAAACCCTCCTCCTTTATCCAGGCTTGGGACTGGCTAGATTGATTCATTTCTGATCCAAATTAGGCGGAGTTAGAAAAAACATTATACCAAGAATTAATAACACAAATTCGCATTATATGAATCATTTAATACAATTTTAACCCATTAATTATTAATAACTCGTCAAAAAATTAATTTGATAAAAAACACAAATAACAAATTAAAAATTTAGAATCTATAAGTGAGATTTGCTCAAAACAAAAACAACATAATTGCCACGCACTGTAAAAAATAACTTCTTTTTTAAAAGCAATATTGACATCTAAAAAACATTTACTGTAACAAATGGTTTGACAAAATTGTCGCATAAATAACCTTCATCAATTAGTGCTGTTGTTTCTTCCAATCGATTAAACGCTTTCTCTGCCAATTCATCGCACAACAGTTGATTTGAGTCGGGATCATCTGATTATATATATATATATATATATATATATATATATATATATATATATATATATATATATATATATATATATAATATATATATATAATGTAATTACTTTGAATGCTTTATAGGAAACATCTATCAGCAGGTAACATTTTAGCGAAACCGAACGTGGGTTTGATGGTGGGGATCAAACCCATGCCCAATTAGATTCGAGTACAGCACTGTACCGCTAGATCACACCGGCATTAAGAAACAAAATTTTTGATTAAGAAAAATAATTATGCAATGCAAAATCAAATTCCACAACATTGGGTTAAAACACGTAGAGACCTCGACATTAAATACTTTTGAGAAAATTCTGAAAACATTGAATATTACCTAAAATATTTTAAACATAGCTTTTATTATCTATTTATATATATGCATACAGCATATTTCATCATATAGGTTATTTTTAAAAATCTGATTTGCTTGTTTGTTTTTTTATTTCTAAATTAAAATTTTATAATAATATTGGTATAAAATGTTAGTTTTTATACAATATTTTACTAATACTTCTAAGATAAAATTCGAAAAATGTTTCAGTACAACTTAGATGTGCTTCATATAAGTAAATAGTATCACAAAATCGAGTAAATTGTACTGTATTCTATACTACATATATATATATATATATATATATATATATATATATATATACGTTTTCTAATATACTTTTCAACTTTTATTGTAACATTTACCACCTAAACTTTATCTTACAATTTCCAATAATGAAAGTAGGAAGCAAAATCCATGAGCAAAAGTGTAAGGAAAAGTTTTTATTTCATTTTGAACACTACTTATTGTAGGATGAGCTATTAAAATATCTCAATTTTCCGCACATTTGTTTTGACAATGTTTTAATAGAATCATACAATTAAATAATGTCACAAAAACGAATCGACTATAGTGCAGATCTTAACAGTAGCCCATTTTTAACTATTAAAATATTTAGACAAAATATGTATATTCATATAATATTTGCCCACCCGTTACATTGGACAACTTCAATTGTTTCAACCACCTGGCATAAATACTCAAACCTTCATACAGTCTTTGTAATCGCTGAACGTGTGCGAATTCTGGTTCCCGGGTTAAAGTTGCTTTATTGGCTGAGTAACGATTGCGCTGTCCAATCTAGAATAAAATGAAACATTGGATTTCTTCTATAGCTTCAAATAATAATATTAGAACATGTGTATTGTAAGATGAATCCATTTAGGATAATCTCTTCAGTGACATATATAAACTACTTATTAGTAATCTCTGTGCTCATTTTAAAAAATCCTTATAAATTAATTATTGAAACCCATTAATTTGTATAATTTTTAAAAATTATGTAATAAAATTTAATTCTTAAAAAATATTATGCACGTACAAACGGAAATTACGCTAATCCGTTTTGCAAAATGCATTAATTAGCCTTTGTTGGCTAAAAATGTTGAATGGAAATAAATCGGACCTAAAACATTCTAAAACAAAAGATTAGTACAGCTAATTCGATACTTTCTTGTTTAACTAATTCAAAAATGTTCCACTAGAGACCTTGTTATGTTCATGTACAAAATTTCAAAAAATGTTATAACAAAGAGTAAAAATATCAGAAGACACACAAACAACACATCGCTTGCATTTTTGTTTCTTTATAAACGGAATAACTCACAAGTCTATTCGACTGGAAATATTCTACAGATTCTAAAGACCCATGACACATCTGATATAATATATATTCAAGAATTCGATTGTTTTCATCACTTAAACAAAATCCATTCAAAACACTGAAAATGAAACACAGATTTAAAATGTTACACGATTGACTTTTGACAAATTTAATTTTCTTAAAAATGATTACATCAACTATTGGATAATCTAAAGATGTATCGCATCGATCAATATCACTTTTATAAATAAACTGCTTATGCAAAAACTTTTAAATATATTTAAGGCAGCCAACATGCCCAAATTAAAATGTCAATGATTCTGAGGATTTGAGTAATGCGTATAAAGTTTCAATTTCCAATAATGATAATATTCTTGACTGTTCCTCCTCCACGCAGTGCAGTCCCGACTAGGTGACAACAGGAATCAAATGCACAGAAGTATAACTGAGCTTCTGCTACAGCGGATAGGTACAAGTATATACTCAGAGTACTTAAAAGGTATCGTAAGGTATACGTATATCATATGTAGCCCTTGGGCAAAGGGAGATAACCCTGACAAAAATCAGACGCCCTAGTCAATCTTTGCGAATAGTGGTGCCGTTGCAAGAATGCTATCTACCAGCCAAGAAGCTTCGTTATTCTTCTACGTTTGTTATGCTTATCAAGCCTTCAAAATCTGTGATTTAATTTGCTGTACAAATATAGAAATAATAAAAAAGTAACTATAAAACCGACCACAATAAACCATGAAGAAAACTAAAATAGAATTGTTAATCTCCATGTGTCATTACTTAATCTAACTCCTTACAAAATTCCATCATAATATTATAAATTAAACCAAATATCTTACTAAATTGTAACAAAATATTGTAAAAAAAGAGCAAAAATATTATAATTAAAAATTAATTGATTTTGGTTGGGAGCGTGATCACCTCTTCATTATTTTTCATACCTACACCGCATATAAACAATCAACTTCGATGGCTTAATAAGCGTACCAAACGCATAAGAAAAGCGATATTTCTTAGCTAGTAGACGCATTCTTGTGACAGCGCCACTATTTGCAAAGATTAACGAAGCCACTTGAATTTTTGTCGGTGTTACCGAACGGCTGCATATGGTATACGTATACCTTAAAATACCTTTTAACCATCCTGAATGTATGCTTGCACCCACCCACTGTAGTGGAAGCTCAATTATAACGCTGTGCTCCTGGACCTTGCTGGTATTTGCATCGATGTTCACGAGCATCTAGTCCAGAATGCACCATTCAATACGATAATGTTAATGTATAAGAAAATTTAGCCACCTCAATTCATGATTACATTTATACACTAATAAAATCCATAAAGTTTTACATTAGACACTTACTATCACACTAACTTTTCAAAATAATTTAAAAACCTCATTTATCTCAAAATAAACCAATAACGTTTAAGGAGAGATAATTTGTTAATATAGTATTAGTAATCAACAGAAAAATAATCCATCCTATCTACTCATATATATATATATATATATATATATATATATATATATCCATTTCGCTAATACATTTTTATAAGATAAAAATAAAATTCCTTTGTATGACTGTCCAATAATAGTAAAAACATTTCAAATAAATACCAATAAAGCATTTATCTCTCAAACAAAAGCTTTCTAATTAATTTCTTTTGTACAAAAACCAATTTCTGCAATTTACCTAGGTAATGCCTCAATTTACATTAAAAGTAATAATCTTATTTCCGTACTTCTATGTAATGCCTCTGCTTTGACGAAAAGGTTTGAGCATACACCAATGACATCTTAAGATATACGTATACTATAAGTTGCCGTTGGGATAAAATAAATAACCTTATCAAAAAACTGGAATGCCTTGTCAACCTTTCAAACGGTGGCTTCGTCACAGAGATGCCGCCTATTAGCCAATGGAGTCTACCATTTAATATGATGTATAACTATACAAATAATAAAAAGGTTACCACGTCACCACGTCACGTACCAATAAATAACAAAACCAGAAAAAACAAAATTGAAAAATAATCCCTAGAAAATAGGCTAAACAGTAGTATCCCAAAACTAAATTAACATAAATAGATAAACCACCATAACACAGAATAATTAAAAAAGTAAATACCTACTTGTTAAAATTCTCCAAGCTTTTTGTAGCTTTCAAACATTTAAGTATATGAAATGAAACCTAAAACTAATTAAATCAGTATACTTTACTTACCCTCCAAATCCACGAAGAACTCGTAGAATAAGAATGAAGAGTATGAGCAAGTAATCTAGCTGCCTCTTTAAATTTGTGTCTAGACATCAAATGCCACATGGCGCACATTATACGGGCTTTCTCTGTTTCGCTTATAAACCTAAATGTTTCTGCAATTATAATTAAATAAATGTTTAGCTTTACGTAACACGCCAAAAACAATCGAAAAATTCTTCCCAATTATATAAGTGACATAATAAAAATAAATAAAATAATCCACGTGACTAATTGAACAAATCTAAACAAAATCCCTGACTCGCTTAAAATAAGCAATCACTTCTTGTATGTTTCCTAAATCACAAGTAATTTCCCTCTACCAAAAGCAGCTATAAACATTGATAACTGCATTTTTGTGTTGTTTACAAATTTTTCTTGATGTAAATGATGTAAACTATATCATTACAAATAGCCATAATTTTTATAAACTACTAAATAGCACCACGGTGCCGTCACTTTCAAATAGCACACACCTGCAATGATAACTGCAATTTTAATTCACATGCCGATTACTCGTAAAGCTAATAGAAGCACTTTTTATATCTTCAATAGTATCTGAATAAACGACTGTCCTATCAATGTTAACTAAGGCAATAACTCTTATTAAACTGCCAATCAAATAAAGATAAATCAAAATTAACACGCCCCTTAAAAACTATTTCTAAAACGTTAAAACTAATGTAATTTTCTTCATTACCCCATCGCTTGTTAAAAACTGTAAACTATAAAATGTCAGTTTTTCAGTATTTTATACTTTCAAAATGTACAAGAAACTAAATTTAGTCTCAAAATTAGCCTATTGTTCCTTTTTCACACTTCATCATTTGTTATATTTGTAAATTTTGTGGTTAAACTTTTCTGTTATTAATAATTAAAATAAATACTATCGTATTTAAAAAAAAGGAATTTCATTGCGGCACCAAACCTATACAACCATGACATTAGTAATAATACGTTTTATAATGACTTTATATCCATAAAGATAATTTACAAAAAATATTTCGTTTTTAAAATATTATTATTATAAAGCCAACTAAATAATTAATTCAGATCAAAACAATTATTTTTTTCTGATAATACTTTACAACTTAATAAGTAAGACATAAGTAACGTTAAAAATAAAGATTTAGAAAGTAAGATAAAAACAAACAACTAAAATTAGCAATTTAAATAATAATAATAATAATAATAATAATAATAATAATAATAATAATAATAATAATAATAATAATAAATAGTACAAATAAAGATGAATAAGTATACCAATATTTGTATTACATTGCTAAGCATTGCAATGTGGTTTGAAAAGAAAAACGTGATTCAAGATAAATTACAAACGTTATATAAGACTTTGTTATCACTAAGCATCATAATTAATAAAATATCTAAACGCTATTAATTTTTATAATTAAGTCAAGACGCCAACATTCTATTAATAAACTAACAACTAAATAACCACAATAACATATTTTGTTTAATTTCTTGGTACTTATATTTCTATACTATAAACTAAAGTCAAAACCTATACACACTCAAAAAAAAACTTAAAAATACTACTCTCAAATTAGTAACACATTCACAATATCTTTAAAATCTCATACCGCAAGAATTAATATGGCAATATGATTCAATTCCTACCCAACCTTCATAAAAACCTAATTTTCGAATCCTTTTTAAAAATTCACATAATCTCCTCAGATGTAAAAAGTAGAGCTTGCGCCGTCCAAATCTCATGTTAACTTGCTAAAATTCGTAAAAAGTCAAGGTCAGAAAAACATTTTTGAAATACTGTATTATTACTAAAACATTTTAAAATAGTTAATAATATATTTATCATTAATATTTTAATAATACACACAAAATTTATTTATTAATAATTTTTTTTATTTAAACTTGCAAAGTAAAAATTTTAAGTTTAATTTATAAAAATAAATTAAAAACAAATTAATTATTCAGCTTCATGCTCCTCTACTATATGTACCTTATATTAGACTTCATTTAGAATACTGTGCACAAGTCACTGCTCCTATTTTAAAGGCTGACTCCTACAATCTTCAAAAAGTTTAAAAGGCGATTTCTAAATTACCTAGGTCTCTAAGGTGTCTCCCTTATCAAGATAGCCTCTTTTTGTTAAAATTATTCCCTTTAAAGCCCGAGGTAAGGCGCGCATCACGCTACACATCCATTGGAGCGTTATTCATCCTTTTCTCTTTTCTTTTTTTTGGAGATTATTGTAGTGTTTTTTGCATTGTAATAGACACACTTGTTTTATTTTTTTATATTTATAATTTTTGCTCGTTTACTATAATTGTTAATTTCCACTTTCTACCTTGATTTTATCTTGATTTCAAATACTTTTTCTGTGACTAATCCCATTTACCTCATATTTCCCTCCGAATCTTACTGATATTATTAATAATTAGAACCGAGTATCAAAAGGAGTTTTACTCCTACTCAACTCGTGTATTAACCTGTAACCTGTAACGGGATAGCGATGGAAAGTATACTGTAATCAGTTTTTGCCACGCTAATGAAAAAGCATTGTACAGAAAATTCCCTAATAGTATCTATTTTGAAATATTAAGATCAGAAAATGAGAATATAATTTATTTATACTTTGCAGTTTTATGAGTGATTATCACTTATGTAACGCTTCAAGTGTACAGTAAAGAATGCACAATAAGTTGTTGAACAAAGCCACATTTTTCGGGTTTTCCGTACTTTGTATAAGTGGGCTTACGTTTTGGTGGATAATTATGCAAACAATAAATTATTTTGTTTTTTTTTCGTAATGTAATCCAAATAAATTTTATTATATTGTGTTTATTTTTTTGTTCATTACGAAAATTAAGGAACATTTGTGTTTGCTAGAATAACAGTAACGTATTATCTTAAAAATGGGAAATTGTTTGATGGTTTAATTAATGTCCTAAGTTAACGTGTGTAATAAAATTTAGATAAATAGCCCCTTTTTTCTTACCAATAAAGTAGTTAGTGTACAATAATAATGGTAATTAGTGCAATATTTCCACACAAAAATAATAGAAAACGTAAACTGTGAGATGAATTCATTTTAGTCATTTCAGTAATCTTTAGCTAAGGTCATTGTAGAAATAGAAAAGTCAATAGGTAGTTATTGTGTCCTAATTGTAAAAATTTATCATTTTATTAAATTGCCATTTTTATTTAACGATAATGTAATCATCAGAAATTACTGATTTGTGTGTAAAATTGTTATTATTATAATAACGGTCTGAATACAAATAGCTTTTCTTTAAATTGACTGTTCTCATTACTATAACTATTATTATTATTATTATTATTATTATTATTATTATTATTATTATTATTATTATAAATAAGATTGTTACTACTATTTATTTATATTACCATTATTCTTGTTACAGTTATTACCGTTATTAATATTATTACCATCATTACTAACTTAATACTGTAAAAATTAATAATATTACTACTATCATTACCATTGTGAATGTAATAATAATAATAATTATTATTATTATTATTATTATTATTATCTGCCGGTTTTTCCCGTCATACGTCTAAAATAAACAATTTCAAATTTATTCAAAACCAATAATATCAGGATAAAAATATTTTGCTATGATTTATTGTTTATTTTAGATATTGCAGGTGTGATCATTGTTCAAAATAATTTTAGATTTACTTACTTTACTTATGTCTTGTCTCATGGACTCGTTTAATGTATCATAATGTCAAAATAACATCCTTATTTTTAATAAAAATAATGTTGCTTATTATTATCATAGCATAGCATAGACGTCAATATTCCATTTATGTACAAACAGTTTTTGATGTACTCCCTTTTGACATTTTCTCTACTTAACCTGGAATGGAAATCACTATTTTACAAAAACATTATTTAATTCATTGTATGGGCCTTGCAATAGCATAGTTACCGAAAATATTCAGTTGTTTACTTAGTAACCATAATGTGATTACAATTATAATCACTAAAATCAATTAATGTGTGGTATATTTAACTGCTGATGAATGTTGTTCTGGAGATTTTATCAATTTTTATTCAGTTACTCACAACTAAAGAAAAAATTGGAAACGAAAACAAGCCGGTTTTTATAAAACTACCTTTTAAAGGAGTTGATGTAGTGAACCTCCTAAAAATTAGGCTTAAAAATGCGATGAAAAGGATATACTCATTAGCCCAATTGTGAATGCTATGTACCACAACAGGTCTGTTTTTGCCCACCCAATGCTTATAGTCTCCTTATTATGGATACTGAGTTAAGTTTTTTTAGTCCTCGATGCTAAACTTTATATTATTGGCATTACTAAAACCTGGCTGTCGGATAATGTACTTGATAATAAATTGCAATCCAAGGCTATAGTATTATCCGGTCAGATTCTAAGCGTACTAAATGTGGTGGTTGTCTTTTTTTTATTAAAGAAGGCCTAAATTACTTCCTCCTCTCTCTCCTTGTTGCTACAAGTCATGAATTCGATTTCCTTTCTATCTCTATCTCTTTCTCTTCTAGAGACCAATCCAGATTCTCTATTTTTTATAGACCTCCTTCCCTCCTTGAGGTCTTTAACTCTGTTTTATTGCAAAAAGTCCAGTCAATCTTTGCCTTCCCTCATAAATATCAAGTTTTCATGGGCGACTTTAATGCCCATTTTATCAGTTGGAATACCCTATTCAGCCCGGGTAAGTCTTTTGATTCCTGCTTTCTTCAATTCTGCATTGAGAATGCACTTTTCCAACATGTGTCCTCCACTACCAGACATAGGGTTGGTTGTTCTTTATCTTGTCTCGATTTAGTACTTACTAATGACCCTTATATAATAGATGCTATTAATGTTTTTCTTCCGCTGAGCAAGAGCAATCATTCTGTCTTGACCTATAAAGTTCATCCCCCATTGCCCAATTTAAGTCTGCGCCTATTCCAGATTTCAGTATCGCTAATTTTGATGGTTTAATAAATTATTTTAGGAGTATTGATTGAGCATATGCCTCAACCGATAAAACTAATAAATTTTATTATTATCTTTTAAGTATTATTAAGTCAGGAGTTGATCTCTTTGTCCACTTTCGTTTTTCCTCTTTCCCAAAGACTAAAATTTCACGACGTTTTATTTGACTCATTAAGCTCCGTAATCGTGAATTTCATAAGTAGAAATTTACTAACTTTCCGTGTTTTTATTATAATTATCTTACATTACGCAATAAATGTGCATCAAGCCTTAGCCGTCTTAAACATTTCCAAATTCACAATCTGCTCGAGAAAGCTAAGTCTGATAAAAGTATACTTTTTCAATTTATTAAGAATAAACGTGGAATTTTTAACTCCTTTCCGCAGTTTAATGACACCCATGGATTTCCTCTTTTTTTGTCTGAAATATGTAATATTTTTAGTAATTACTCCCAATCTGTATTTAATGCAGACTTTATTGCAGAACCATCCTCTAGTCCCCCACGTTTATTACGGTTTCTTCACATTTCCTCCAAGATAGTCCAGAACCTCCTTTTTAAATTAAAATCCTCTTCCCGTGGTTCGGACAATTTATATCTTAGAGTTCTCAGGAAATGTGCAACATAATTAGCCCCAGCACTAGCCTATACGTTTAACTTTTCCCTAAATCAAAGTAAGGTACCTGAAATTTGGAAATTAGCTTATATCAGACCAATATACAAATCTGGTTGCAGATTTAAGGCTGAGAGTTATAGACCCATCAGTATCTTGTCTGCCGTCAATAATAATCTCATAAACCCTGTTCAGCATGGGTTAATGCCATCAAAATCCTGCCTCTCAAATTTATTGACGTTTATGGGTAGTCTTACCAGAATGTTGAAAAATTGCTACTAGGTTGATGTCATTTACTTTGATTTTTGCAAAGTATTTGACAAAGTACCTCACTCAACATTACTAAATAAGTTAAGAATTTTTGGGATCAGCCCTCGCTGCTTGACTAAATTTATGACTTTCTCTCAAACCGACAATTAAGCGTAAGATTAGGTGGTGTTACATCCGCAGCTGTGCGAAATCCGTAAATAACAGCACACACATTTTCAATTCCATCTTCTTCTAAAATCATTTAAGATAAATTTTATACTTTTTGGTAAACTCCATTAATCTGAATCTTTGTATACAGCTAAATAGAGCATAAAATATCCCAAATAAATATTTTTTTCGAAATTTTATGCAGTTTTTGAAAATCCAGTATTAAATTTTTTTTAATTTTTGTTTTGTTTACTTGATTCAATTTTATTATTTAATTTCTTTTTAATTTTATAATAATAAAATAAACATACTTTTTGTTTGTAGATTCATTTAGTCCATTTATGTATAATTGGTTAGATATTTTATTCACAAAAATTTTCTACACACGTTTATTTTACGAATTTTCAAGATTTACTAGATATCACTCAGTTTTTAACATAAAATTGACCTAATTTAATTTTATTAGTTAATAAAAATTTAGCGTAATCCTATGTAAATTGGTAGAATAAACCGGACAAAATTACCACCAAATTTACCAAAATTTTCAAACTGGCCACATTGACCTTAATCATTAAATTATATATTTTTTTATTGTACCAATTATTATTAAATAAAGAATTTTTAAAATTATTTATATTAAATTAATATTAGATTGTTTCCATTTGATCAATCAAATGTTTGGTGCAAATTCTTTGTTTATATAAGGCATGTATTTTTAGAAAAAATAATATTTATTTTCAAAAAATAATAATTTAAAAATTATACATTTTTATTGATTAATTTAATAAATACATTAAAAATTAAAGTAATTTAAATAATTTCAGTTTGAATATTGCAATCAGTCATTGTTTTTATTACAGTAAATTAAAAAAATAACTTTTATTTACCAAACAAGTTTTATAAAATACAAATTTTTTTATTTATTTTTAAGATGCTACATAATGTATTTTAAAGACAAAAATAAAACTTATTATATAAATATGCACATCGATCGCTCCCCATTGTAAGATCTGGGGGTCTAATCCAATACAACTCCAGGTTGATATTAACAACATATATAACTGGGTTGTCAACAACTCTCTTCCTTAAAATTTAGGCAAGTGTAAGCACATGTTTTTTGGTAAACCAACTAGGAATGTTTTTACAATGCCTAACCATAACACTCAATTGATAGATTCGGTTATTTCCATAAAATACCTGGAAGTTGTTGTAGATTCTGCGCTTAAGTTCACAGGTCATCATTCTAAAACAACTCAAACTTGCTATCGACTAATCAAATTCTATAAAAGAAATTTAGGCTGTCTCTCTCCGAGGAGTGCTTGTCTACTATATATGCCTTATATTAGACCTCATTTAGAATACTGTGCACTGGTCACTGCTCCTATTTTAAAGGCTGACTCCTACAATCTTCAAAAAGTTTAAAAGGCGATTTCTAAATTACCTAGGTCTCTAAGGTGTCTCCCTTATCAAGATAGCCTTTTTTTGTTAAAATTATTCCCTTTAAAGCCCGAGGTAAGGCGCGCGTCACGCTACACATCTATTGGAGCGTTATTCATCCTTTTCTCTTTTCTTTTTTTGGAGATTATTGTAGTGTTTTTTGCATTGTAATAGACACTTGTTTTATTTTTTTATATTTATAATTTTTGCTCGTTTACTATAATTGTTAATTTCCACTTTCTACCTTGATTTTATCTTGATTTCAAATACTTTTTCTGTGACTAATCCCCATTTACCTCATATTTCCCTCCGAATCTTACTGATATTATTAATAATTAGAACCGAGTATCAAAAGGAGTTTTACTCCTACTCAACTCGTGTATTAACTTGTAACCTTTAAAAAATAGGCGGCTTTGGAATGATTTTATTTTGGTATATCAATATTTAACATCAGGCCCCCATCCATCTTTCTTCTCGCTAACGAAGAACTTTTGCAGAGGTCATAATCTTAAATTGAGTAAATCTAGAGTTAATTCTAAGCTGAGACTCCATTATTTTTTCCAGAAAGTTATTAAAGTTTAGAACAGTCTACTTACAAAGGTAGTTAATGCTAAGTCTGTTTCGGCATTTAAGGCTGCTTATGATAGTTATGCCCTAGCTAATTTTACGTGAATTTAACTCATTGTCTTTTAACTGGTTGATTTTTATTTTATTATTAACTTTTAATTTTATTTTCTTAATATAATATTGTCGATAAATCTAAACCGAGGATCAAAAGGAGATTGTCTCCTACTCAACTCGTGAATCAACCCATAACCTGTAACCTGTGACCTTCACAACGACCTAGAAAATTTATACCCACTTGATGTGTCCTTTATAACTTATATAATCACGCATTGATAACTGTTATAACAGGCGGTCCATAATGGGTGACAATAATAAAAGCGAATTATTTAATTATTTTGTAAAACAAACAGAAAAATCAAATTTAAATCGTTCAAAAATCGCCCGTACTACTTTTAGAAGGACTACTAAAGTTGGCCTGTTTTTCGCATCGATTGCTCTAGGAACTTGTATCCTTTGACAACTCTTTATATTAGTTCATGATTTATTTTAACCATTTTCCTTAATTAAATTGTAGATATATTTTCTATATACAAAATTAGTAGATCGCGAAATTTGGATTCGTCATTTGATGTTCTACCTACTAACGAAAATGCGAATGCTAGTTAGGTTTGAAAGCTTGTTATGCTACTTTTGCTTTTAGAATTGTATATGTAATTTAATAAAAATATTTTTACTTTAGTGTTTCTGTTTATTTATGATACTGGTATAAATTTACCAGTATATTGCTTACAGATTTATTGCTGAATCTAAACGTTGGATATTTGTACCTTTAACTTTTAAGTAAATTCTTATTGCGTTATTTACGGACGAGTTGTTGAAATTATTTAAATGATTTATATACTTATATATATATATATATATATATATATATTAGCATGTTCAAATTAGCATTTTTTTAAATTGTGAAAACAACTTAAAATAATAGTTCACATGTAGTTATATTTGACTAAGTTACATAAAAAGAAGAATGAAAATGTATAATATTTAGTTTTATAATAAGATTTATTAATTATTTGTATTGTTTGTTTTTAAAATAGTCTTAAAATTTGTGGTAATTATTGATTAAGTCGTATAGATGTAGTTGGTTGTCAGCAAACATTATTTACTATTTTTTTGTATTATGTTTTTAGATTATTTATAATTTAGTAGAAAATAAAGTCTATGTTTAAAAAATAGCATATTTAATTTTCAAAAAAAGCGTTTTAATATCGTAATTTTTTTATAAATTGTTTTCCTTGGTAAACTTATGATGCTGGAGATTTAAGTGATGCTTATCAAGTTTCAATTTCCAATTATAGTGAATGTTATACCTGGATGTTGGGTGGATTAACATTACCGAGATGCTGAAAAACTTGATGACCTACTATTTCCAGGAGTCAAAATAAGAGCACAACAATGTTTAAACCAGAATCTAAATATTCTAAATAATATATATTATAGGAATGAAGTTAGTCAGTCAGGCTATTATCTGTTCGTCTTCAATCCAAATTTACTGTGATTCGTTGGCTATTTCATTTGTTGATTGTAATTGGGTGTCGTCTTAACAGTGATATTGCTGACTCAGCTATGGTGCTCAAAAGTACCTAGACTAGCACAGCAGGGACCGAGTGCATAGCGGTATAACAGAGTTACCGCTTCTGTGAGTGGGTAAAAGCATATACTGGATAGTTAAATGTGTATTAAGGTATACGTGTACTATATTTAGCCGTTAGGCTAAGGAAGATAATCCTCACAAATGCGTGTACTTATAATGCTAATATGAATGTATTTATAAACCACGTTGTTAACACAACCAGCAATTGGTATTAATTTTTTATAGTATTACTGGTATAGATAAATTTTAGGAACGTAACATTTTTTATTCTTGATGCATGTAGAAAAACTGTGAACAATATTCTAATCAGATACAATTAGTCATTTCTTGTGAGACCTTGTTTAAGTTATACATAAGTATCCAATAGTATGCAATCTATCTTAAAAGTTATTTACAAAAATGCTGCTAATTTAAAAATTTTGCAAATTTACTGCCTATAATCTCTAAAATGTTCTCTTAAAAATCCTAAGTCAAAATTATTTTAAAAGTACTTACTCTGCTTTTTAATAAAATTCAGTTGGTTTACGTGTTCAAAAATGTTTTATAAATGCTAAGTTTTTATTTAATTTCAATACTTGATTGGTTAATAAATCATTTATCTTTTTATTATTTCTAAATTCGTAAAAATCGTGAACATTTTTCACTATTTTCATCGTAAGTAAAATATCTTGCACCCAACAAATATGAGAAAATAAGTAAATATATTTACTAAAAAACAGCATTCTTGTGACACTACTACCAGTAACAAGAATGGTCTAGGTTACCTAGTTTATGTACTCATATATATAGCAGCTATGTACGGTACTTGTATACTTTTTAGTATTTGTATGCTTCAAACCTTACGTAAAAATGGAAGCTAAATATGAAACTGTGCATTCGGTTTGTGCTCAATCTTAGTTGAAGTTCAAGATGAAACAAAGATTATCACAATCATTGGAATTAAAGATTTCAGAAAAATATAAACTTCTTACAATGGTCAGGTTGAGTAACATTTCAGAGAGATTTTGGCACCAAGTCACGGCTTGGAATATATCTTATGTTTTTGAATTCTAAGATAAATTATCGTTTTTTAAATAAGGACCAATGATTTACATGTAGCGAATGGAAACATTTAAATAGTTAGGCAACTAGAAATTGTCTAAAAGCTCGAGAAAGTGTTATCATCAATGTTGAAAGTCTATATACATCGCCTCAACATATTTTAAAATACATTTAATTTTATCAATAACTGTCTAGAGAGGATCAGAAATGAACCGATCTAGCTAGTCCCAAGTCTAGATAAATGAGAAGGATTTGCGTTAGGGAGGGCATTCAGCATAAAAAAACCCACTTCAAAACTTTTTAATAGTTATAATGCTTAAAATTGGTTTGACATAAGTTAGATCGTCCCTCGTAAACGAAGTGCATGACACTTTTGCAAATCATGTCATAAATCCGCGAGGGTTATCTGGTTACGGACGAGCCAGACTAGATGTTGAGAGAGTGGGTACTTAAAGCATTAGATCGTTAACAGGTAAAGAGAAAGGTGTGACCTAATGTATAAAGATCCGGAGACACTTCAAGAAGGGAAAGTTATTTAGTATTGTTAAAACCAGAAATAAAACCTGGAAAGACTTGACACACTAAACAAATGAAAGGAATATTACTAACAGAAGAGGAGTAAATCAAGTAAAGATGGAAAGTATATTTTGAAACCATATCAAATGAATAAAATTCCCGAGAAATTACTAAAGACGGGACAACGAATCAAGGTGTAACAAAATAAGTATTTCAGATAGTAGTAATTAAAGGAGTAAGAAAGATTAAGAATGGAAAAACACCAGGACCAAATGGAATACCTATTGAAGCATTAAAATGCTTGGAAGACAATGGGAGTGGAGTGATAGTCTAAATAAGCTATTAAATTTAATATAGAACGAACAGAAACCTGAACTCAGTAGAAATAAAGGTGCTTCGATGGTCGTTGGGATAGAATAAAAAATGGTGCTATCAGAAAGCTAAAAGCTGTTGAAACTCATAATAAGATTCAAGAAAAAAATATAATGTGGTACAGCCACATTCTACAGAGAAAAAACTACTACAATTAAACCAATCTATACCAATGCTATATGTAACGGAGTGACAAAAGTGACTAGAAAGATAAACTCGAAAGTGGGTGGAAAGGAGTTCGAGTCTTACCACCAACATCAAATTTAAACCGTTTAATTTTTCTTAGTTTACACCTTTTGAAAAACGTTTCCCGTAAAACATTCAAGATTAAAAACTAAATAAATATAACAAAATATTAAAGTATAAGTTACATTATCAGCTTAACCAAGAACGTATCGAACCACCTGAAACAAGTAGTTATAAAAGCTTACACATTAATTATTACATATCTTGTGTTATATGGTAACAGTTTGTTAAATACAAAATTTACTTCAATTAATTTCAAGCATTAAATATTTTTTACTAAACATAATGTAACAGATTTATAATTAGAAATAAGTTTGTGTACAAATAAAATCATGTTATAACTACAACGTAACAGCGACTAGATGAAGACAGATTCCAAAACGTTAACATTTGTGTGGAATACAAGCAGAACGAGGAATATCAGTCATTGGAGGTATCCTTTTAGCTTCACGAATTCTTTGCATATATGCAGCTCGCTTCAACTAATGCAAAAAATAAATTTGAAATTTTAATTTACTGATTTGGTAGAATTTTGACATTCAATTAAATCTTCAAAATAAATTTTGCAAATTGTTTGAGCATTTTGTAGACCGACTCTTGCGCAACATCTAATTAAAAAATTAATCTAGACAATAGTTAAATTACCTAAAAAAATCTTGCTCCATAATTTGACAAAATTTAGGTTTATTATTCATTTGCACAGTAAAAACAGAACTACCAGCACTCCATTTGTAAATATTCAAAACAGGTCGGTGAATAAAATTTCCAAGAGGTATATAAACGTTAGGATATCTCTTATCTTAGCCAAATTAATAATATAAATCTTACCTAATTTAATACCAAAATTCTCCTTCCTCACTAAAGCAGCGGTAAGCACATCATAGACTTTATTGTAAAAACCTAATGATTTATCCGGTGTAGAATTTGCCTTCTGAGTTAACTCATCCAACAACTTGGAATTGGTTTCTACAACGGCCATCGGCCTTGCAACGGTTACTTTAAAAAACGCAGGTTATAAAAAAATAGTTTAAAAAAATCTAAATATTAAAAATTATTTTATTTTTAATTTTATAAAAATTTAATTTATTATATTTATTTATTTAAAAACTATTAAAAAAAATAATGCATTTTTACAAAATACCAGTTATAGGTTACAGTTTGGACCAGAAATGATTCAATCTAGCCAGTCCCAAGTCTGGATAAAGGAAAAGAGTTTGAACACAAAGTTAACAATATAGCCTTTGTAAAAAAAATTATACTGCTAGGAAAACGATAAGAGGACGCAACTCCAGCAAACAACGGCACGTATCTGGATGACAGAGTTGTGCAACATAAATTTTAATTTTTTATCAAATTAGTTTATTAAAAAAGGACTACAAACATTTTGTACAACAAATACACATAATCCACATTTAATAATTTTAATTTTTTAATCAAAATGTTTTTTTTATAAAAAACAAGTGATAAAATTGAAATTAAAGTTAAAGCTACAATGTAACTTTAATTATTTTTTTTATAAATAACCCATTTTTAATTCGAAATTTCTTTTCAGCTTTACAATAGACGTTTTTACACTAATGCTTTAAACTTGCTCAACAAACTAGATAAAATTAATTTTTTAATTAGGCAAATATTCCTTCAAAGTTTAGGAATTACGGAGATGTGGTTATCATGTCATCTGTTGTAATTTTACTAATTATAAAGGTGCTGAATACTTTACTATGTTAGAAAAGACATTAACTTTTGTATATTTATCCTATTTTTATTAGGGGAACAAGATAGTTATTAATAATAGCTAAATTATCCAGTGAGGAGTAAATCCTTTATTTCATTCTTTACTAGCTTTCATCCCTCCCCAAAGCCTCTTAAAAAAATTACAACCTGTCTCTTATGCTCTGTTTAAGTTTTTTTATCCTAGTAAATTTTAGCATTTTTTCAATAAATTGAAACTCCTTGTCTAGCCCTTTTAACTCTTTTAAAACCCAACTTATACTCAGTAAGTCAGTTTTTCAACTAGATACACAGCTGGTTGCCCATCATTCTGTTTAGATCTCATACTCTCTAGCACTCCTTTTCTAATTAATTGTATTAAACACCTTCTCTTTTTCGGAATGTGTAATTACTTTTCCCGTTTTTTAAAGTCTATTTGCTATTGTTTACCAATTAGGTACCTAAGTCTAGAATCGAGCCAGTTTCAGATTTTTATAAATCTGAATTTACTATATTGCACAATTTCCTTAGGCGTGTAGATTGAAACCATATGTCTGCAAATAATATTATCTTTTAATACTCTTGTTTTATTTAGTTTCTTAATAAAGATATTAATAAATTTGTTTGCTTAGCACCATTGTCTATATCAGGCCTAAATTACTGTGTTAACGACCAAACATAACTACCATATTTTGATGGGTGATTTCAACGCCCCTTCCATCAATTGGGACTCTCTCAGCTGCTCCTCTAAATCCTTTGATGCCTCGCTCCTCCAATTCAGTATAGAGCACGCACTCTACCAACACGTCCGCTCTCCTACCAGGTTTAGGATTGGCAGCTCCTCCTCCTGCCTAGATCTAGTTTTCACGAACATAGCCTCGTTATTAGACAGTATTGTCCAACTCCCCATTGGGTAAGAGTGATCACACTCTGCTTGCCCTCAAAATCAATTTCCCGTCACCAATTGTGGGCTATAAGCCTCATTCCTTGCCCATTCCTAATTTCCGCAAAGCCGATTTTGTCGGTCTCAAGAACTTCCTGAGGCAAGTCAACTGGGACCCCTCAAATAATGACCTAGATGCTACATATAACCACTTTTGTCAGTCCATCCGAATAGGTATAGAACGCTTTATTCCCTTTCATATCCCTACCTGTTCTAAACCCAAAATCCCCCGTTTTATTATTCGTATCATTAAGTCCCGGAATATAGCTTTTCATAAGTGGAAATCGTCAGGACTCCCTCCTTCCTCTATCGCTACCTAGACCTTCGTAGTAAATCCGTTGCTTGTCTCAGACGGCTTAAAAACCTCAGACTCCATTTACTCCTGAGCAATGCTAAATCGGATAATAGTCTTCTCTTCAAATTCATCAAGAACAAACGGGGTTACGACATCTCTCTTCCTAAGCTGAAAGATAATACTGGTTCATTTCTACCACTCCCTGAGGTGTGCAATACCTTTGGGGAATATTTTAAGTCCGTTTTCAATCCCGACTTTTAAATCAACTCCTTTCCCGACCCTGCCCTCGATTCCGGTAGCCCTACCATCACTCCCCATATAGTGTCTAAGTACTTGTCCCAGCTCAAATCAACATCTCGCGGTGCTGACAACCTCTTCCTCAGAGTCCTTAAAGAATGTGCATCCGAGCTCGCTACTCCCCTCACCCACATTTTTACCCGCTCCATTCAGTCCGGCGTCTCCCCTGCAATTTGGAAGCTAGCTTTTATACGTCCAATTTATAAGTCAGGTTCCAAATTTAAGCCCGATAGCTTCAGACCCATAAGTATTCTGTCTTGTTCCAGCAAAATCCTAGAGAAAATAATAAAATCGCATCTAATGGGTTTCATCACACGTAATAACCTTATCAGCCCAGCTCAGCATGGGTTCATGCCGGGGAGATCTTGTCTCTCCAACCTCTTTGAGTTCACCAAGAACATTACCCATAGGCTGGAACTTTCACCATCAGTCGACGTTATCTACTTCGACTTTTGCAAAGCCTTTGACAAAGTTCCGCATTCCGCACTGCTTAGTAAACTCAAAGCCTTCGGTATAGGTCCTCTTCTCTTAGAATGGATACACGACTTTCTTTCTAATCGCCAGTTTAGCGTCAAATTAGGAAACGCATCCTCCCCCTACCCAGATTACTTCAGGTGTCCCCCAGGGATCAGTATTAGGGCCACTTCTTTTTGTTATTTATATCAATGATTTGCCCTCGGTTGTTCATTCTGACATCCTTCTCTATGCTGATAATGTCAAAATTTGGGGTTCTAACCCTGAGCAATTGCAACAAGATATTAATAACATCCATCAATGGTCTCTTGATAATGCTCTCCCTCTAAACATTTCCAAGTGTAACCATTTCTGTTTCGGGAAATTCTCCGGAAATCAGTTCATATTTCCGAGTTCCCAGAACATCACTAAAATTGATACGGTTAAAGATCTAGGAGTTATTTTCAACCCCTCCCTCAGTTTTTCGTCCCATCATAATAAGGCGATTCTAACATGTTATCGTCTTACTAAGTTTTTCAGGCGTAATTTGGGGATCCTACCGGTTAGCTGTACACGACTCCTCTATCAACTCTATATTAGGCCGCATCTTGAATACTGCATTCAAGTGACTTCCCTCTTCTAAGAGCCGATATAGTCAAACTGGACAAGGTCCAAAGAAGCTTTACTAGACTGCCGCGTGCCCTTAAAAGCGTCCCCTACTCTAAGCGATTGGAAACCCTCCGCCTCTTCCCTCTGAAAGATAGAAGACTCCGGGGCGACCTCATCCTAGTTTTCAAACTCATCAATTCCGATCAATTTAAGCATCTTTTCACAATTTTCAGTGACCCTCGGAGAGGACACCCTCTCAAGCTCTCTAAACCCCGCGTCCAATCCCGCATAGGTCTTCACCACTTCTCCTACAGGGTTATTTCCACCTGGAATAGCTTGCCCTCACACGTTGTGTTAGCCCCATCCATTCAAGCATTTAAATTGGCATACGACAAGCTTTTTCTTCTTAATTTTACCTAACTCCTTTAACATCCTTTTATTTTTATTTATTCATTTTTGTTATTCATATTTGTTATTCATGATATCCGATAACTTTGAACAGAGTACTAAAAGGAGTTTTTCTCCTATTTAACTCGTGTATCAACCTGAAACCTGAAAACCTGTTCTATTCAAAAATATAATTCAATATATTCAAAAATATAATACCCTTCCACTAGTCTCTTACGTTTATCAGGTTCCCCTCTCATTACTCCGGAAATTGTCCGTAATCTCCTTTCCAAATTAAAATTTTTCTAGGGGCTCGGATGAAATATATCCGAGAATTCTCAGAAAATGCGCCGCCGAGTTAGCTCCTGCACTTGCCTACTAGTTTAACCTTTCCTTAAAACAAGGCAAGGTTCCTTCCGTCTGGAAATTAGCATATATTAGACCGATCTACAAATTTGGTTGTAGATTTAAGGCTGAGAGCTACAGACCTATTAGCATCTTGTCGGCTTTCAGTAAAATTATGGAAAAAATAATTAAGTCTCACCTAATAAATTTTATAAACGACCTTATAAACCTTGTCCAGCATGGGTTTATGCCCTCTAAATCCTGCCTCTCCAATCTACTAACGTTCACAAATAGTTTTACTAGAATGCTGGAGTACTTCATTCGATCGACGTCATCTACTTTAATTTTTGCAAAGCATTTGACAAAGTACCTCATTTGGCATTATTGAATAAGCTGAGAGCATTTGGGATTAGCCCGCCTCTCCTTGATTGGATAATGGATTTCCTCTCCAATCGGCATTTAAGTGTAAGATTAGGTAATATCACTTCCGCAGCAGTTAATATTACTTCAGGCGTCCCCCAAGGGTCCGTCCTCGGTCCTTTGTTATTTATTATTTATATTAATGACTTACCCGCTGTTGTTCGTTCTGACATCTTGTTATACGCTGATGATGTCAAGATTTGGAGTACTAATCCTGAATAACTTCAATTAGATATTTTGAGTATTTACAACTGGTCCATAGCAAATGCGCTCCCTCTGAATTTTTCCAAGTGTAAACACTTCTCCCTTGGTAAATCTTCAGGCAATATATTTAGAGTGCCAGATTCACCCCCCATCACTCAAGTCAATTTAGTTAAGGATCTAGGGGTTACCTTCAACCAATTTCTAAACTTTTCAACGCACCACAGGATAGCAGCTTTTAAGGGGTTCCAACTCACCAAGTTCTTTAAGCGTAATCTTGGGAATGTCTCTGTGAGTTGTGCACGGCTACTCTACCAGCTTTATATTAGACCCTATTTAGAATATTGTATCCAAGTTACATCACCCTCCCAAAAAGCGGACATTAAGATTCTAGACAAAGTACAGCGTAGGTTCACTAAGATCTCTAAACAGCTTAAGAACGTAAGTTATACAAACCGATTAAAATCTCTTAAGCTCTTTCCATTGCAAGATAGGAGGCTCCGGGGCGATCTCATCTTAGTTTATAAATTATTAAGGTCGGATGGTGTTGAACATCCTCTTGTCCCTGCTAACGGTTCTCGAAGGGGGCACTCTTTTAAGTTATCCAAACCTAGAGTAAGATCCCGGTTACGTTTAAACCATTTCTCGTATAGGGTCATATTCGCGTGGAATCTTTTACCAAGCCATGTTGTTTCAGCCCCGTCTATTAATTCTTTTAAATCGGCGTATGACAATTATTTTCTTCATAAATATATTTAATTTTTATATTCCTGTTTATTTATATAGTTTTATTATATTTATATACACAACTTTTGAGATTTATTTTGTCGATATTTGATATTTTGAACCGAGTACCAAAAGGAGTTTCCTCCTACATAACTCGGGATTTTACCTGATTTACCTGATTTACAAGTGGAAAAAGTCTAGGATTCCCTGTTTTCAGTACTCCTATCTAGATTTACATAATAAGAGTGCAACTTCACTTCATCTGTGCAGGAATAAACAACTTTATAGTTTATTATTAAAATCCTACATTAATAATGTTTTAAAAGTTTATTAAAAGTAGACAACTAAATAGGATCTCACAGCCATGTGTAAAAACAGCTATAATCCATTTTTTTAATAGTCGAAATGTGCTTCACTTTTAATACATACTTTAACTCAGTTTTTATTAGGGAAAGCATTTGCATTTCTCTCCGTAATCCCTCCCTACGCCCTAGTAACCCCAAAAGTTTTACTACCTCGGTTCTACATTATTTTTGTAATTTAAAATCCACATCTTGAAAACCTGATGAAGTTTATTTACAAGTCCTTAAGAAATATACTGATCTAATTGCTACTACTTTTTTAATCGTTTTAATTTTTTCTTTTGATAGTGGTAATCTTCCTCATTTATGGAAGCAAATTTTTATTAGGGTTATTTATAAATTATAGAATAGATGTTCCCCGGATATTTATAAACCAATTAGCATTTTGTCTGATTTCAGTAAAGTTAGAAATATATTTGAACAATCCTAGTATTTTTACTTCAAGTATTCAGGTATTCAGGTATATTCACGAGTTATGTAGGAGAAAACTCATTTTTGTACTCGGTTCATTATTTTTGTTCTTATCTTTTTTTACTATTTTTCCTATCCCCTTTTCCCTCGATACTTTTAATAATTTTAAATCAAGAAACGAAAAAATATTTATTTTACTAAACCTGCAAATTATATATAACTAAAAATATAATTTTAGGCATCACTTACATTTTGGATAATTTAAAAATTTTATAAAATTTTGTGATTGTATAGTAAGCTTGTTTACTGTGTCTAAACAACTTTTCAAAATGTGTGGCAATTATTTTTTTTTATTGAAACAGTGTTGCAAGGTTATAATATTTACATAGCCAATGACAAATGGACGTGTTGAAATAACATTTTGCAAAATTTTAAAACCAATATTTTTATGTTAAAAAACATTTATTTAGAATATCATGCACTTATGCTTCTAAATAAAATGTTATTAGTCTTTTATACCTTCCCCCCAATCATAGTCACCTGTGATTCCTCCGACACGGTAAGCGAGATCCTCAGTAATTGATCTTCTGTACGCTCCCTTTTCCCAAAGCTTCGTTTGCATAAAGATAGAAAGGTTGTACATTCTAATTATTTGTGTCCTAAACTATTATTGATCCCTTTAGTTAAATTAACCCCTCTCAATTTAAAAGATGATTTTTGTATCACCAATATACAGGATTTTCCTATAGCACCTCGGAGTCAGCACTCATTTGTTTACAAATTAAACATGCCCACACCCCTACTCCCTCTACCTACCAGTTAAATGTGTTTTATACAAATGCTTCTAGTTTTTTTAATAAATTTGACAAAATTAAATCATTGATTAATTTAAACTTTCCTCATATTTTAGGGAATTCTAAAACCTGGCTTTCAAACGATATTTTCAATAGCAAAATTGCCATCAGCGGTTACAACCTAATCCGACTTGATTTTATTAGAGGCAGATGTGGTTGTTTATTTTATGTTAGGTTAGATATTAACTTCTCTGCGATTACTTTTTCTTCGTATAACAATTCAGTTGGGTATAATTTTCTCCACATATTAGTAAATTTTTCTGCTAAAGAGCAAATTCTTTTTTCATTACTCTATAGGCCTCCCTCACTCACTAAAGAAGCTAATAATGTTCTATTAGTTGAACTTGGACATGTCTATTCTGCTTCTTTTAAACACTTTATTATTTTTGGTAATTTCAATAGTTCCTCTATAAACTGGCACACTCTCTCCTCATCCACTAATTATTTTGATACCCAGCTTCTACACTTTAGCATTGTTAATGCTTATACTTAACATGTTTTAGCGCCCATTAGATTTTGATCTAGATGCGTGCTTTCTTACCTGGGCATTATTTTTACTAATTCCTCCTTTTAATTGATTATGTCAATCATTTGCCTTCTCTTGGAAAGAGTGATTACTCTCTCCTGTCTTTTTCTGTTTATCTTTCTTTGTTTTTCGACTGGGTACCAAAGCCTAAAATTGAGCCAATCCCTGATTTTTGTAAAACAAACTTCGCTAAATTACGAAATTTTTTAAGTCACTTCAATTGGGGCTTTACGGCTGAGACTAGCGTTAACACTAATTATTCTCGTTTTACTTAAATTATTAATGACGACATCAATAAATTCGTTCCTTTTAGTCTCCTCACACATTCTAAGTTTAACTTTCCGCGTTTTTTAAAGCGCTGCATTCAAAAGCGTAATGTAGCTTTCAACAAATGGAAAGTTTCAAAACTACCCTGTTTCCATCACCAATATTTAGCCTTGCGTAATAAATGTGTAACTTCAATTAGAGCATTCAAAAACAAACAACTTTATAACTTATTATTGAAATCGAAAACGGACCAAAACATTTTATTTAAATATATAAAACGCCAAAGGGTCTGCGGTGTCTCCCGACAATGTCTGAAAGGTAATAGTGGTTCTTTCCTCATTCCTTTAGAGGTTTGTTTGTCTTTTAGCTTCTATTTTAAATCAGTATATGCAACAGATAATCATTGTTCCCCCATTAGAATCAATTCTTCATTCTTGGTAACCTCACCTACTCTTACTATTTCTTCAGTATTACATCAGCTTATTAAACTCAAAATTTACATTCCATGGACCTGATGGCATCTACTCTCGTGTTCTGAAGGAATGTGCGAATATTATTTCCTCTATATTAGCTAAGATCTTTAATCAATTTATTATTACAGGGACTCTACCCAATGTCTGAAAACAAGCATATATTAGACCCATTTATAAGTCACGTGATTGTTACTCTCTATTAAGTTATAAGCCGATCAGTATTTTATCCGCCCCGAGCAAAGTGTTAGAAAAATTAATTAAACATGACCTAATGGATTTTTTTTTTAAGAATAAGTTAATTTATCCGGCTTAACACGGTTTTTTGCCACAAAAATCGTGTCTCTTCAATTTACTGTAGACACCATTTACTTTAATTTTGCGAAGGCATTTGACAAGGTTCCTTATCAGTTATTACTAAACAAACTAGTTAATCTGGGTATTACAGGTTCCCTTTTTTCTTGGATTAGGGAATTTTTAACAAATCGTAGTTTTAGTGTTAAATTGGGTTGTGACACTTCTCCTTGGTGTAAAATTAGCTCAGAAGTCCCACAAGAATCGGTCTTGGGCTCTCTATTATTTATTTTATTTATTAATGATTTACCAACAGTAGTTTATTCAAACATCTTACTCTATGCTGATGATGTGAAGATCTGGGGCTCCAACCCTGAATTACTGCAATCGGATATTAGGAATATTTATAATTGGTCCTCTGCAAATAGACTCTCTTTAAATTGGTTTAAGTGTTTTCATTTAGCATTAAGTAAGATGAATTCTGATAGTTATTTTGTGCCGTTATCTGAACAGCCGCCTATCCTAAAAGTGCATACTGTCAAGGATCTGGGTGTAGTAATCGATTCATTTCTCCAGTTTTCAGCCCATCATTCCAAGGCTTCCCCGAAATGTATTCATCTTATGCACTTTTTTAAACGACACCTAGGTAAAATTTCTCCGGACTTAGCTCAACTTTTATATATGTTATATATTAGACCACACCTCAAATATTGCGTTCAAGTGATCTCCCCAGTGCTTAATAAAGATTCAATTATGTTAAAAATAGTTTTTAAAAAATTCACGAGACTTTCCTGTGTTTTCAAGCACCTCCCGTATAGAGATAGGTTTTCTAGTTTTAACCTCTTTCCATTAACAGATAGGAGACTCCGAGGTAACTTAATTTTAGTTTACCAATTATTTAAATCTGACTCTTTATATCCCTATTTCACTAAATCAGAGGATAGTCGTAGAGGTCATAATTTTAAGTAGTTTAAGCCCCGGGCGAATAAGAAGATCAGGCAGCACTTTTGCTCCCATTGGGTAGTATCTGCCTGGAATAACCTCCGAGCACACATTGTTGATGCTCCTAATCTCCATGCTTTTAAATTACTATATGATAAGTTTGCCTTATCTAGTTTTGTTTAACATTTTAACTCATACGTTTCATTTTCTATTGCTTTTATCTTGTTTTATCATTTTATTTAATTAATATTTAATGTTTTTGAACCGAGGACCACAAGAAAATTTCTCCTAATCAACTCGTGTATTAACCTGTAACCTGTACAGCTTCATTTATTATACTCTTAAAATAAGTTTTATTATCTTTTACGTAAATTCAATTGTTATTATTATTATTTGAAACCTTAAAATTTTAAACTGTACATATATTCGCATTTTATTTTACGCAAAAAGCACTTCAAAAGCACTGAACGTTATTTTTTAATTGTTCATAATCTGAAGGTTAAAGTTACTTGTAGTTTATTCAATTTCTATTACGTTTCACCTTTGATTTTATTCATTTCTAAATTCGTAAAAAATTAAAACTTAAGCACATTAGTAACTAAAATAATTATAATAATTAAGTTACTAGTAATTCTAACAATTTATAGTAGTGTGATATTTTAGTAAACTATTTTAGAATTTGCTATCAATATTAATACATTGACAAATTCTCAATAATTAAATTGTTGTAGCTTATTTTAACTATTATAATTTTTAGGTTTATTAAAAAATTTCTTATTAGAACAATTATATTTTTAAAGAATATATTTTCTTATAGCACTACATTGCTTAAAATTTAGAAAGGTGCATATACAATAAATTATTTCACAAGTATATATATATATATATATATATATATATATATGTATATATATATATATATATAGATATAGAGTGCATTTACCGTATATATATATATATATATATATATATATATATATATATATAAATATTTAATTTGATTGATTATTTTTTAATAATTTTTACCCACATTCAAAATCAATACAATAAACCTAATTAATTGTTTTGAAATATATACACAAAGGTGAATACGTTTACATATAACATAAAAACATTTTAAAAAATATGATATACAATTGAACATGTTAATTAATGTAGTGTATACATAATTATATTATAATTAATATATCGTTAGTAACATTTAACCTGCTAAATTTTATGCATTGGTTGAACAAATATAATGCAATTAGCATATTACAGTTGTTTGAATTAATGATTCAATAAGTAGGCTTTGCATGTGCTCAAAGTAATTTGTATATAAAGTTTTATTGTAATTCAACAATTCAATTACGTACAATTAAAATATAACACAGATCAATAAATGTTATAATGATTCTAGAGATTCATAACTAATCATCTAGAAAGCATATGCAATTGACACTCACATAAACAAACAAAAAACTTATCTGTAAGCAGTCGCGACAAAAAATAATAAATTTTTAAACACGAATTCAATTGTATATATATATATATACGCTGGGCTCGAACCTGAATGAGCATGGGTTCAATCCCCATCACTGGCACTAAATGCGGACCCAAGTTTGGATTCGCTAAAATATCCACTGCTGAAAGGCATGTTTCATGGAAAACATTCAAAGTAGTAAACATAGTAATAATAAATAAACAATATATTGTAAATTGCACCATTTGTAATAAACTACAAATTCGTTTTTTATAAATAATTCAGAAATCGTATATTTTTGTAAAGTTTATCCTTTCTCAAAATAGAAATATAATAAATCTGAACATTTTTCTTAAATTATGTTTCACAAAATATATTAATTTTTGTTATAAAGTTGGTTATTTACGTAGAATACAAAAAATGCACAATTTTTTATTTTAGCACTAATCTATACTCAAGTTAATGGATTAAGAATTAAATGTTAAAAAAAAAATTATTTTACATAGTTTTTAGGTCAATATTTTGTTTATTAACTACCCAATCAACTACTGTTTAAGTTCGAATCTTTGACTGTTTTGCAAGTAATAATTTTAAGAAGTAGACATTTAGCCCAATCACATACATTTATTATCTATAATGGAATGATCCCATCCCCTATTCACTCGGATAAGAGTTTTTTAATTAAAGTTTGTACCGTATAATTGTCATAAAACAATATTAAAATTTGCCTTCAAATGAAGAAATCATTGTTGTATCTTTCTTAATATTGTCAATCATGCTTTTTTATTATATATTTTTAATAGAAATGCAAAAATGTGGTTTTTGTTCTGTTATATTACCAAAAATGTTCAAATTATCGATTTATTTTAAACGCTTATTTGTTTTATCGGTTTAAAACTGATATTTTGTTGAAAAAATTGTTTCATTTAATTATATATTGATTTTTATTTATTTATTTTAATTTTTAATACTGTTAGTTTAAAGTTTTTACTACATACCTTGAAATATTATTCATGTTTTAAAATACTGCTTGCAATGTTCTTATAAAAACGTTGTTTTTTAGTATTTTACATTGATACGTTAGCATTCATAGTTTTAAACAGAAATAGCTTAAAAACATAGTATTAAAGCGTATATTTACCACCAAAACACCCATTGTTATTATTATTATTATTATTATTATACGGCAAGGCCCTTCTAAAAAACTATTTACTAACCTATCTATTTCACTAATGTCAATAATTATATATATATATATATATACACCTTATTGGTTAGATTAATTCCAATGTATAATAATTCATTATAATTAATGGGTGTACGTGCAATTCTTATAAAGAAATAAATTTAAAGATTGTAATTTAAGCTATTGAGTTGGTAAAGTAAAACACTTTCTTAAATAGTAAAAATACACCTCATATTTAAATAAATACATGATTAAATTTTAATCTAGATTTAGGTTAATTATAATAAACAATTTAATAATATTAATAGGTAATTATAAAACAGGTTTGGGGTAGCAAATTAGTACTATATTGATTTATAAACAAAATAATTTAAACAGCATTGGAATAATGTGATTCATAAAAACGCCTTGTAAAAATGTTTGACGCATTGATTTAATGCATAATTTTTACAAAAATATAACAATTAGTAATTTGTTTAAATTTAAAAGCGATACATTTAATTTGGAAAAAGCAGCCTTATAAAACAATTCTCGAGATACTTCGTTTCATTACCATTGTTGTTATTTATTGTTACAAAATATTTGTACGTTTAAACAGTAATATTGATGAAGTGCAGCGCAAGTGTTATCAATGGCTAATTGAGTGAGCATGTTTATTTTTAATCTACAATAAAATGCTTAACATACATATGCACTAAATGCACTTTGTTAAATCAGGTTAAACAATCGATATTTAAGTCCAGTATAATCTGTTTTGAACTATGTATTTTTTATGACACATATGTCAATGAGAAAATTATACTACATACTTTTAGCATTTTTAATAATACTAATAAATAAAAATGTTTTATTTTAATATGATTAATTGACCCTCACACAATCTTGATAAATTCGATAAGTTATTTTATGCTACAGTTACCTTGTTTAAAAAAGCAAACACTGGAGATAGCTGAATTCTAGAATCATATACTTATCCAAGATTAATTCATATTATATTTGTTGTATTTTAATGAACCAAACATTTTGATTGATTGATTGGTACAGTACAAAGTGTCCAATATAACTTATTTTTACTAGCAAAAAATTTACAATAATTATACATCCAGATGTTCTGTGCAATTATTGGCATAACCATTTACACAGAAACAAATTCAATATAATTAACTTGCCCGACTTCTACTCTGTACAATGTACTAATGAATAGTTTTTAAAACCATTTTGATTACCACCTAATGATATACTCCATTTTTTTTACTTTAAAGTAAAACAATTTGCTTTAAATAAGTGATAATTTAACTAACTGACAAACGGTACAAAAACGAAACAAGTTGCACCTTTTAAGTGTGCTTAAAAAAGGTAAATAATTACGAAAAAAATATAGTTTAAAGTGCAATAAATATTGTCATTATTATAAATCCTTAATACTCTATTAGTACATTCACAGTATTCACAGTCTATCAACAAATAAATGGATAATGTAGAAAGAAGAAAAAGCAACACAACCGTAACGCGATGACTTGTGTTCAAAATGAGTGTGCAATAATGCAAATAATAACACTCTTCTCACCCAATTTATGATTTAAATAAGTTGGTAGCAAGATCAAGGTGTGTATTTTTACGATGAAATGAGGTGGGCACATTCATTAATTTGTTCTTTTTGTTAAGTAAGTATAATCCTTTACTATGTCTGCTTTTCTCACTATTTCGTCCAATTGATGGGCGTTATTTATCTCAACGTTTTGTTTGGCAGAATGTTCAAATATGTAGAAAAAGTTTGTCTCATGTTCGTTTTTGAATTATGAGACTTTGTTGTTGCTGTTTTACTCTAATTATTATCTTATTGCCCCATGCTTATATTTAAAACAAAAGGATTTTGTAATAATAAAAAGTAAATAATTTACTGGATTAAAAATCTAATATTGATCTGCACTTTAAAATATTTAATTTTGGTATTTATTGGCGTTTTGTAATCCAGCAATTAAACCTATTATAGTCTCTTCTTAAAGGTTTGAAACGATTATCCACTCTTAATTTGAAATTCATATTAGCCAACTATTGTTGAATGCCATTAATTAAACACCAAATAATCTTGATTATCAATAGAGAAATATTTTTGGTCAAAATACTGTGTCATGTTTTGGACAAAAGGATGAAAAATCTGGAAGTGGGTCAACATATACACATGTACATCAAAGTTAAATAAAAATTTACATATTTCTTGTTCCGGGGCGGTACAGAGCTCGACCTGGACCTGGGTTCGATTCCCACCATCGGCCCACTAAATGCGGGCCCACGTTTGGCTTCGCTAAACAATGTCCACTGCTGAAAGATGTTTGTCGTAAAGCATTCAAAGTAATAAAAATAAATAAATAATATTGAGATGTTCTATATGTTGTCACAAAGCCAAATTCCAATTCTGATTATTAATGAGCTCAAATTCTGCTAATTGTTAGATATCACAATTTCAAGAGGCCATGACTACAACTGCAATTAGCTAAAAACGGTAGAAAAAATTGAAATACATGTATCTACATGCCACAATGTACATTAAATATTTAAATAACAAGTTAGAAATATACTCATTCTTGCAAAAATTAAAAATTACCTATTATTATTATTATTATAAGCTAATTTTGTAGATGCATAATATCGACTGCTTAATTATTAAGGTAAGTGTGTACTTTGAATGTTTTACTTTCGGTCGAGCTGAAATTGGCCGCATTGTGTGCATCCATCAACACTACATGTATAAACACACAAACTACCATGTAATCAAATATCATCATGTTCTATTTTATTTAAACAAAACACGTCCTTATTAATGAAATTCACACTTCAATTAAGGTTTGAATTCATATAAAATTAGAAGTAATTGAATAGCTAATTGACAAAGCATTGTGCTTGTGTTCATAATTTTGCAAAGAATCATTGGCAGTTTTTACCGATAAAGTTGGAAGTTGTTATTCAACACTGACATAGATTATATTCAATGATTCAATATATATTAAACGTTTATCAAAATGCTCAAACTATTGATCCACAATAGTATAATTGTTGCTACAACTAATACAATTTTTAAAAAAGGTTATCAATACGGAGAGCAAAACTTGCAACGTTACACCACGTACAAAAAAACGCCAATTTCAAGCGTTATCTTTTATCAATGTTCATGCTTGTTTCTAAAAGCCACTTGACAACATACCACTCCCAAAATAGTCATAAACATGCACTCAGTATGCAAAACTCGTTTTATCACATGACGATTACTTGAGCTCAATTGTCTCAAACAACACGGAGTACACTTAATAGTTATTAGCCATGTACTCCTAACACAATAGGAAAAAGACGATTAAAATGGATTAGATATGTTTTACGAAAATTGCCCATTCATCCGGTCAAAATAGATTTGGAAGCCAATCCATTATCTGGATGGAAAAGAAGACCGGGGGGCCAACGGAAAATTTGGACGGACATTGTAACAAGCGAATTCAGTCTTTTTATTTATGCTAAGTTCCCTCGTCCAAATAAATTACTTAATTGGGCGTCCGATTGCTTACCGTTTGCAGTTAATAGAAAGGGGTTCAATTCGAAATATAACTAACATTTAAAGTCGGTATACCTCAAGTGTCGTTCATTAAGTGTACGTTGTAAAAATTACTGTTTTACAGTTTTTTGATAATTTGGACTACCCTGGGCAACAAAAACCGGTGGGGGATGTCTATGCCCGATGATGATGAACCACGAAACCACCAACAATGACATCTCGTGTCAAAGCTTGTCTTTATGTACCAGCCCCATTGGGCATTATGTCAGAACAGAGAACAAGTATTCCACAAACCATTACATTTGGATATAAAAACCACAATGAAAAACTCGGATCACAAAACAAAATTAGTTGATGGAAGACAAAAACAAAAAAAAACAATCACAATTTAAACAAAATAAAAAATCACAACATAATCACCACCATTAAACAATAATAACTTTAACTTTTGGTTAAGTAAACAAAATTCATAAACACAAATCAGACAAATCACGTTTAAATATAGCCATATATATATATACCCAAATAATTAAAAAACGTTTACAATAAATAGACAAATTAAACCATATATAAATATGTATACTGTGCAAAAATAAATGCATTTAAAACATAAAATATATAAATTATCGTCAGTTTAGAAAATATATTAGAAAATTCACACACTTGATAATAAGGATTGAAAACAAACATTTGCGAAATATTATATAATCAATCGTATTTATATAACAAATAGCCAAACATGTTTTTTGGTTCGGTGTTATATGAACAATAATCATAACCATATTACAACGAATGACACAATTGACAGTACAATTGAAATTCGTTGCTTAAAATGCTTACTTCTATCGCATATATTTGGATACATTACATACAAAAGATGTAAATAATCGGGAGAGAGAAAGAGCAGTAACATACACAGTCGATTTTTTATTCTTAATAGAAAAATAATAAGAATTCTATCATAGAAGTGCAATGCCACCCCGTATACGGAAAAGACAAAAACAAACTAATGACAGATCACAGATACAAAGTAGTAGATCAACACCACTTGTACACTACATGCACAAACATCCAAGCCCGCCTCCTCAATACGTTTCGCCAATTTCGATCAAAACCGACTGTTTGTTTTCAAACAACGTCAATTCGTCAATGGGCAACGCCATGTCGCCGACCCAACTCCGACCAGAATTCAAAGACCACCAATGTTGAGTGGAATCGTTGGCAGCTTGGCTCGATTTCATGCCCAACTCGTGATGCGATACAAAGACATCTGTAGCATCTCGCGACAGTGAAAGCGATTTGGCGTTGTTGACAACATCGCACGTGCGAAATTTACACGACAAGTTTGGCTCGAACAACGTGGTCCAGAAAGACTGGACTGGAGTAGCGCAGTCGTCCGAGTCGCTGGCGGCCGAGTCCAGGAGACGAGAACGAAAACCTGGCGGAGTAGCAATTGAGAAAAAATGATAGAAAATATAGAAACTACGTGCCAAGGTGGTCGGCAAGCATATGTTCGATCCCCACCACCGGCGGCATCAAATGCGGGCGCTCGTTTGGTTTCGCTCAAATGTCCACTGCTAAAAAATGCGTTTCCCGTCAAAATATTTAAAACAATAATAATAAAAAAGCCACAAGTCCGGTTCGGAAAGGGGGAATATTAATTCATTCCTTGTTAAAATGTGTTACTGTTTTAAAGATAGCTAATAAAAATGCAGACAATTGTAAAAATCAAAACAAGCTCAAAATGGTGGTACATAATTTCATTTTTATTTGATCAAGATTTAATCTTGATAACTTGCTAAACTACCAACACCTAAAATCAATAACATCTAAACCTCGCCGAAAAACTTCCCAAAAATTAGCACATAAAAATGTAAAACCATAATTTGTTTTTTATCGTTACTGCTTTCAATGTTGTGGAAAACGCATCTTTTTCAGTAAAACTGAACGTTGGCCCACACTTAGTGCCGGTGGTAAAAAATCAAACCCATGTTGGAATCAAGCGTTCTACTGCCAGATGACAACCCCAGTACAAATTCCATTGTTCCTCAAAACAACAATAATTAGCAGCTGCCGGGGTGGTCTAGCGGTATAGCGCTCGAATTTGGACCTCGGTAGGCATCCGGGTTCGAATCCCACCACCGGCACTAAAATGCGGGTCTACGTTCGGCCTCGCTAAAATGTCCACTGCTGAAAGATGTTTCTAGTAAAACATTCAAAGTAGCAAACATAATAATAATAATAATAATAATAATAATAATAATAATAATAATAATAATAATATCTACATAAATTGTCAAAAAGCTACATGTTTGACGGAAATTTGCCAGTATTCAAGAAATAGGCACCAAAACGCGGGTATACCTGTAGACGAGGTAGATGATTGATCCATTGATAAAACGGGTCGATCTAGTGAATAGTGTTCACTTGGTCGACAGGAATTCTCGTCACCACTACACGAATTTAAAAATGACGACGAAGTTTGAGCATTCAAATCAGATTGGCGTATTTGAATTTGGCTTGGAGCATTGGAATTGTTCGGGTCCGAATCCAACACCTTCGACCGCTGATGATTGTTTCCAATTGTATAGCCCATCTAAAAATTAATGAATGACCAATTGTCATTTGATTAAACAATCGTGCAAAAAGTAAACATGTTGTGTCTTTGTGGACGAAAATGTGTTACGAGAACGGAAAATTTATTTAGCCCCTTTCATTTGACAACAAATATTCAATTCCGATTAAAAAAATATTGTGCCTCCTAGCAGTAGAAAAGTTGTCTGGTACTAAAAAATCTCACAGCATAAAGAATAATAATTTCTTAATTTTTACTACTTTAAATGTTTTGACACGAAACGCATCTTTTAGCATTTTAGCCAAACCAAACGTGACCCGCGCATCCCACCACCGGCCCACTAAAATGAGGAACCACGTTCGGCTTCGTACAAATGTCCCCTGTTGAAAAATGCGTTTCGCTTCAAAACATGCACTAGTAAACATAAAGAAATAATAAAAATAAAGGTCATTTAAACAACACAACGATTATCACAACCCCTACCTGTCCAAATGATTTCGGATTTTTCAACAAATTCCAAGTATTCAACAAATTGTTCGTTTGGGCCGAATAACTCAATCCAATGTCCATAATATTGGCACCGCCGTTGGAATGTGCGCGGTTGGTAGTGACAGGCTGACCCACCAACAGCGCGGCGAAACACAAAGCAAACACCATGAGACACGTTGAAGCCGACCCGCCGCCACTCGATACGGAATTGATCGAACCAACGCTGGTACTGGACGTGTTGCTGCTGCTGCTGCTGCCGGTGGCAGTGTTCGTCGTTGTCATGTTTGCGCCACTCGAATTTGCCAATCGAGATTTGCCATGTGACACCGAGTCGGAAGACGATCGTGATTTGCTTACGACTTGCTGCAGTAAACGTAGTTGGCCCAGCAACGATCGGTTGGTGCTTTCAAGACCGTCCACGCGGCGTTTTAAGTCGACATTTTCTTGTGAATATATGCTTACTCTGCAAAATAAATGTATATGCTATTTAGGGTCTAATTTGGTATTGAATACAAGTCATTCGCATATGCCGAGGTGGTCTAGCAGTACAGCGCTCGACTCAAACCTGGGTGGGCGTGGGTTCGATCTCCACCACCGGCCCATCAAATGCATTTGTATTCGACTTAGACTAAATGCAAAAGCTACACATCTACTACTACTACTATTATACAAAAATGTAACATCATGTGGTCAAAATCACAAAAAGATACGCTTGGGAAATATTAGCAATGTTTATATTCACTAATCGATTTAACATCACAAATACATGTGACAGTTCTGTGCATACCCAATTATTAATTGGATCAGCATTGTATAAACAAATTTAGACAACACGAACCACATAGGATGTAAATAATACAAAGATGTGTATGCACGCTCATTATTACACAATTGTGTACAATGAATCAGCAATTTAAATTTAAAACATTTCATTCGGATATGTGTAAAATATGTATAAACATCGTCTAAAATAATAACAATAACAATAATAATAATAATAATAATAATAATAATAGGTATATATGCACGAAACGATTTAATTACATGGCAATAAATTATTTGCACATTACACAGATTAAATAATACACAAATCTCGTATTGCAACAAGCCAAACACTTGAGCGTTTAAATCTAACAACAAAAAGCACGAAAGCATCAATATCGGATTCAAATTCAAAAACAAAAAATGTAATAAATAGATTGTAACTTTTGCGTACCATTCGCGTGCAAAAACACATGTTATCAAAGTTTAGAGCATTGGGTTCCCTTTATAATTCCAAATAAAAATAATAGAAGACCTAAATTGTAAGATGAATTCATTTCGTATATTCTCTTCAATCACAAACATATAAAGAATCAGTTATATATATATATATATATATTTATATATATATAGAACAGGTCAAAGAACACATTCTTAATTGGATCGATAAAGAGTCTAAATCAAACGACCGTTTGTGCATTTCGTCAATATTTCGTCATTTAGTTCAAAAAAACACCAAATTAATTTTAATGATTGCTTTAAAGTGCTGATAACTGCTGAAGCCTCTAATGTGTTAAAAACACTTGAATCTGTCTACATTCACACATTAAAACCCATTTTGTATGTACAAAAACAATTTGTCTGAAAAGAATATACGAATTGAATTGATCACACAATCTATGTTTCCTATTATTTTTATTATCAAAATGTCCAAAATACCTCAAATATTTGATCCCTAGTCAAGTCAGTAGAGGAGTTTCAAATTCCATTATTAGAAATGAGGACACTCATCGATTGACTACATTAAATATCCACGTGCTGAAAATGTTTGCCGTAAAACATTCAATTTCGGCAACAAAAAAAACATTATTTGTTTAAAAGGCACATAAAAATAGTGTATGCACTATGGTTGTGTGAAAAAAATGTAATTCAATAATAACAAGAGGCGTTTAGACGTTGTCTTTAAATATTTACAGCCATTACAACAAATAGCGTAAAAATCGATGAGTATAAAATCGAAATCAATTTGTTATGCCCATTTGTTTTTTTTTGTAGAAAGAATATTTTAAAAGCTACTTTTACTAAAACGGAATTACTTAAAGCAATTTACGCTTTTTATAATAAATAATTATTAATTTATATGCTTAAAATCATTATTTAAAAATACATTTTAATACTCTAACTTTGTGTTTCTACAACACAAAATTTAACGCTTTTGTTACCTCATAATAAAAATTTTAATTTAAAAAAATTAATTTGTTAAAAAAATTTTTTATAATGTATAATTCTTAAATATGTTTGTTATTTTAAAAGGGTTCCATAGAGATATATTATTTTAATTCAAAATATAATTTTACTTTCCAATCTAATCTCAAAATGTTGCTTTAGTTTTTACTAAAAAATATTGATTTGTTGTTAAATTCATTATTTACATAAAAATTAAAATAAAAAATGCCGTATATTTTGTTAGAACGATTTGAAAATTACATTAATGCTTTTAATAATACTCCGAATATTTTCTTTAAAATATTCTTGCTGACTAAAAAATTTTTGTGTAACTTAAAAACAATAAAATACACTTTTTTTTTAATTATAAAATATAATTAACACGAATTTAGTTATTTGCTAGCTAGGAGCGGGGAAATAATGTTTCAACTTTTTAATCACAAAAAGTTGAGTTAATTTTTTATTACAAAAACAAAGCACTCGAAGTATATTTTATAATAGTGAAATGAAACAATTATTTAATATTAATTCATTTTAATTGTAGACGATAAAACATTGACTTTTTAAAATAAATTATTGTGTACAAAATATTTTGTACAAATTTAAATTTTCACGGTTAAAAATAATATTTATGCTACAAATATCCTATTGCTTTTATAAAAAGTATGAAATAACCCTTATTTAGAAAATAATACTAATCTATTTCAGTAGTGGTATTTCTAGAGTTAAAAAGAAAAATATTCTTTAAGCTAAAATGTAATTTACTTATGTCAAGGTCACAATTGTTCATAAAAGCAATAATCTGTGTTCATCTTACAAAATTAATTTTAATTGTATTTAAATTTATTTTGCTTACACAAAAATTACAATTTATACATAATACGGGCTAAAATACAAAAAAAATGTTTCAAAATCGCGGCATTTATTATATTTATTTTGTTTTTTGTATAATAAACTATAACAAGTATAAGCGTATTTAAATTTTAAAAATATTTGTCCAAATCATTTTTTGTTAGAAATTAGATTACATAAAAGAATTTGGTAACCCCAAAAATTAGATACGTTTTTTAATATTGGACGTTATATTTTATGTTGATAATTTTGCTCAATCTTAGATTATTTTTGCTTGTTTTTTTAAAAAATTTTTTAATGTTAACATTTTTGTTTTAGATTTAAAGTACAATTAACATAATCATCGTAGATTAAAATATTAGTTTTTATGTACTATTTCACTAATACTTGCAAGATAATTTTAAACGAATGCCTTAGTGCAACCTAGACGTGCTTCACATAATTAAATAGTGTTACAAAAACGAATGACTTATTCTGCATTGATTTTGACAGCAGCTTGTTTATCTACTGTAAATATACATGTATAATATATTTTTACCGAACTACGTTAAGTAACCAATGACAAAATAAGAAATAGATTGTAACCATAGGCAATCATAAAGTAGATATTTAAATATACCCACATATACCACGTTTCATTAATGAGAAATAAATAGCAGCAATAATCATTGTCCTGAATAAAATTGCTGACAAAATGTGTGATTTTTTCAATATGAACAATCAGCGTTTAGACACATACTATTCAAATTCACACATCATAATACTGATAATACTTAAGCATTTATACAATTCTTGCATATATCGTAGCTATTTCATTTCAACCTTTCTGCCAGCTACACGATTTAAAATAAGAGCTCAGTTCATTGTACAACATACAATACCATAATATAAAGACGATACAATTATATTTTCATTGACATACAGTAATATTAATAATAATAACAAAATATATTAAATGATGGATAGTTAATAACCAAATGTTGTGAAAACATTTAAAAAATAAACAAAGCATATTTATTATTTTCAGTTTCTAAATATACTATAAAATACTTGTTAAACAATGCCATCACTGCTTTGTAACTATTTAATTCAAGTGTTTTGGTTAAATGCTTAATGCAATGTCATTTTGAACAATAAAATGGGCTTAGGCGAACAGTTGCTTAATTTGAATGTTTATGGATATTTTGTCTTGGTGTACCACAAAACCTTAATAAGATCAATGTTGGCACAATAAGGTAAAAATTAATAAAAAAAGATTTTCCAATTTACCTAGTTTCATTCATTTTGGTTGATGACGTGGGCACCTCTTGATTATTTTCCATATTTATTTATACGGCATAGCAAACAGTCGACTTCGATGGCTTGATAAGCGTAACAAACTTTAAAAAATAATGAAGTCTCTTAGCTGGTAGACGGCATCCTTCTGACGTCACCACTGTTCGCAAGGATTGTCGAGGCCGCCTGATTTTTTGTCAGGGTAATCTCCCTTAGCCCAAGGGCTACATATGGTATAGGTATACCTTAAGATACTTTTTAAGTACCTTGGGTGTATGCTTGCACCCATTCGCCGAGGTGGAAGCCCAGTTATACCGCTGTGCACTCAATCCCTGCTGTTATTAGTCTAGTTGCCTTTTAGCAACCAATCCAGGATGCACCACATGGAGAATGAACAGTCAGGAATATCACCTAGTTACATGTTTAAGTTAAATTTTTTATTAGATCCACAGGCCTAATCGGCTACATATAGTGAATAGTTACCTTGAGAAACCTTTTAAGCATCTTGGGTGTATGCTAGCACCCATTCATTGGAGAGAAATCCGGTAAAAACCCAGTTATACTGCTGTGTACTCGGTCAAGCTTTCAACTTTTACAAAAAGCTTTACTTTTGGTAAAAAGATAGTTAATTATTTAATCGTATTATTCTATAAAAAAAAGTTCAAGTTAGCGGACATTACTGTAAAAACAAATAACTTTAAAAAAGTTATTTCACGAAAGAACAATTAATTTTTACAAGGTAATTACAACCTTAGTGTTACATTTAATAAATATACATTTGGAGCATTAAACAATAAATAATTTTTTAACAAAACTGAGTATAAATTAATTATTTTAAAAATTATATTAATTGTATTTAATAATTACGCCTATACAGATGTTCACTTAATATTATTAATATTTCTACTATTTACATATTTTAAATTAAATATAGAATGTTTTGAATCGTTTAATATTGTTTTTTTTAAATAAGTAAAAATTAAAATTAATTTAGGTTTAATATTGTTTTAATTCTTATCAACATTTTCTTTAGGGATTGTACGAATTCTGTTTGTGACTGAAAAGGATATTATATATTACAAAACCCTTTTGGTTTAAACATAAGCATGGGGCAATAAGACAACAATTACTGCAAAACAACAACAACGAAGTCCCATAATTCAAAACAAATATGGGATAACAACATTTTGTCAAACGTTTTGTTTATGTCTTCTAATATTTTCATTTACAATAATAACGAAAAACCAACGCTTCAAATTTTGGTTTTAATTTGGTATTATAAGTTAATAACAACGTTCGATAAATACAGATTTTAAATAAAAATGTACAATATTACAATTTCTTTTTCTAATCATTTCCAGCTTCAAAAATATATTTTCAATAATAATGATTGAAAAGTTGAGGTCAATTGTAATGGTGGTACACCAAAGAGACATGAAAAGATTTATGCTGTTCAATATTGTGTCATTAATTGTTATATGTTGATTACATTTATATCATTTTTATCGTTATATAATTAGCACTTACTGATATAAAGGCCTTACTATTAATTCTAATGATAAGACAAATAAATAAGTCATAAATATTTAAAACTTAAAAATAGAATTAAAATACTAAATATTGACCATTTAGATTACATATTAACTAAAAACCACAAGAAAACGTAATACCACAAATTCAAGAAAACCATATATATATATATATATATATATATATATATATATATATATATATATATATATATATATATATATATATTAACTCATTAAAATTTCTCATCCATGCCTCAGTGTCGTGATTTATTTACGTAAATACTAACTCAATTGAAACTCATTATTTATTTACTTATAAACACTGTCATACTGATGTTGTACAAAATACAAAATTAAAAAATAATTAAAAAAACAATAACTGTTCAAACAAAAGCTACTTGATTTATAAAATAATCAATGTAAACCCAAATTGTTAATTAAAAATATAGAGATAAACGACACAACATGAACAAACATTAGATTTAAAATTTTTAAATCGATAAAATGAAAAATAAATTTGCACTGGTATATATATATATATATGCATGTATGTATTTAAACAAATAACAAATACAAAAATACATTGTAAACGAAACAAACATAGTAATTAAATATGCTTCAACACAAAAAAACATAAAATTACATTTCTTTTATGTATTTGTATTTCACAAAACCTATAGCAATTGAAAACGATTAAAAACTTAAACTATCAGATCCAAAGAAAAATGAGTAATGCACAAAACAATTCTAGTAGCTTGCAAAATTTCTCAAAAAAGAAAAACAGATACCGTAAAAATAATCAATCCATGCTCTAGTTTAGTTTATATGATCATTTTAAAACATTGTGTGTGACACTTGAAAATAACAATTAATATGTACAAAAAGGTTGACAAAATAGTACTTTTTAAAAAACAATAAAAAATTTAACATGTGCATCAATCAAAATGATCTTGGCTTAAAAATAGAGAAAAAAATCAATTTTAATTAAAATACACATCAATTAGCGGACAGTGTAAAATAATGTAAAAATACCCATATCGCACTTAAGTGGAGATTCACAAAAAATTGATTTTTTATTGGTACTATGCTTGCATATTTTATGGGAAACATTATTCAACAAATGGAGACCCGCATTTAGCGCCGGTAGTGAGGATCAAACCCATGCCCACCTGAATTTGAGTCGAGTGCTGAACCACTGGACTACATTTTGTTCATTTTTCTTAGCAAATACAATGGCCCAATTAACTTTACCAATCAGTACACGTTTAACAAATTTTATACATCAAGATAAATATTAAACCTAATACAAAAAATGCCAACAATAAAAATGTCCACTTTACACATCGTGTTGATAACAGCGGCCGTACCTTCCACCTAGTACATACTAAACACAGGCCAAATCAGACTAAGCAAGTAACAACACGTAGACGTTTCCGATTGAGTGCAAGCCGGGGCGGTCTAGCTCGACTTGGACCTGGGTGGACATCGGGATTCGAATCCCACCACCGACCCACTCAATGCGGGCCCACGCGTTCGGTTTCGCTAAACAATGTCCCCACTGCTCAAAAATGCGCGTTTTCCGTATAAAACAATCAAAGTAATAAAAAAATATTTTTTAATTAAGTTAAAATTAAGATATGTAGGCTTATTTGTCAAGGTAGTCTACTCTGATAGCAGACAGGACAACGCTGCCAACTTTTGTAAGCAGTTATATCGTCGTCACAAGGATGTTTTTTAGATAAATAAAATTATTTCTACCCCGTGTATCATACAATTTTCGTTGTAAATAAAGCAAAACTGTTCAAAATTAATTTGTGTTAAGATGTCCCACGTTCGTGTTGGTTGGTGATCACGTGGTCACCTCTTCATTATTTCCCATATTTATGCGACATGTAGAACGATCGATTTCGATGGCTTGACAAGCGTAGACAAACGTGGAAGAATAACAAAGTTTCTTGGCTGGTAGACGGCATCCTTGTGACGTCGCCACTGTTCCCAAAGATTGACGAGGCCGCCTGATTTTTTGTAAGGGTTATCTCTCTTAATCCAAGGGATACATATGATATACGTATACCTTTAGATACCTTTTAAGTATCCTGGATGTATATTTGCACCCACCCGCCGTAGCGGAAGCCCAGTTATACCGCTGTGCACTTGGACTCTGCTGTTATTAGTCTAGATCCCTAGGGGCACCTAGTCCAGGATGCACCACGTGGAGGACCAACAGTCAGGAATATCACCATCATTGGAAATTGAGACTTTATAAGCATTACCCAAATCCTCAGGATCATTAGCATCCCAACGTGTTCCAAAAGCTTACCTAAATAATAATTTATTACCAATTTATGTTGATAATTTTACTCAACCTTTAATTATGAACCATCTGTCATTTAATATGTAAAAAACATATTAATGCAATTCATTCATTTGATTGATAACGTAGTCACCTCTTCATTATTTCTATATTTGTACAGAATATTAAACAATCAATTTCGATAGTTTGACAAACGTTTCTTGACTAATAGATGGCATCCTTACGACGGTGCACTGTTCACAAAAATTAACAAGACTGCCTGATATTTCGTTACAGTTATCTCCCCTAGCCCAACGACTATACCTTAGGATACTTTTTAAGTATCTTGGGTATATGCACCAGCCAGCCAAAGCGGAAACCCAGTTATATTGCTGCGTCAATCTAAATGCTTAAGTACACCTAGTCCAGAATGTGCTACACGCAGAAACAATCAGAGATATCCCCATCATTAAAAACTGAGCATTACTCAAATCGTCAGGATCATGAACATCCCAAGGCTTGTGGGTTTTCCCCCTTGCGGCAAATATATATGTTAATTTAAATTATAATTGCATCGTATTCATATTATAGCATTATGTATTGTACTATATATATATATATATATATACTTCAATTCATAGAAATTCAATACACACATAACCAAAAGTTATTCTTTTTACTTTAAAGTTGTATTCTTAAAATAGATAATAATATTATTAATTTTAAGTTTGCACAAGTGTTCTACATAGTATATGTTGAAATATATATATATATATATATATATATATAGAAATATTGATCAGAACAAATATTTGCATTAACTTTGGATGCAAATATATGCTTATATGTTTCAATAAGCACGATCAAAAGTATACCAACACACGCAAACTCATTTTTACGTCCACCAATAATCAGTCCAAATTCATTGAAAATAAACTTCACATGAACAGAACAAAAAGAACATATATAAACTTTTAACATTATACTATCATAACTGTAAACGTTCAGAATGCTAATAATTCTAAGTAATACTTACAACAACAAAAGATATATATGCCTTCGAAAATCCTATTATTGATATGTATATTAGTAGTATTAGTAATAGCAGTAATATTAGTATTAGTAGTATTAATAGTAGTAGTAGTAGTAGTAGTAGTAGTAGTGGTAGTAGTATTGACACCCAGTTCATAACTAATTAATTTCGTTAAACAAATTACTTATACTTCTTTTATTCCACACTAATTAAACAAGATATATTTACCGTTCATTTACTTCACATTTAATTCAACATGACGTGTCCTATTGCACAACCTATTTCAAAACTCGTATCTATTCATCGGCAATGACCGAGTGTAATTGTACGGTTTCGTACATACAACCTATAATGTTTCATTAACAACTTGAAACATGTAACCTAGCTCAAGTAGTCAACATCTTCGGTCGGCATCGACTGACAAAACAAAACAAACAAAATGACTTGTGACTTCAGTAAAAAATCAATAAATAATTAACTTTAATAAAAGTCCGTCAATCAATGATGCGACAAAAGTAGTCAACTAATTTAAACAAAAATAGTAACTATATAGTATCAAATAAAAACTCATTTATATATATATATATATATATATATATATATATATATATATATATATATATATATATATATATATATATATATATATATATATATATGATCCTGAGGATTTGAGTAATGCTTATAAAGTTTCAATTTCCAATGATGGTAATATTCCTGACTGTTTGCCCTTCACGTGGTGTATCCTGGACTAGATGTCCCTAGGCATCTAGACTAATAACAGCCGGAACCGAGTGCACAGCGGTATGACTGGGTTTCCGCTACAGTGAGTGTGAGCATACACCCATGATACTTAAAACAGAAAACTGCATTCAAACAGATAATTCCTTGATTTACAGTAACTTATAGATGTTGTATTACAAAATACTGAATCGAATCTCACCACCAACCCACTAAATGCGGGCCCACGTTTGGCTTCGCTAAACAATGTCCACTGCTGGAAGATGCGTTTTCCGTAAAACATTCAAAGTAAAAATAAATATATAAGGTTTTAAATGAAGAAAGTGAATTCATATTAAATTGACGTTAACTTTTAAAAAAATGTGACACAACACGATGATTTAAACAACTGTAATTCTCATGTGAGTGCATTGCTTGTTTGATACAATTCGACCTATTTTAACCTTCATATCAGAGTAAAGTTTTGTTTCTAGCGTTCAATCACATTTGCTTAATATAAAAAGGCTAAGATTCGATTTTTTATTTCATTTCTGTTTTTATCAAACTAATTCAATCAAATTAAGTTACAGTTTACTTATCTACTGATTAAAAATCTAATTCTATTTTTAATGCTCCAACTAATGCGCAAAGTACTAAATAAAGGTTACAGACGAAAACGAATCGGACACGGTCATTAGACAGAACGTAACTAAACCAACGTCGCAATATGTAAAAGCGCACATGCACACAGAGAAAGAGACACATATATGACTACAGCGAAATTATGAATTGGAACAGTCAAACAAACTTGACACATCAACAAAATGTCACAACATACAGAAAAGTCCAGTAACTACACGACTTATAATAGAAGGTACCTTAATAATACATGTGCATATATATATATATATATATATATATAGCTGTATGTAACACGCAGATTAAAATTGTATAAACCTAATGGTGCAAAATCGATATTTATTTGTATTATTAATTAACCACCGCGCGGAGTGAAAACAGTGGAAACGGCCAAACATATATTTAAGTAAATACAATTTTTACTTCTTTGTTAAACTTAGAAATACACAAATTAAAAATACGTACCACTGTCAATAGATTTCAAAGGCTTTATTTTTGTTTTAATCGAACATTATGAAGCCTTTTTAGCAAAGTGATTATTTTGTAAAAGTAAGCCTTCACTTTTATTAATCTTGATTAATTTTTTACAAAACGAAAATATTTGTTTTTCGATTCACTGAATAAATAATATTCAAATGAAAAATTAACGTCAATTATAATCCAATTTTTTTTGTAGAAATTGAATAAACTAAGTAAAATAATTATGTAACTATTGCTTTAAACAAAATAATTACTTCTTTATTAAAATATGAGTGTTTACATAAACAAAGAAATATGTACCAATTACATTAATTTACAATAAGATAATGCATTTTTAAAGTTCATATATAAAATTTAAAATAATTTATTGTGTAAAAAATTATATTTAAAAATTCATAGTTTTTTTTACTTGAATATTTTCAGATCAAAGTTAAAAGCCTTTTTTAATGTTATTACAGATACCGACTTAAATTGTACGACCGCATTACTGTAATTCTAATTATTGAAAATGACAAAAATAAAAAATCTAATAAATATGACTAAATTACTCCTAAAAATGGCATATTTTTAAACTAAACACATAAATAAGTAGGTATTTTCAAGAGTAAGATAAGTTTAAGACAATTACTACTCTATGTAAAATATCAACTTGTAAACGAAATAGTAGTTTTATTACTACAAAAATACAGTTTTAATTAATATTTAATATACTGTTGTTCATTAAAGAAATATATAACTTGTATAATTATAAAAAAAGAAAATCAGTCAATTTAAAGTTGGTAACAGCGTTTATAAAGGTTTAACTAACATTGTAAAATAAAATAACAATATATAAATTTTTTTGTTACGTATAAACATTGTTTAACACGTTGTGGAAGATAAAATTTATTTACCAAGTGTGATGCGTAGTGCATAAATACTGAACTGTGTATTTTAAGATTATTTCTAATACGAATATTTTTAGAATTTATATTTTTTATTAAAAAATTTCACTTATTCAATATAAGATTTAATGCAGAAATTTATTTAAAGATATAGTGTAATTAGTAATCGTTTAGGTATTACGAAAATTGTCAGCATTTAAAATATATTATTTAGTCTCACATTAGGATGTGATGTTTTAGAGAATGTAACATTTATTAGAAACAATGCTCTGGCTTATATGTTTACAAAGATAGCATACCTTAAATGAAATACTTTTGATATAAATATATTTTCTATTTATATAAACCATAAAATTCTTGACTAGTAAAAAAATTGCCTTTACACAATACAATATATATATATTTAATTGTAATTTTAAAAAAAATTATTTTGATATATAGTGCAAATGGCTTAATAAGTATTTTTTAATTATGAAAATTGGTTATGTAATGCAAAATCAAATTCTACATTAGATTAAAAAACTCAAGAACCCCATTTTCCACTCTTTTTACTTTTTTCAAATTTGCCTAAATTCTTGTTTTTGGTCTAAATTAAATTTTTACAATAATACTGGTAGAAAATGTTAATTTTTTTATTGATACTGCTAAAATAATGATGTTTGAAGAATGTTTTAGTAAAATGTAAATATAGGTAAAGTTACAAAAGCTAATCAATGATACTGTAATGATTTTGACACCAAACCATGATATATATTGTACAAAAATGCCAAACTTGCGTAAAAAATTAAACATATTAAATATATGTATATATATATATATATACATAATTTGGCATTAATATTTCCTTTTAGACATTTTAATATTAAAATATCACCCAAAATATCGCAAGGTGTTAAAAATAGCGTCAATCCAAACCCGATACCCATCAGTGGAATATTTAAACATTTACACACACACACACACACACACAACTCACTTGCGTTCCAACGTTTCCAAATATTCCTTTTTCTTGCGACGACTTTCTTGAGCACTTATTTTGTTCTTAATTTTCCGGCGAACCTTTTTCAAATTGCGTTCGTCTTGTTTGGACAAAGGCAAACGACACGGAATGGGATAACCTTCGGCCAACAAAGTGCGCTTTTCTTCTTCACTCAAAACCAACAAACTCGAATGATTCATCTACATATTTGAAACAAACAAATTGGAATATGGCATTGACTAGTAGACAAACAATAAAACTAGTCGAAACAAGTCGAATTGATCATCGGCCTGACTAAAACGGTTGCTTAGACAGACATGCATGTGCACACACATACATATATATATATATATATATATATATATATATAATGAACACTATTCACTTAAATGTGTTGTATATTTGCAAACATTAAAGTATAATTGAAAAATGGTTCAAATGCTTGTCTAAGCTCAACACTAACCAATTTGTTGGAAATATTAATTTGACCATTGTCGTTTTACGAGACAAAATCACTTAAGTTAAAAAAGACTGATGTTCAATGTGAAGGTCAGATCGATATATATATATATATATATATGAAGCAACCGAAATCGATAAATGAATGTATTTTTTGAAACATCAAAGTGTACAATGTACTACCCCCTCCCAAAAAAATGGTTTACAACGTGTTGGTTATTTTGAAAAAACTGGAGTATTTTGTAAAGTTTGTACATTGGAATAAGAATAATTAAATTATTATACTTATAAAGCTATTGGAGTCTATCATTTAATATGCTATTTAAATTTAAAATAAATAATTTTAGTAAAAACCAGCGTTAATGAACCCATCAATTTGTATATATATTAAATGATAATTACTCATTGAATTAAAGTTCAAAACTACCACCTAACAATGTTAATATAAAATTTGAATCCCACTTTAACGCAAAATTTGGTAAACTATTAATATCTCAACACACTATAGAATGCTAATAGTCTTGAGAAATTGATTCACTGGCAGTAAAATGAGGGCCTACGTTCGGCTTCGCTAAAATGTAGTAAACATAAAATAAATAAAATAATAAATAAATATTCCAGACTGTTCCTTATCCATGTAGTGCATTCTGGAGTAGGTGTCCAAATGCATCTAGACTAATAACCACAGGATCCGAGTGCACAGTAGTATAACTGGATTCCCGCCTTAATGGGTGGGTGCAAGCATACATCCAGAATACTTAAAAGGTATCTTAAGGTATATGTATACCATATGCAGCCATTCGGCTAAGGGAGATTACCCTGACAAAAAATCAGGCGGCCTCATAAATCTTTGCGAATAGTGGCGACGTCACAAATATTCTGTCAATCAGTTAAGAAACTTCGTTATTCTTCTACGTTTGTTACGCTTATCAAGCCATCGAAGTTAATCGTTCTATATTGCCATATATATGGGAAATAATAAAGAGGTGACCACATCACCAACCAAAATAAATGAATAACACACTATACACAATCCTACTGCAATTATAAATTAATTTGGAATACTTTAGCATTAAAGTGGAAATCATTATTATTAACAATAAAGCGCTGTATAAAATGACGTATAAATAATGACAGCATTTCATAAAGTAATAATAAAACGCAAACAAAATTGAAAATAGATAGATTTTAAAAGATGTAACAAAAAAATTAAGTACTAAATCAGTGAAACAGCCTAATATATTATAAAAATTTAGTTCAATATTCATTAGAGATATGTATATAAAATCATCATCATGATGTATAGGCTTAAATGATATTAAATTATTTAAATTTTAACGAAAAACTTAGCAATACTCCCTTTCTATTATCCACTGTGCTTCTCAAAAATTAATTAACACATTTACTAAAACTTTCGAGATTAACTTTTTCAATAATAAAAACAGATCAGCGTAACAACAATAAAATAATCTTAAATAATAAGAGTTCAATCATCTATCAAATAAAAACAATTAAAATTTGCTAATCTTTATTTCATATACATAAATAATTACAAGATAAAACAAACAGTATCGATTTTTAAAACAATACTAAACATTCATTCATCTAAACTTCCTAAAAAGCAATATCTACATACAGAAAATAATAACTGTAATGAGTAACATACATATAAAGGGTAACTATAGTTATAATAAACTCTTGATTAAAACAATACAGACCTCTAAACATGACACAGTAATTTTCTAAATATAACTATTATAAACCGATAAATCGTTTGAATAAATTTTACACCAATCAAATATTCTTTTAAACATAAAAAATAAACAAATCTTTAAAAATACCTTGAAGACTATCAACCTTAAAATTTAACTAAAATTATTACAATAAATCATAGTAAAAAGTATAAAATATAATTGTGCATCCATCTTAAACAACATACTTCTGAACGACCAACACGATTAGGACCCCGCATACGAGAATGGATCTAATTATATTAAAATAAAAAACAGAAAATATAACTTTGTAACGATATTATCATTATATATATATACTTTTGAAAATCTGAAAATCAAGAAAATCAGGAAATACTGAAAACGTTCAAAATAATATACACTTGTTATAAAATTAGAAATTCTTAATAATTCAAAAAAAAATTAAAACCATTTAACCAATTGACAAGTATCGGAAAATGTATCTTATAATGCTACGCGAAAATTTAGTTACAAAGTGAAGTTTTAGTTAAATTGGTGAACCCCAATTGCAAACATTTTTCTATTATCGATAAAAACCAAAATCCCAAATAATTTACAAACTCGGCTCCAATCCACAAACAAATTTGTATACTACATTTGTCTTTTAATTTATCTGTATTACTCATTCATAAAGCATTATATAAAATAATTCATCATAGATTTGAGCAGTTTCAAATAACCTTCAAACACAAAGTATGTAAAAAATAGTATTCATTATTTCTCATAAGAAAACATGTAATAATAGATACACACCACCTTCAAAAATTACCATGTAATAAAATGTACAAATTCTTAAATAATATATATATATATATAATTATAAATAACTTTAAATTTAAAAACAATTAGTAAAAGCATTATATAAAAATATAAATTTAACAATATTTTCTTTTGCTTTTAAAAAAGACTTTTTTATCATTTTAAAGTAACAGTTAAATCGCTAAATACAGTAAAAATCTATATCCAATTAAATGTACACACTAATAACAATAATATATACCCTAAAAACTATTGTAAACAAAACATTTAATGCATGAAAAATGGTTCATCAGCGTTATAAAACATAAAATTAATCTCAATAAACAATGTGTAGCTACTAAAATTTTTAATGTCCCTGTTATCGGTAGATAATTTATTTTGGAAGCAATGGGTAAGTCGCTGGACTGATATATCTTTACAGGCCACAAAAACCGTAAACATACTGTTATACAAATTTAGAATTAATAAAGTGACTCTGCCACCAACCCTAGTTGCTGCGTAAATAAATTAATATTTTTTATTATACAAAAGCTAAAAACTAGTAATCAACAACTATTCTAAATCCAAAAATGCATATAAATAAATACATTTAATATATACCTCACATTGGATATTTTAAAAACCCTTAAAACATTATAACTATCTTCAATTCAACAAATTGAGTTAAAACATTTAAGTTTAATAATTTTAATCAAGTATTAAACAAAATCACTATAAAAATAAAAATAATTAAAGGTAATCTATTAAAAATAAGCACCTGCTGGTTTTTATTTATAATAAATGTGATTTTGCACTTAAAATTGATAACTTCAGAAAATTAAATTTTTACTAAACAAAACTTTACCTGATCGGTATAAACATGTTGCTGAGAGCAAAGTTTGGACGATGTTAAATTGTTTAAAGAATCATTACAGCCATTAACATCTGAATAACCGTTTTGATTAACCATGGGTTCATCGTAATAGTTTAGGGAAGTAAAATTCAATTGTCTCTTAAATGTATTTTTGTCCACCGAATAACGAGTAACCTTCGAAGCATGTTGATCACCACAATAATCATTTAACGCACTTCGGGTGCTTAAATAATCTTCAAAAATATCCCTACTATCTGATTCAGAACTTGACTGCGAACCTGTAGAAACACTTGAATGAGAACTATGATTAAAAACATGTGATTCATGCTTATCACAAGCCAAACTATCTTTTTGTGGAGGAGTCAAAATTTTCCCGTTGCCTGTATAAACAAAATAAAATATAGATTACACTTCAATTTACTAAATGTTAACACATTTTGTATATATGTTCATAAAAATACAATTTAATTAAAGTATTTAATTTAATTTAAAATTTTAAAAACCAACTAAAAACAATTTAAAACCTACATAATTTATTAGTTGAGAATATGTTACAAACATCTGTATTTATATCAGGCGTTTGTTGGTAATCATTAGAACTGATTAATTGTTTATTTTTGGGACCAGAATTTGCTCCATAAGGACGCAGAATAAAATGAACCCGGTTATCAATTTTTGCTCCTGGAGTAGTATTAACAAACTTAATATGAGAATTTTGTAATTGATTTTTAAAATTAACATCATTATAAGACGGCTCAATTCGTGTTATGTTTATGGTTTTGGACGATAATTTAGGATTTAAATTAGATATCAATGCATATTTGTCAACATCTGGAGATTCACTTTTTAAACGCAAAGAATTAACAGGAGAAGAAGTGTTTGACAACGTGACACAAGAAGCATAACCACTCGATCCATCTGAATTTAGTAAATCCTTTTCAATAGATAAAAGAGATGAATCTTTAATCTCAATTTCATCTCCTACGAAAAAATCATCTGCTAAATTAAAATTTAACAAAATGTTATAAGAAAACTAATTACCATTATTTAAATAATCGTTTAATAATCCATCAGATTTCGGTTTAATACATTCGGATATTGTATCAGTTAATAAGTCATCCGTTATAAAACCGTGATCATCTAAATTATCAAATACTTCTGGAACCCATGACTGGACATCCTATTTCAAAATATTACTTTAACATTGTACTTACTGAATCAACCATTCCAATATCACTAAAAAAATCACTAAGAACCATGTCCCCAGACATAACCGATGGTACTCAAAAAAAATCCTTTTAATATTTTATTAATGTAATGTAATTAAACACTTGTATACACAAAATAATTTTTAAATTACAATTATTTTAATTATATTTTAATTTTTTTAATTTTTAAATACATAATTTATTGTAATAAATATGTAAAACTTATTTTAATTTGACATAAATATAATTTGAATCTGTGGGATACGCTTAAGTGACGTTTTTCAGGATTCAAGATTCAGGATTTTTCATAAGTTAAGTTGGCCAAAACGCCTTTTAGTTTTCAGTTCTTAAATTATTTTAAATTTTCAGGGGGGAAATAAAATGGATGGTGAGGTAAAGAGGGATTAGTCATAGAAAAAATATTTGAAATCAAGATAAAATCAAGGTAGATAGTGGAAGTTAACAATTATAGAAAACGAACAAATTTATAAATATACAGAAATAATAATAAAACAAGTTACAATGCAAAAACACTGCAATAATCTTCAAAAAAAAAGAAAAGAGAAAAGGATGAATAACGCTCTAATGGACGTGTAGCGTGACGCGCGCCTTACCTCGCGAGTCGTACTGATCAAAAGTTGCTTATTGTTTTGAGCTCGCTTATTGTTATACGTATTATTGTTATTTGTTTTTTTTTTGTTTTTTGTGTGCTAATTGTGCAATTTGTGTTGCTCAATTACTAGTACGGTTTTTGTGAATCGTGCTTGAATTTTTGGTTACTTTTTCTTTGGTATATTCTTTGTGTAAATTGTGCCATTTGTGATTCTTAATTATTGAAACTAATGCGATATGTTTAAATTGTGCTCAAATTTTTTGTACTATCGTTAACTAACTACACTTTGCTTGTGCATTGTGATATTTGCTTTTTATTATATTTTTTTAAACATTTTAGATACTTTTGGCCAATAATAAAATTTTTCCAGTCCGCAATATGTGATAAGCGTGAGTGTCATAATTCAGTAAAAACAGGTGTGCTCTGTTCCAAGTGTAAAAGCTGGATTTATAATAACTGTACCGGTTTTTCTGGAGCTTTCTACAAGGAACCAGCAAATATTAATGTTGATTATTATTATATGAACTGCCTTTGGTCCAATTATGATGGGCGCGTTGCTCAATCGGAGGATCCTAAAATAAATTTTTTTCGTAATTTGGTTAATTAGTTTAAGGGGAGTAACTCTAACTTTAAGAAATCAATCAAAGGTCTGCATAAAATACAAACCTCCGCAACTTCTTTTTCTAAACATGATGGTAAGCTGCGCTTACTCAAATATTTGGTAAACAGCTTATTTTTACTAGTCAATAATCCTCTTCCCTTACTAGCGACTAACGCCGTCTTACGTCTCTCTTAAAAAAAATTATTTGCAGTTAAACAATATGCTGCTGATCGGAGGAGGAGATTTAATGTAATAGTTAAGGGTATTCCAGAGTCTGCAACTAGCTTAAAAGATGTAGTTACTAAGGCCATTAATTTCTGTGAACTCCAGAGTGCTAACATTAAAATTATCTGTTTAATGTGTAAACGTCCCCATATCTTCCCCCTATTATAGTTAGCTGTGGCTCTCTAGACATAGTATCAAAAATCATAAATAACTGGCCCATTGTGTGTGCGCAATTCCCTAGCATTCGATTGCACAAAGATCATCCCACTGCAGATAGGTTAGGTAGATACCCCAATTTAGCTCCCAAAGCCTGTCCTAAACTATCTGCTATTCCATTAGTTAAATTAACTTCTGGCAATTGTTAACCGTCATACAAAATAAATTATAAATTTTTATGATTATACTTTGGACCAATGGAAATGGTTTCAGTGTGAATGTGTTTATTTTCAGTAGGGGTGTTGGTGGAATCACAACAGCCAATAGAAAATAAGCTTTTTATTATCTACTGTTGATAAAAAAAAGTCAGTATATTGGAATAAAATTGTTAATTTGGAAAAAATGCAGTTTTATTTATTTATTAAAGTTGTTAAATTATTAATTCTAAAAATTAATGCAGTAACGCTGAAATGTTTTATTGAATGTAAATTTTCTATTTTGTAGAAACATTATTAGTATTGGACCGTACTATTATTAGTTAATTTGAAGCATTGTTGTGTATAATTTTTGGTTCTAATCTGCTTTTACACATATTATTTACTTAATTTATAAAAATAGTTGACAATATTCTAATTATTTATGTGTCATATTAACAACAGAAAGAAATTACATTATAACTATTGCATAGAATGAACAATATGTACGTGAACTAAAATCGATAAGGGATCACTGTTGTAATGAATTTTTACTATTGACTAACGTTTTACTGTAATAAAATAAATGCAGTTTATTGTAATTATATAAGTCTTTTGTAGATAATAATAAATACAGTATAGAAGGCTTCTTATAACCTGACATAATGTGTCGTAAAATCAATAATTTATTTGCATTTGTTAGAAAAAAACGGCACATACACAATTCTTAATTACATGTTTTTTTACGTGAGGAACACAGAATAACGTAAAATCGTATTTTTTATAATGTACTACATTATTACAAATAGCTAAAATCTACAATTTAATCTTTATAAGCAATAAAAAAGTTAATAAAATTTTTTATTTACCTATGCTAATTATTAACTGAGGGATTGGTTTTATATATTATATTGTTTTTTAATTTATTGCAATTTTGTATAGTATAATTTTACTATTTTCAACACTACTCTTATTATTTATATTGTAAAAGAGTTTTCTATTTGGCTTTTGTTAATAATACTTGTAAATTCTTATTTATTATTAATCGTAATTCATTATTAAATCTTAACCAGAACTTTATAAACGTTGTTATTTTGTACTTTAAACTCATAAAATCAACCCTTGTTTTATACTTAAATAAAACAACTTTGTTATCAAAGCTTTTTTGACTCATTGTATATGCATTGCAATAGCACTACAATAAAATGGAATGCAAAAAAATACAAAATAATCTCTTGTCTGCATAATTATTCACCAAAACGTAAGCCCACTTATACAAAGTACAGTGCCACTAATCCTTCTTCCTTTAAACGGGTCAGCGTTTCTTCAGGGTTTACAGTTTCTAAAAATCAGGTTAAATCTCATTGTACTGTGACCCAATTTCTACCGAAGATTATACGACTCCCTCGTTGTGACTTTTTTTTTAATTTTTCACGAGCGTATATCTGAATTTGGAAAATAGGGAATTTTTCCATAAATAATAATTTCAACTCAAATTCTTCCTTTTTGGATAGCCTTCTTCTGTTAAGATTAATTGCAATTTCTTTACTTAAGCATGTGTTTTTGTGCTTCAAATTCGGTGCAACTATAACATATTTGTCGTTTTTCAGTTTAACCGTGCTGGACAATTTAAATTTTTAATTCTACAATAAATTACATAAAAATGAAGCTACTTGGTTTTACGAAGTCCGGTACTTTCAGATTCTCGTTTTTGGTAAAAAGTGCATATGTAACAAATTTTCTTGTTTGGAAATCCTTTAACTCCTTCATGGTTTAGTTCAGATACACAGTGATAAAACCCACTGTTTGTATTTATTTTAAAAGAGTGAATAGCATTTTTTACCTCCTAATTGGAATAACTACGTCCAGTCCCTTCAGTCCAATTCGGTGCATCAACTAACGCCATTGCAAAATGAGGCGAGATAAAAAAAAAGACATTAAATAGTGCTCAAAATATCCAATTACAACTTAACTAGAAAATAAACCAATCAAAGAACGGAATCCACATCCAATAAAATTTACTCAAATTTCGACCAATTAAAAACAATTAAAAATTGTATAACGTACAACATTTACCATACTTCCTTCCATCATCGGTTAAAAAGGTTAGGACTGCTGATTTCCTCCCAAACCCCGGCTTTTTAAAAAAACATTTATACCAATGCTTTTAGCCTCTCTAATATGTTACCCAAACTAAGTAGTTTAGTTAAAATTGCTAAACCCTATATTATTGGCATTACCGAAACCTGGTTATCAGAGGATATACATAATAATATACTGCTAATCCAAGGTTACAATATTGTCCGATTGGATATCTTGAAAAAAAGATGCGGGGATTGTTTCTTTGACATTAAAGATAGTATTATATATTTTTCTCACTCTTCTCTTAAGCTCTCCTGTCATGGGTATGATATTCTTTCTATTGTAATTTGTCTCTCTTCTGGAAAGCACGCCGTTTTCTTGATCATCTACTCTCCTGCTTTTCTCACAGAGATATCTTATCTCTCCTTATTCAACAATCTCCACTCCATTTTTTTATTACCACATAAATTTCATATTATAATAGATTTTAATGCCTTTTCCATAAACTGGGAATCTCTCACCAGCTCTCTTAAGTTTTTTTATGCTAATCTTCTCCAATTCAGCGCTAAACATGATCTCACCCAACATTTTCGTTTTTCGACTAAATTTAGAGTAGGTAATTCCTCCTCGTGTTTTAATCTAGTTTTTTCAAATATACTCTCTATTATTGATGGTATTAATTATCTGCCTCCATTGGGTAAAAATTACCACGCCCTCCTAACTTATAAAGTTTGCTTCCTTTCATCTGCCACTGCTATTACTCTCAAGCATATATCCGAGCCCATTCCAAAGTTCCGTAATGCCAATTTTGTAGGTCTCAAAAAATACCTTAATAATTTTGACTGGGATTATTCCAACACCAGCGATATTGATAGTTTATATGATTATTTTTCCCATATGATGAAGACAGGTATTCAGCATTTTATCCAATTCCATGTCCCTTCCCATTCTCGACCTAAAATTTCTTGGTATATAATACGACTCATTATTTTGCGCAATAATGTGTTTTATAAGTGATAATTGTCAAGCTTTTTTTGTTTTTTTTTATAGTTAATTTGATTTACAAAATAAAACTGTAGCATGTTTCGGTAAGTTTAAAAACCATAAACTTTATTCATTTCTGAACAACGCTAGATCCAACTACCGCCTTTTGCATAAATTTATTAAGAATAAGCAGGGATCTAATAATTCTCTCTCTTGACTTAAGGATAATTATGGGTCCTTTTTACCTTTATTAATTATTTCAAATCTGTTTCTAATACAGATTTCTCCTGCGGTCCCCTTTCAGAGCCCTTATCAAGTTCAGGTTCTCTTATAATTAAGTCTAATTTAGTTTATAGATATTTATTCCAACTATAATTGTTTTCTCAAATGGCTAATAATTTTTATCCGATATTCTTTAAGGAAAATGCGTCAACTCTATCCCTTTTCCTTGCGCACATATTTAATCTCTCCATATATCTAAGTAAGCTTCCTGCAATCTGGAAACTTGTTTTTATTTAACCAATTCATAAATCAGGTTGTTGGTTTAAAGCTAATAACTATAGACCCATCAGTATATTATCATCTCCTAGTAAAACTATGGAAAACATTTTTAAGTCCTGTATAGTCTGCAACACTATGGATAATAATCTTATAAACCCTACTCAATATGGGTTAATTCCAGTGATATCCTGTCCCTTGAATTTATTATTCTTTACAGAAGTTTAACTAATATGCTAGAATGTTCGTTATTAATTGATATTATTTATTTTGACTTTTGAAAAGCCTTTAACAAAATGCCCCATTTGGTATTGTTAAGTAAGTTAAAATCCTTTGAGATAAGTCCTCCTTTCATTGATTAGATATGACTTTTTCTTAAACCGACATTTTAGCGTTAGATTGGATAAAGTTGTTATTTATCTCACTCCCATTACCTCAGAAATTCCCCGAAGATTTGTTTTAGGTTTATTACTTTTTATTATTTATATCAGTGACTTGCCTTCGATTGTTTAATCTGACATCTTGCTATATGCTGATGATATCAAAATCTGGGGTACCAAACAATTACAACAGGATGTTACCAATATTAGTAAGTGGTCCCTAAACAATGCGCTCCCACTGAATGTGTCCAAATGTAATTATTTTACTTTTGGAAAATATTTAAATAGCTTTTCCAGAGCTCCATATTTCTAACCTACTACGTCTGTGAATTTTATTAAAGATCTAGATATAATGTTTTACCCCTCACTTAATTTTTTGTCTTATTATAACAAAACAGCTCTGACTTGTTACCAACTTACTAATTTTTTAGATAAAATCTAGGTAAAATCCCTATTAACTGTGCTCGGCTCCTATATCAACTTTATATTAGGCCGTACCTTCAATACTGCATTCAAGTAACGTCTCCTACTTTAAGGGCAGACATGATCAAACTTGATAAAATGCAAAGGAACTATACTAAAGTGCCAGGAGTTCTTAAAAATATTCTATATCCTGAATGTTTGAAAGCACTTAGGCTTTTTCCTTCAAAAGATAGGAGACTCCGGGGCGACCTAATTCTAGTATACAAACTCCTAAACTCTAATCATTTTAAGCAATTATTTGTCCTTTCTAATGAATCTCGTAGAAGTTACCCTTTAAAGATATCAAAGCCTAAAATTTACTCTCTCTTGCGTTTATATTATTTCTCCTACAAGGTCATTTCAGCGTGAAATAGTTTACCCACACATGTCGTCGCAGCCTTTTCCCATAAAGCCTCTAAATTGGCCTATGACAAATATTGCTTACAGAATGTTTATTAATTTTTATCTATTTATTAATTTTCTTTTTCCCCTTATTTTCATCTATGATATTTGATAAGGTCAAAGCGAGGATTGAAATAAATTTTCTCCTAATTAACACGTGAATAAACCTAAAACCTGAAATCTGAAACTATTTTAATATGCCACATTGTACCGTGTTTTATATTTTACTACAAATTGTGATAAAAAAATAGTTTTAAATTTTTTACACATTAAAACTTTAATTTGAGATTAAAAATAACATTTTGTTATAAATACGTTAATTTCAATAGAGTTTACTAACAGTTTACTAATAACTAGATATTTCGATATTTTTATTATAAAAATATTTAAATAATAAATGTTGTTAAACAGTAATTTAAAAACTTTTTGTTAACAATTAGTATATTTGTAAATTAATTAATTTTTATTGTACGTACACATACATGCACGTACTCATACTTACTTTATATTTATTTGTTTTTGTTTCTATAACTAATTTTTATTTATACTTTGTAGTCGATATCTTAATTTCTTATGTTATTTTCTAAAATTTTATTTAAAGTGTTATACTATTTTTATTTGTTTTATTTTTTCCCAATATTGCAGATACAACAAATTTAAATACTAAAAAACTTTTGTTTTACTCAACTAGTGTAAAAAAACTACATGAACATAAACAGGACAGTACTCGAGGTATATAGGAAAATAAAAAATTCTTTTTGATCCTTGGTTCTCAATATAGCTGAAAGTATTATTATATTTTTTGAAAACACAGAATATAGCAATAAAAATACAAACTGATCAGAAATGAAGATTTTTAAAAATAAATAAAATTAGGAAGTGTAGACTTATCATAATTTAATTTAAATGAATAAAGGATTAGGACTGTAACAATACGCTCGGGAAGCTTATTCTGAGTAGAGACAACCCTGTGGTTGAAGTAGTGCAATCTAAGACGGGTCAAAACTCAAGGCTTATTGTATTCAAAATAATGGCCTCTCATGCAATTATACAAAAAATAAAATTAATAAATCAACTGGTTAATTTTTAACAGCTGGTAAACTAAAATTAAATTGTCTTGGAATTGTTTGTCACTCAACGGAAATAAATTTTTAAACTATCATAATACGGTTTACGTTTTAGACTACTAAGGAGTTTTATTGAAACCCTTTGTACTCTTTTTAAACGTTGTATGTCACCTTTTAGAATAAAAGCAGTGACCTGTATACAATATTCAAGGTACAATCTGGCATACAACATAAAGATTAAACGCAAACATTTACTTGAAATAGGTCCCAAATTAGGTGCAAAACTTAAAGCCTATCTGAGCAGCTCTCTTATGATGTAAGAAAATTTTGAGGGAATGTGTAAACAGTACTTCTAAATCTTTAATCGAATCCATTGTATTTATTATGTGCAAATCAAAAATAGAAAAAACATACCTGAGAATCTTCTGAATGCGCTTGGTTAAATTTAGCTAAAGTATATTTTTAACTGACCAATCATAGATATTATTAATGTCCTGTTGCAGCAAAAAAAAATTATGTTAGAGTGAACTGCTAACGGTAGGTCATTAATAGATATGAAAAAATAATAAGGGACTTAGTACCGAGCCCTGCGGTACTCATAATGTAAACCCGCCGGGGAAAAAAAACGTTTTACCTAATCTTACACTAAAATTACGATTCAATAAAAAATTCTTAATCCAACTAAAAGTGGGGTCACCAATTCCATAGGACTTGAGTTTGGCTAATAGTGAAAAAAATCGAAATAAATGTTTTAATTAATAGGAGTAAACAGAAAATTAAAATAATATTGACTTTATCCATTTATTTGGTTAAAGGAAACAATTTTAACATTCAAAGTAGAAAAGCAAATTTTAAAAAACTCGGTGTCAGTAATGGGACTTAAATTTGGAGCTACCTAGTTTTTGGTTTAGCACTTTATTCACCTTTTGTTGTGTCCGGTAATTTGTAAAAAGTACACATTTTTATAGTTAGAATGAAAATAAAAAAGACATATTAAATATAGAATTTATTAAAAATTCTATAAAACAAGAAGTCAAATAAACTTGATTTTAATTAATTACAATTAAAACTAAAAAATTAAAACAATAAAAGTAAAAAGTAAAACACTTATTATTATTATTATTATTTAGTAACAAAAAACAAACCTTATTTTAATATGAAATGCGTAACAGATTATATTAAGACATTTTTTGCAAATAGCTCTACCTAGAAAGGATAAAAAATAAATCGATTTAGCCCGTCTTAAACTTGGATAAAAAAAAGCGACAAGAAAAGCATCTGGCAGTAAAAGAACCATACCGAAACTATTTTATCGTTATAATGCTTCAACTTGGTTTAATACACAACCAAATGGAGACAAGTGACGAGAAATAGCGACTTTCTTATACAAAAAGGAAAATCTGAACAATAAGCAAAAAATTAAAATGTTTGCAAAATATTGTAGTTTTTAATTTATAGAAAAGTAACTCATTGTTAATTATTTCCATTGCATTAATGTACAATTTGTTAAAACTTTTTTATAAAAATAAATAAATAAATAATTTTTCTTTTAAATTTTGTTAAAATGTTTTGTTTGTATTATTTTTATTTTTTGTTTTAAACAAAAATAATAAGCAACAAGGTTTTGAAAATTTTGCTACGTACCACATTGCATTTAATCTCCGATACAAATTATCTTACATTGTAGATTAACAACGTCTGTTTATCTATATTGACGTTACGTATTTTTTGATTATTCAATAATTTTAACGTAATTTGTAATAATATACAGTAAAAACACATAAATACTGTGTTAAAATATATTTTGTGCCGAACTAACAAAGGTATCGAAGATACTAGACCAAAAAGCCAAACTGGTATGAGTCTGGGTCCCAATAAGGACTATTGTTTGACTTTACTACATTTTAACTTGTTAAAAAGTGTTTTTGATTAAACATATAAGTAATGAAAAGTAAGTATAAATTATCTATTTATATGTACATAGATAAAATCAATATTATTTTAATTTTCTGTTTACTCCTCTTAATTAAAACAAATATTTATCATTTAGGCTTGATATATGATGTAATTAACTTAAGATTAATAACTACACATACATACACATACGCAACATGCATATGTTAAGTCCACGCTAAATTTAATCAAATTACAAATTGGTTTTGTGTACACAAATGGGTTTTAATGTGTGAATCTAAACAGATTCAAGTGTTTTTAGCATACTAGCATTTTGAAAAGTTATCAAAACTTTAAAACAATCGGTGTTTAAATTTTATTGTTAAAAAATAAGCTACTTGTGAGTAGTTAAATATTTTAACTAAAACTTGTTTGTAAGTAAAACTAAATACAATTTTAAAAGGTTTCATAAGTAGTCTTAATAGAAAAATGCTTAGTGAAACAGATTCGAAAACAAATACGTTGAATTTTTTAAATAATTCATTTTGTCGTTTTTTTTAGCAGTAGTACATATTTTTAAACACCAACTCCTTTTTTTCTCATCACCTTACAAAGTTTCTTATTTTATCTATATATAGAAAGTACAAATAAAAAAATTATTATAATAAGTGAATCAACGAAAGCGTTGTTTTAATCAATTTTATTTATTTGCTACATTTAGCTTTAATACGTCACTAGGTACGCTAAGTACATGAATACACCTTCACAATTAGTCATTAAAACACGTTAAAAATAATGCAAATAATAGGAACAAAATAAACAAAATTATAGACATCATTATATAGTAGTCAGTATATATACAAATATAATACATGTTTGAGAGCATTGCAGCTAAATATATTTAAACTTATTATAAAACGAAGTTGTATCGTGTTTTCAGGATTTCAGGATTGTACACGAGTTGAGTATGCCAAAATGCCTTTTAGTACTCGGTTCTTAAATTGTCACAAATTTTTTAGGGGGGGAAATATTAAATGGATGGTAAAGGGCAGATTTTGGCAATGGGAGTAGAGAATAGAAGAAAACCCAGATCGACTAAAAAAGTAGTTAGATTATGTCCGGAGATGTCAAAGAAAAGGGACTGATCAAGAGGGACGGTCGTTTGTTAGTCACAAGAATGGTGAATGCCACAAAAACAATAAGAAGACGTCATGTTGACGCAGAACGGCAAACATTGCTGAGTCAAATTGTACGAATACTGTCCGAAAGACAAGCATAAACGATTTTCTAATTGGCAATCAATGATGGTAAAGGGCGATTAGTCACAGAAAAAAAATTGAAATTAAAACAAAGTCAAGGTAGATGGTAGAAGTTGACAATTATGGAAAACGAGCAAACATTATGAATTATACAAAAGTAATAATAAAACAAGTTACGTATACAGAGCAAAAACACGGCAATAATTTTTTTTAAAAAGTGAAGAGAAAAAGATGAATAGCGCTCCAATGGACGCTTAGCTTAATGCGCGCCTCACCTCGTCAGTAGAAAGATGTTTGCATTGCAAACTGTGAAACATATCTACTTTAAATTATTTTTAAAATTGTATTATGCACTATCTTTTATATTTTCGGTTAGTAAGACTAATAATATACATTAATTGACAAGTAATAGCCAATTGAATAATAAAAATAATGATAATTTTATTCAATAAATGCATAAACTTAATATTATTAAGCAACATTCCCTACATAATTAATATTTGATATCAAGGAATGAAATTCCTTATTTTTTACTACTTTGAATGTTTTGACAGCATCTTTCAGCAGTGGGTATTTTAGTGAAACCAAACGTGGGCCCATATTTGGTGCCAGGAAGGATCAAACCCTTGATCTCATCCAGGTTCGAATCGAGCGCTGTACTGCTCGACCACCCGGCATATAAAAATGAAAATTTTGCTATTATTAAATTTTTGTTGAATTTAACTCAATTGCATAAGATTATAAGTAATGAGTGCATTTATTGTTTAAACAAAAATGCATTCAGTGTTTAATAATTTTTAATTCTCTAAAATGTAGGTAAATTATCGACTTTATGACACTCATTCCATTTGACATTATGCCAGTTTGTAAGGAGCCCATGCTGTACCTAGCTGTACCTACTATTATCTACAAAAGACCTATGTAATTACACTCAATAGTAAAAATTAGTTACAGTGGTGTTTCCTTATCGATTTTAGTTCCGTGTACATATCGTTCATTCTATGCAATAGTTATAATGTAATTTCTTTCTGTTGTTAACATGACACTTGAATAATTGGAATATTGTCAACTATTTTTATGGGTTAAGTAGATAAAATATATAAAAACAGATTGGAACATTAATGCTTTAATTAAACTAATAATAATACTTTCATTATTTGTTAGAAAAAATTACATTTTATAGGTTTATATTAATACGTTGATAGGATTTAATGAATGATTAAAAATTCTTACTGTTGTTGAAATTATAAATATTGTAACTTTTATTTTATATATTGATATAATTTTCTTAATAAATTATACGCTTGTTTTTAAGTTTTTATAAATGGTGGTATTATACTTTATTACTAAAACGAATGTTATGTATTAGAATTAGAATTTGTTTTTGCAAATAATATTTTTATAAATATTGGTAAAGTATTAACTAAGGTATGTATTAGTATAAGGTAAATATTATATATAGTGTTAATTATGGTATATCTAAATCAAAATACTCCAACAGGAATCCACTAAAATCCAAATGCAAATTTAACTAGCAATATAAATTTTAGTAAACCTAATTAAAAACGTACAACTTTCAACATAAAAACTTCACCTTCCTGCATTAACATATTTCCCAGTATCAAATAAAAATAACTGCAACAACATTGAAAATCAGTCGAATAATGCTTTAATTAATGTGGATTAAGTAAACACAATAGTTGAAGCATTCAAGTAATATAATAACAATAACTGAACTAATAATAGTACATGGAATAGTAATAATAATAGTCAGTCTACAGAATAGGAAATTTATATTCAATAAAATATTTTAATATTACTGCATTAATCTTTAAAATATGTACAATTACTTGTTTAACAATTTTAATAAATAAACTGCATCAATTTTACCAAATTGCAATTTCATTTCAATATACTGACTACTTTTTTATCGTGTTTTCTATTCACACTGAAGCTATTTCTATTGGTCGAAATTATAATCATAACATTTTATAATTCAAAATTTTATAACGGTTAACAACTGCCATCTTGAAATACTTATCCATATAATAACAAATATGAACATTATAAGCATACACTTTCAAGTAAACAAGTTAGTATTAATTATACCAACAAAAATATAATTAACAGAAAACAAAAAATGTTATTTATAATGCTAATCAAAAGTATAAAAAGTAAAATAAAAAAATAATGGTACAAATTACTCAATAAAAAGGTAATAATAAATAGGCTTTTTAACAAATATTTAAAAATAATAAAAATTGTATTTGTTTATGCACTTTTAAAGTATATTTTTCAATTTATCAGTGTTAACTTTTAATTTATCTCCTCATATATATATATATATCATAGCTTATTCTTAACTTTTCTTTCTTCCATGTAGGGTCACTATTTCTGGTCAGCTTTCACCATTCAATTTGTCACATGACTCAAGCAGGGACGCCCTAGTCTTTATTAATTCAGTTTAAAGCATTTTAACCGCGAAAGTTTAAACATGTTTTTTTTGCTATAAAATGCGCCTTTCTGGGGCAAAACATTTTCCTTTATTTGAGCTTGGAACGAGTTAGATCGGCCCATTTCTAATTTTTTTCAGGCGGAGTCATACCTCTATCATAATTATACTCATCTGATTACTTATAAGATAAAACATTACTTTAAAATAGGTGGAATAAAATTAAATTTGGAACGTCCTTCTGACAAACGTTACAATTTGCCAATTATCTAGTGAAAGTAAATAATAATTATTATTATTATTACTTTTATTATTATTATTATTATTATCATTATTTTTATTATAGTAAAATTATAAGAAAAAGAGTAACAATAATGTGAATAAGAATAAGAATAGGAATAAAAATAAGAATAAAAATAAGCATAAAATAAAAACAAGAATAAGAATAATTATAATATCTAATTTCATCTATACTTACTCGCTCTTACTTGTACTTTTAGGAATTTATTGATCAGTTTGTTTGGCTGTAATCACTGAACAACATACAAACAATTGAATCACAGCCAACGCAACCAAAATCTCTATCCTTTGTCCAATTTCGATTGGCCAGCTTAGACCAAAAGTCGGCAATTGGGATAAACCAATCAAATACTTTCAATGCAAAATAAAATGTGATTCAAGGTTTTTCTTACATTTCAAACTCTTTGTTTTTACTCCTCCAAAGTAAGTGCCAGGTGAAAGTATAATATTTTTTGTATTTTTATGTAAATGAAAACTTTGCTATTCAAATTTGTTTGTAATTTCTACAAAAATTGATTTAAAATACAAATTATTATTATTATATTGTTAAGTAAATTTATTTTCAAACTGCCAATAAGTGAACGAAAAAGCCAATTGATTGTCTTATTTTTAAAATTACAAAGATTTAATGTGAATAATTGTTATAAAGATTACTGGTAATAACAAATATTTATTTATTTATTTAAACTAAATTGTTTGAATAAATTGCTCTGTGAAACTGGCTAATTTGTCGAAAAACTCTTGTTTGTTATCGTACATGTTGTATTATAAAGTGTTTATTTCTAGTTTATTTTTTAAAATGGATCAATTAATAACTAATTAATTAGTTGATGACTTTATAAAGCTAAATTTTTTAATACATTTACAATAGTTATTTACACAATTTACGACACTGTAATCAGTTTCCTGAAACATTTACTTATTATTATACGATGATCATAAATTATATATATATATATATATATATATATATATATATATATATATATATATATATATATATATATATATAAAGCCAAAAGTAATCTCGTCTTAATAGCGACGAAGTATTTTTAAATGTATATATTGGAATGATGTTTAACAGCTACTTTCTTTGCTAAGTAAAGGCTTATTGGAATAGTAAAACGTATGAAAATAGTTTTTAACCGATATTTTATGAAGACATTTGCTTTACCAGCTGATGAGGAGTATTTGTACAAATATTTTTAACGTCTATTTTATACTATTATTATTATTATTATTATCATTATTATTATTATTATTATTATCATTATTATTATTATCATTATTATTATTACCATCATCATTATTATTATTATTATTATTATTATTATTATTATTTATATAGTCAGCTTAGATACTTGATGATAAAACGAGCAAATTATTATTATTATTATTATTATTATTATTATTATTATTATTATTATTATTATTATTATTATTATTATTATTATTATTATTATTATTATTATTATTATTATTTATATAGTCAGCTTAGATACTTGATGATAAAACGAGCAAAATACGCGACACATCTCAACGAATCGAATAAGAATGTTGACGTGTCCGACATGACTCATTACAAGGACGAAACATTCGACAACTTGGTTTGCAATTCGCACATTAAGTCAAGTACTACGGACCAAAATGGCCATGAGCCAACTCTATTGAATGAAGCATTGCAATTCGAATTGATAAGTGGGTGTTTCATATTTTCATTTGTGTACAGTCCAAATAATTTAATGTATTTAAAGCATTGAATTCCAAATAAAAATATTACAAGACGTAAATTGTGAGATGAATTCATTTCGTATATTCTCGTCAGTCACAAACAAATTTCAGTATATATATATATATATAAAGGGGTACATTTGACATTTAAGTTAGTACAAATCATTAACATACAAAAACACAAACTTTACGGCCAAGTTAAGTTCAATGTAATGACAAACTGTTTTTGTGCACACAAAGTAGGTTTCAATGTGTGAATATAAACAGATTCGAAGATTTTCAACATATTGGAAACTTGAGAAGTAATTAACACTTTGAAACAATTTTTGAAGTCGATTTGATGTTTGATGGTTTGCAGTAATTGATGTAATATGGAGGAAATGCGTGAGTGTTCACTTCCGTTTGACTTATTGATCCAACTGGGAATATGTTCTTCAACCCGATTAGCTAAGCGACGCATTGTCCGACCAATGTACTTGTCATCGCAACTGCAAGTGAACTGATAAGTGCAATATGAGGCGGAAATGCTGCTTTAGCTGTTGTAATATTTTATAAACCAAAAAATATTTTAAATTAATTATATGTTTGAAAGTATAATTGGATGATAACGGTGAGGAATTGTAACTTTAGTGACGTTGCTACACAAGTAAAATCCAACAGTAATATTGTTAGAATTTTGTCGTTTCATATCTAATTATCTGATGATTTTGTAACTACAACTATGGTACAGTGCAAGCGAATGTATTGTAAAGTTTATTCATTATAAAATAAATCGATACTACTGAGGTCATTTTTAAGGGACTACCACAAACATAAAAATGTAACTATTAGTAAATAATGCTCACTTTTAATAATAATGTTAATACAAAAGTAACAATTTTTTACTACTTTGAATGCTTTGACGGGGAACGTATGCCTTTCAGTAGTGGATATTTTAGCGAAGCCAAACGTGGGACCGCATTTAGTGGGCCGGTGGTGGGATTCGAACCCATGTCCAGCTAAGTGATGTATTTGTTTTTTGTTGTTGTTTTTGAATGTTGAATAACAGACAACAGTTCTAAAGAATTGATTAATAGGTGTAGGATATGTATGCGTTTAATAAATATTGACAAATATTGTGCATAAAAACAGTTTATATAATGCAATTTGTAATTTTTAGAATGAATGTCAATTAAGAACAAATTAGTACTTACAAATTAAAATGTGAAACATGTGTACATTGAGGCTTTTCACTATTTAAAAAAATATTAAATAAATTTTTTTTTTGATAAATGCATAATTTCAATCACAAGTCTTTGTGCATGCAACTTAATATAAAAATCTAAATTAGGTATTTATTCATTTAACAACACTATTGTTTGAGAAATGAAAATGGACTGATAAAGTTTACATTTCAATATGTATTTGTGTAATTTTTCATTGAATGACATTTTCATTTATTACAATTTTTTCTTCGTTTATTGAGAGTCGCTGTTTGTGGCCAATTTTCCGCATTTTGCTGTGTATAAAACCAATTGGCAACATTGTAGTTATTTATGATGTTTTGGCGTATGATTTATTACTGCCGCAACTATCTCTACAGGTTTGGGGATCATTTCATCCTTTCTAGATGGAGTTTATTCTTTTTTTCGAATTATTATGGCATAGTGTGATGTATAGCATTTACAGTTTATTTCCCACCATATTTTATTTGTTCAACCATTTTGTTGAACAATCAACTGCAAACATTCGTCACAGTTATTTCACTCCTTATCCTTGTTCACAATAGCATTAAATGCAATAATTTAATATTTGTTTAATTTGTTAGTGTTAGATACAAACACACACACACACATTCACATTTATTTTGTTTGGTTATAATAAATTAACGCCATTTTTCTTTTTTTTCAAAATAATTATCAACTTCAATTTCACAAATAAAAATTGAATGGTTGTAAATCCGCTAATGGCTTAGTTGTCATGTTACCATTAATACACTTTGTGTATGTACACACACACACATGTGTGTGTGTATAGATTAAACTATTTGAACGACAAACAAGAGATTGATTAAAGCGAACAATTAAACAAAAGCAGAAAATATATATATGCCACAAATTTTTAAATTTAAGTTTTTAATCACTATTTTTGTTGTTTGGGGTTCAAAATATTTTACAGTATTTTTTTTCCCGGTTTTTATGTTTTGTGACAAACATTTTTCAGTCAATAGACACCTGTTGTAGACTTACGCTTAGTACCGCCAATATTGGCACATTCAAATTCCTTTCTAGTAGGATACGAGTTTAGTCAGTTAGTCACTCTGGCACAATGATATCAATGTAACTGCATGGTTTTGGACACTAATCATAGTCGAAATTTAAACTGTAAAGGTTTTTGAGAATTTGTTTACTCTCAACTAATGAACTTTTATTTAATTCAATATAATGATGATGATGATGATTATTATTATTGTTAATGTTTGAATGCTTCAAGATAAACATTTTTCAGCAACTGAAGATTTTGCCACACTTAGTACTGATGGTGACTCTCGAACTCATGCCTACCCAAGCTGTATCTCTAGACTATCTTAGCGCCAAAAGTTATTATTTACTAGAGACCTTCAAACAGCTGTTCAACAATAAAAAAAGATGAAATCCATTTATATAATAAAGTTGTTTAATTTTTTTCACCCCCCCCTCTCTCAATTGTGGTATATGACGATTATTTAGAGTCCGAAAAATACTATCAGCCCAGCTTCAATCCACATCAGTACATTTTGTCAACATCGACCAATTTCATTCCAACCCAACAGTCATCCTCGATCCGATCAAATTCCAATTTCAATTTGTACAATTTGGCCAGTTTGACTCAGTCGTACATGTGTGCCCAGCCCAACGATTCCTTGCTAAGGCCCACAATGGAAAATCAGTTGCAATATCACCAACATCTTCATGAACAGGAACAACATGAACATCATCATCATCATCATCAACAACAACAACGAAACAATTTATCGTCTAGTGATAATCAAAATGCTACAAATGAATACAGCGGTACCATGTTTCACAATGTATGTTGGACAGTTTTTAATTATTTATTTTAAAAAATATTGGAAAATGTGATTTCAATAGGTTTTTGCATAATTGTAGCGTTGTTTGTCAAGGGCAATGGGTGAGGGCGATATTTATTTTTAAACACGATAATACTATTGAGTTGTCCAACCCTGATTGCCTAGTTTAGAAACCAAAGCTTTTGCTATATATACAATTCGTTGTATTTATTGGACCGGGGTGGTCTAGCGGTACAGCGCTCGACTTGGACCTGCGTGGGCATGGGTTCGAATCCCACCACCCGAACTAAAATGCCGGCCCACGTTCGGTTTCGCTAAAATGTCCACTACTGAAAGATGTTTCATGGAAAACATTCAAAATAGTAAAAATTATATGTATATATATATATATATATATATATATATATATATATATATATATATATATATATGATTGTTACTGCTCCAATGTTTGACTGGAAATATTTTTCAACTAGTGAACATTTATCAAAACCAAACGGTGATGGTGGCTCTGTTCTACAGAAAACATTTTCAGAAAATAAAAGTTTGGCAAAGTCAAACAAAGGCCGACGGTTCGACTCGAACCCGATGTCAATCGGATGCCTATAAGATGGAAAAGTTTTCAAAGTGGGACGCGCGATTGACGATTGAACGAAATTATGAATTTCGGTTTAGACGTTCTAGTCTATAAACCGAAACGATGAATAATAATGTTACATGTTACAACTTTTAAGCACTTTTAGTGGTTTTATATAACATTAATTAGATTTTACATGTTATATCTTTGTCAATCTGTATTGCCCCAGATAAGCGTTTAAAAAAGTATTTATTAGCATGATATGTTAAATTGTAGTACTATGTGTTATTGTGTAAAATAATTATAATTCGTGTAGTACATGTTTTTTTACTTATCTTTATTCATTGTAGGTGAACGTGACTTAATAATAAATAATGTACTATGCACAACTTTAAAATTTAAATTTCAGTACATATACCGTTACTCAGTTAAAAAGTCATGTACAGATGAATTATTGATAAATTTATCCTTTATTTCCACAATGCTTTTCGAAACAGTTTTCTAAAAGTGCCAATTTGACCGAAATTCAACAGCAATTTCAAAAACAATTTTCATCCGACTTGTCTTCATCTTCGCTATCTTCGTCATCTTCTTCCAACTGCTTCGACTTGTCCGCCAGTTTGCATCCCTATTTGATGTTGTCGAATCCAAACAGGAACGATCAACCAGTCAACAATGCAACTTCGACATTAGCAATGTCGAATGTAGAAGCTGACTATAATACGATTACCAATTATATGAATGCAAAAGGTATGTCATTCTATTTCGAATAATTTAGGCGATAATTTTAGTCACTAAAAATCAATTAATTTTAGAATGAGTGGATTTGTTTGATTTTGTTTGATAATTATAACTAGCACATTTACTATGAAAGGTTTTTGCTTTTAAAAATCAACTCTACTTGTTGTTTTAATCAGAGTAACTAAGCAGTGGTATAGTTTTTTTTACTTGACTTAAGCCAGGTGGGTATGCGTTCGATAGCCACCACTGACCCACTAAAATGCGGGCCTACGTTCGGCCTTGCTAAAATGTCCACTGATGAAAGATGTTTCATGGAAAACATTCAAAGTAGCAAACATAAAATAAAACAAAATAAATAAATTTTAATAAAAATTACTATTTTTATTTATTATAATTTTTTCATTCCTTAATAAACATTTCATTTTTTATCGACTTATACTTTCCTTGATTATTTCATATATAGATTGATGCAATCAACTTGAAATATTTCTGTTTGCAGTTTCCAATCATAACTTATGGCTAATTAGTTGACTTGACATGTGACATTATCAGTAAAAACTTCAAAAGATTTTGCAACAGATGTTTTACTGGCTGGAATATATTGTTTTAAAATTGCGTGTTTAAACTAAAACGTAAAGATTTGGTCGAAGTTAGGGCTGAATTTAAAAACCAGAATTATTTAACTGTGAATTTAGCTGCATACAGACCAAGTATTAATATTTATAATTATTGAACATTCATTTAGTTCAAATAATACTTTTTGATTTGATTTGAATGCTTCCAAGATTGTGAATCATTTTCACACAAAAACAGTTTTTACAAATCGTAATTAAAAAAAAAATTTAATATTTGTAAAATTATCAACATAGGTTCATATGCACATTTAAACATAGTTAATAATTTAATTAAGTTGAAATTATATTCTAAAACAAAGTTGATATAAAGAGTTACTCGATATTTTAAAAAATTCAATATTAATATAGTTATAGTTTATCATTAAATTGTATTTAATCCAACAACCCAATTTGACAAAAAAGTAATTTTACTATTAAAAAAAAACAATTTATCCATGTACACGTATTGCTTACCATGACCATATTCCATTTGTGTTCAATGGGTTCCTTTAAAGAAATGACCAATTTGTCTGCACTGCAAGACCAGTACCGCCAGTCGGACCACAATCCCCTACACCACTTTTCAACATCCTACAATCCACTGACAGAATTGGCCTCAATGACAGCCGGATCAAGCAACGATCACGAACTCGTCGACAGTAGCAACGCGGCCAAATCGTATTCACATTTGAATTTGATGTCGTGCGCCGAACCTAACAAGACGTTGTGGACCAACGCGGCAATGTATCAAAATATTCCCATTTCGACCGAGGTCAATCCGCACACGGTCAACAATTATCTTTCTTCGCTCTGTTCGTCTCTGTCGCCAACGTCTTTCCAGTCGGCTACATTGGATACGCAATCGAACATGCAGCAAGCTCCGCCAATCGTCCATTCCCTATCGCCGTCAAAGTCGACCAACAGCGAGTCGATAGCAACGGCCAAACCCCATTGTTTGACCAATTTGTATCAGAAAAATGTCTACAACTATTCGAATTACTATGTCGACAAATTCGTCTCGGCCAAGTCGAACAAACTGTCGCCCAAATTGACCGACGGCTTTGCAACTACGTCGTCTTTGAAACACCAACAAACGCCATCGGACGCTACGAAATGCGTCAAATTGGAAAACAAGTATTCGCGCATTTTTGTTTGGGATTTGGACGAAACGTTGATCATTTTTCATACATTGTTAACTGGCTACTATGTCCATCGTTACGGCAAAGTAAGATTGGGTCATTTTGATACATGTTTTGCTTTTGTCGTTCACAACGTGACTAAATGCCAATTGCTTTTTGATTGAGTAAACTTATTGTTTTAAAACCAGATGCAGGGTTGTGTTCATTTTGTAAAACATAAATTCCGATTTTTCAAAATTAAGATCATAATGACGGATTTTTTTTTGCAACTAATAAGTGTTATTTATAAAGTATGTCTACTATTTGGAGTTTACTTACGCCGAGCTGGCTTGGGTCGATATCCAATAGCTTGTCGGGTAGGAGCGGCGTTGCTCGTCAGAAGGTTGCTTGGATATTGCGCTGGTCGACTTTTCCAAGAGCTACGTCTGTACTGATTACTTGGAACTAATGAATAAAAACGCAAACGTTTATTGCTAATTTTACAGGATTAAACCAATGGGAAAACCACGAATCAAAATGCAAAAGGAGATGACTGGATCAAGAACGGATGTATGAATGGCGTGGAACGGTTGTTTATATAGCCGTTTCCACCAATAAAGGCTGATGGTGCATTCAAACAAAAAGTGTCAATATTGATAAAATATTGTTTTGAAAAATTAAATATTATTTTTGTAATAAAATGATATTGTATTATATATATATATATATATATATATTCCATTTATAAGCTTGAAAATAGTTACAATTGATTATTTTTACATAGTGAATTGAACAAAATATTATAATATCATGTAGAAAACTATGTGTAATTTTTTATTTATATTAAAAATTAATCAATTGTAATATAATTTTTAAATAATATAGCAATTTTTTGTAGTATTTATGGTATTATTGTAGCAATACTAAATTGCATATCAATGAATTAAGAGTCAACTGAGGTCAAAATCTCGAAGTAACCGCTTATAATGGATGCTAACAATCCTGAGGATTTGAGTAATGCTTATAAAGTCTCAATTTCCAATTATGGTGATATTCCTGACTGTTCCTCCCCCATATGATGCATCCTGGACTAAATGCCCATATGCATCTAGATTAATAATAGCAGGGACCGAATACACGCGGCCTCATCAATCTTTGCGAACAATGGCGAAGTCACAAGGATGCCGTCTACCAACCAAGAAACTTCGTTATTTTTTGCGTTTTTTACGCAAACTCGATTGTTTTATATGCCGTATAACGATGGAAAATAATGAAGAGGTGATCGCTTCACTAGCCAAAATGAATAAATGAAAAAAAAATGAATTAGGAGCACCACACAACCATATTTTGAATATTCATATTTGACACCAACTAATAGAAAAGTAATTATTCCGTTACATTTAAACAACTTATTGACAAATGTTTTATTTTTTTGTCTAAAAACGTACCAAATTTATATTTTGAAAAATTAAGAGTAACAATTTGAAAACAGACGCAATTAACATTAATTGTAAGACACTTTTATAATATACCATTCAATCTTATTATTTACATTGGTTAAAGCTGATTAAATAAAAAATGTTGTTTTTTAAATTTTAAACTAATAATCGAATTGATTTAGATTTACTAGTAAATTATCTAATGTAGCTAACTTTTTGTTGTAAATCAATATATAGTAACTAAACTCAAAAACAACTATTGTGTTGCAATGAATTTGTAAATGAATTTTTACATTCCTAAAATATTTTATACAAAATTGTTTAGTTATTATTATTATTATTATTATTATTATTATTATTATTATTATTATTATTATTCTTATTATTATTATTAATCCCAGACTATTTGTTTTTTTGTTGTGTACATACATTTTTGCATCCAATCTATGACCTCAAAGTACTAGTTCGTAATAAATTAATTGTTTTGAATTTATATATATATATATATATATATATATATATATATGACTCATATGACTCCAAATTCATAAATTCATATAACCTCAAATGGGCATTGATAAAATTTTCAACCATTTAATAAATATAATATTGAAAAAATATTTTATCATTGTTTTTAAACTAATAATGTTTAACCAAAAATAAATTAATAAATAATAAACCCAAGTAGTACAATGATGATGATTAAAAGAAAAACAATTGACTTTGAAATTTGAGTATTAAATAAATAATAACGATTAAAATATTAATTATTTATAAAATATGTCACTATATGAAACTATTATTATCATTAATAATAATAATAATAATAATAATAATAATAATAATAATAATAATAATAATAATAATAATAATAATAATAATAATAATAATAATAATAATAATAATAATAATAATAATAATAATAATAATAATAATAATAATAATAATAATAATAATAATAATAATAATAATAATAATAATAATAATAATAATAATAATAATAATAATAATAATAATAATAATAATAATAATAATAATAATAATAATAATAATAATAATAATAATAATAATAGTAATAATAATAATAATAATAATAATAATAATAATAATAATAATAATAATAGTAATAATAATTTACTTTAAAGGATTCAACTCTTGCCGGGGCTTACGGTTTACGTATGGAAGAATTTATCTACAACCTGGCCGACAATCATTTATTTTTTAATGAATTAGAGGTAAGATACATGTGTGCTGAACAACATGATTGAATAATACATTCACTTGCTTTTAAACTAATTTTTTAATTGTTATTTTTAATAAATGGTCTTATGAACAACGACTCATTGGTATCAATGTCTACCTTTTTTAAATATCAATCTTTTTATGCAATTTTGCAAGACTAAGGTTACAATTTGTTTACTTGTAAGTAGAATGGCTAAGTTTAGTAGTAGCTTTTCATCTATTATTGATAATTAATATTATTTTTTTTAAATGCTATAATAGTATTGTCAGATTCACTTAAATAATAAATTTACTAGGTTTTTAAGTCAACCAGAAGCACTATACAGCTGTCTCATCCTTATTTAGAATCATCAGCAGCGCATACCTTTCAATTTTTACACACACATGAACTTATTATTGTTACTAATATTGATAAAATCTTATTACAAAACCTTGTTTTGCCTTAAGGAGCATAAAGCAACAAAAATGGTACTTAGCATTTTTGTTATTGAAGTTCTTGTATATTAAAGTTTGAACTTTATTTTGGCTTTCATCCATATTATACTTTCACTTTTTTGCTACAGTTTAGTGGAATGGCCTTCTCTTGTTGTTTCCTTCAACACTAGTTATCAAAAGGGTCCGGACTGCTTCAGCCATTTTCCTTCCTCCACCGAACTTAAAACCGGCAATGGTGGTGGTCCAGCGCTACAGCGCTCGATTTGGATCTGGCTGGGCATGGGGGTTCGAATAATGAAATGCGGGCCCATGTTCGGCTTCGCTAAACAATGTCCACTGCTAAACGATGTTTCTCGTAAAACATTTAAAGTAGCAAACATAAACTCAAAATTAATTAATCGATTAAGTATAATGATGCAAACAGCAAACGTTTAACTACATGCTACAATGTAATGTGTTTGTTTAAATCAAAATGCAATGACTTGTCAAACTGTCCTATTCCTTTAGATAACTTAACTGAATTATTAAGTCAAAATTATGTTGAAAAACAACAATCGTTCAATAGCAAAAAAGCCAAAAATAATTATGTTGGTTTTTTTCAAAATTAATATGTGCGTTACTTATGAAAATAATATTAGAAAAAAAAACAAATATAACAAATGAAATTTATATTAAAAATAATAGAAGCTTGTCGTTCATAAAAAATTTCGAATATATATATATATAATTGATTTAAAAACGGAGCATGTAAACGTAGTTAAGTGTTTTGGGACACTAAACCGCTGGTATATGCTATCTAAACGTGAATTTAAACATTGTTTCTACAACGTTGAACTATGCTCAACACTTAAAACAATTTTTAGTTTATTATAGTAATACTTTAACATATTTTACTTTTTATAATATAAATTAAGAAGCACTTGGTTTTTTGCAATCCACAAGCGTGTTAAACAATATAAACATTAAATATCAAAAAGTTTAATTTAGAAAAAATAATATCGCAAAAATATATTTAATTGCATTTTTCCAATACCACATGTAGTATGTACTTGAAACAGAAGAAAAACACATTTAATTTCAATTGTCCTGGGTAAAGTATTTTTGGGTAGAGTATTTCTAAACAAACACCAGTTTAGAAATATTTTTTAAATGCTTTTTTATCAAAACCAATAGTAATAGAAATTTTGCCATTAACAATACAATTACTAAAATGTAAATATTTTAGTTTTTTATTGATTGTGTTTTTATTGATGATACATACATATATATATATATATATATATATATATATATATATATTCGTATTATTAATAAACTTTTGTTCCTTGTTATTTCAAACTAGGAATTTGTTATTGTAATGCTTCTGTGGATTAAATATGTTATTCGCGAATTTGGAGAGCGGTTGTTAGTAGTAGTCGATCTATGTTCTCATCTGAAAATTAGTAGAATTGCAAATATATCATCTAACGCCCAGTGGTTCGTTGTCTTAAAGATATCGAAGTCTGATTAATTTAAATTAAAAAGACTATTGATTAATCAGTAATTATACAAACTCTTAATAAGTCGGGAGATGGAAGAACACAGCGTAATTAAATCACGTGTATATTATTAAACAGAAATTGTACATATATATATATATATATATATATATATATATATATATATATATATACGCGCGCCAATCCCATAGCAATTCTTCATTTAAAGAAAATGATAGCAAAGTTATTCTAGTGTCTTTTGTGTTGATACGAATTATCTTCGGGGTCCTTCTAAAATTATTGAGTTATTACGGTTCCATCTAGAAATAATTCAATTTTTTAAAGGAAAGTTTGTGGTTAATATTTTTAAGTTCTAATAAGTTATTCGTTTAAAAAATTCCAAGAATATTTTAAGTTTAATTAGTCAAGAATTGAAATCACTATTTACAACAGAGTGATTATTATAAAAAAACCATGGCCTATTCCAAATAAATAAATGTTTAAACACAATATTGTACGGATTGACTTAGCAGCGTCTTTCTCTACTTCCGTGCCCTTTCATTCCGAAAAAGCTGAAAGCTACTTCTGCTGAAGTATCTGAGACAACAACCGTAATAATAATAATAAGAATAAGAACATAGAGCAAAGAAATTGCACTTTAAATTTTCACCATTGAAGATCAAAAATTGAACTTTTTTTCAGCTTTTATTCAACCCTATCATTGAAATTTAATGCTTTCATTTATTTGCCGTTCGTTTTATGAAAATGTGTGTTTATTTGCCGTTAAGTAACACAAATTGCACTCCAACTTTCCAATTTTCTCAACCGGATTTACAACCGACTGCGGTAGAACAAACAGTATTTCTTGCAGTAATGAATTAGTTAGCATTTCAGTTATTGAGTAAATAGTTTTTGAAAAAATATTAAATTAATTTAATGGACTTTGTACATTGAAGTCATTTAATGTCCGTTTTTAAAAATGTATGGATTTTGTACAAAACATGCTGACTTATTTCTAAAATTATCTAATCGGTATTTGGCTAGGCTAAAAAATCACGTGAGATAGAACAACATGAGATGTGCAACATTAGTAAAAAAAGGTTTTTATATTAACCCAAAAACTTTAATTACTGTTTACTATTAAAGATGGCTAGATTTTAATTGTTTTTACACACATACATAACTATATATATATATATATATATATATATATATATATATATCATCTAAAGCAAATTACTTCTAATTTTATTTCACAGGAATGTGACCAAGTACACATAGATGATATTCGCGGTGACGAACGCATAAATTCAGATTTGGAGTAAGACATTAAAAAATATATTTAATGCAACAGTTCTTATTTATTTTAGTGTTTCATTTCTAATTGTTAGTATAATATAATTATTGAACTGGAAAACGAACATACTGCTTAATTGGCCTAGTGCTATCAAAAAACAACATGTACCAATAAAGACTTCAAAATTGTGTCACAAAGTAATTTATTACTTTGTGACAATTAATTGCTTTTCGGTTGGATGCAAAATTTGACTATTTTCAAACTCACACAATCACCAATTCATGTAATCGATTTTTTCTTTATTTCGTAATCAGACACGAGATCGGATTACATGAACCATTTGGTTTTATCCAATAAATGCAATGATACAAGCTTTTGCCTGTAAAATCTATGATTATGTGTGTTTCTGTGTGTGTGCGTGTATGTATGCATATTTATGTGTTTTCCATATATTTTCATTTCCACCCCTATTTTAAAAACCCTCACCCTTAAATAAATATTTCTAAAATAAATAAAATGGGGCAACAGTTTAAAAATTGAATTGTTGGTTGATGAAAATTTCTAAGAAAATTTAATTTCGCATAAGCTTATAAGATTAAAGTTTGTTTTTATAACGTGTTTTTAGTTGTTCGTTCACATTTACTCTAATGAAAAAATGCAATTTACACGTTAGGTACTGTAAATACAATTTGAATTAGTAATTTGTTGCAATAGAATTAACATTACAAAATAGAATGCAATAGTTTTAAAGAATGGAAAACACTTGGTATTTAAACATTCAATGAAACACTTTTTATACAGATGAAGATATTGCACTAAAATTTCATCAAGTACAACAGAATGCAATACGTATATTTTAAATCTTGAAAGTGAAGAAATTACTTTTTTTCTAATATAGTTTTTTAAAAGTTTTGTGACGGGGTGGTCTAGCGGTACAGCGCTCGAATTTGGACCTCGGTAGGCATGGGAGTTCAAATCCCACCACTGGCACTAAAATGCGGGCCCACGTTCGGCTTCGCTAAAATGTCCACTGCTGTTTCTCTTAAAAAATTCAAAATAATAATAATAAATAAATATTAAATATTGAACAAAATGTTTATCTTTTAAAGGTTCAACTTCACTTAATATTCTTTTAAGCAGGATTTAATAGTGTATGTTGCTTTTACTACTTCTTTTTTATACAAATGGCAACCATTTGTATATTATATTTGCTAGAAAATAATTGAAAGACTTTGTAACAGATTTCAATAAATTATACAAATATGTGTGCGTGTGTGTGTGTGTGTTTTAACAGGGTTTGAGCTGTTGCGCAAAAACGAAAACGTACACTGGGATAATACTCTAAAAAAACAACAACCAAATTTACTTTTTATTACATAATCTATTGATAAACTTATCGTTTGTATTATTTTCATGAAAAGCAATACACGTAACATCTTTTGTTAAATTTAGTGTGATTTTTTGTTTAAACTACAGGCATACTTGTAAAGTATTACTTAATGGAATAACTAATTCACGAACTCTTCTATTCAATTAAAACTGTACGTTAATTTTAAAACTATCAATTATTCAGTTCGATTTATGCTTCAATAGGAATAGATTTTGAGAATTTGTGTTCACTTTTCTCTACTGTTACACTAGAAAACACGTTAACCTTCTTTTGCCTTCTCAACACCAACTCGTTACACGTTCGAGCAGAATTCAAATTTAACTTTGTGATTTTTCGTTGATGCATTTGCGAAGCATGGTTGTCAAGGCATAATGATACAATTGTGATTTTATCTACCAGCATCATGTTGGAATCATAAATATGTTTCAGTCATTGAGCTGAACTGTAGTCGTATTGCTACCTCATATAAGCGACATTTATGCACACATATATGTGCACCTTAGATAAATCGAGTGCAATCATGTCTATTGATTGTTACTTATTCAACTTTGTGTGTACACCACACATACCAATATATATATATATATATATATATATATGTAACAGCTTTATATATACTGTAATTTGAAGTCGTTTCAAATTACATAATCAGTGCTTGTATTCAATGCATATATGCACATTAAGTGCGCGCAATCGTGTTCTGAAGGCGTTTGTTGTAAATAATTGTGTGAAAAAGGCAAGTGCATGCATAGGGCATTATCAAGTCAACATGGAGTTGCCATCATACATCCATATGGGCTTAATAACCGGTTGTCAGATTAAAATGTGCATTTTGCGATCAACACCCCCACCCAACTTAGAGACTTGGTTACCGAAATAAAAATGGAACATGTTGGTCATGTCGATAGGACAGACAATTGTAATTTTTGTACAAAACTTAGTTTGGTAATGAATTTGTTTGTATATGATATCAATTAGTGACGATATCTTTGGAATATTTTAAAAAGGAAAACATTTGGGCAAATTATTTTATTTTTATTTTGTCTACTCTAAATATTTTACGGGAAACGCACCTTTCAGCAGTGGGGACATTTTAGCGAAGCCGAACATGGGCTCGCATTTAGTACCGGTGGTGGGATTCGAACCCATGCCCACTCAGGTTTAAGTCAAGCGCTGTACCTCTAGACAACCCCGGCATATATATATATATATATATATATATATATATATTACAAAACAGTTTTGCTTTAATTATAAGCATGGGGTAATAAGATAAAAATTATATATATATATATATATATATATACATATATAATCATAATGTAGCAATTATGTCAATAATTCGAATGAACTTCTGCAATCCCAAATCCAAACCGAATCTGATGAAGTTCGTTCGGAAAGTAGATTTAGTCACGACGCAAATGGATGTTTTGACTCGAACGGAGTGACAAGCAGTTCGGTTGACGAGTGCGTCTCGAAAGCCAACACGCCGTCTTCCATACGTCATTCGGTTGGTGTTGGATCGAATGCTGGAGTTGGTACCAATGCGGATTTAATTAACAATTTGGCATATCATTACAAACGGATTCGGGAGATTTACAATACATATCGGTAGGGTGTTTTGGAATTGGAAAAAAGAACTATTATTATTATTATTATTATTATTACAAAACCCTTTTACTTTAAAATAAACATGTGACAATAAAATAACAATAAGAGCAAAAACAAGAACCAAGTCTCATAATTGGTTTATAATCAAGGGTTGAATAAAATTATCAACATAAAATTTAATGTAAAATAGTTTAAAAGTCAAAAAATAAATGTTTTAGTTATCAAATAGTTTTTTGCATTATACCTAATAGATATACGTAATAATCAATCTGATCAACTTACTTTGTAACCGCATAGTAGTTCCGTATAATTTCAGTTAGGTTGGTGATAATATTTATTTGGTTTTTACTATTTGAATATTTTATGGGAAACGCTTTTCAGCAAGTGGACATTTGGAAAAGCCACACGAGGGCCTGCATCACTCAATACCGGTGGTAGGATTCTGACTAGTGTCCATCCAGTTTCGAGTTCGGCACCCTACTAATTCCGACACTCCGACAGAATAAAACTTAATTCAAACATATATATTCTCAATGTGAGCATGCTTATTACTGTTGTGATTCAGTATAATAAACGTATTTTCTAATAATATTAGTGTCCGAACTGAGTTTCAGACAGCGGTAAATCTGAATTAATCTTTATTTTTTGATAGCTTTTTAAAATAAATATAATTAATAATTAATGATATTTCATATTTACTTGTCATTAAAGTCAACTTCTATATAAACATACTTATTAAGTGCAATTTAAATAATTTAATAATTATTTTGTGCCTAATTCCATTAAAATTTTTTTTTAAATAGCTGATATCAATATTTATCAAATATAATATAAATGTTACAATGAATCGTAAGGTTGTGTAATGTCTATCTTTATTTATTTAAAATTATTGTTTAATTTGATAAACAAAAACTTAAAAACGGTTCAGTTTAATTTGTACAAAACATCATTCTGGTTTTTTTTACAATGAAAACTTATCAACGTACAGCAATTGAAATGACAACTTTTTTCTAGCAATTACATTAATATATTTTAAAATTTTATTTTTTATTACTTTGAATGTTTTACGGGAAGCATCTTTTAGCAGTGGACATTTCTGCGAAGCCGAATGTGGGCCCGCATTTAATGCCGGTGATGGCATTCGAACTTATGCCTACTCAGGTCCAAATTGAGCGCTGTATAGCTGGACCACCTCGGCACACACACACACATATATATATATATATATATATATAGTCATTCCTACAGGAATATATGGGAGTGAAATATAGAAGCAAACAGATAAGTTTGATAAGGTGGTGGATGTTTTTCATCGCCGGCGCGAAAACATTTCAAATAATGAGATTATGAAAAAAATTGATTTTCGTTTACTACATTATTACAATTAAACGAATAAAATTACTCGGTTAAATTCTACGTTTACCGCCCAAAATACCAGCAAGAACGGTTTTGGAATGGACAATTGAGATTGGTAAAAGAAAGGTTGGTGAATTACAGAAAACTTGGCTAATTGAAATGAATGTCTAATGGGGGATAAAAAAAATGTCTAGTAAAATGTTTCAATACATGGAAAGTTTTTTTCTGTTTTATGTTCGTTTTCAATTATGGGACTTGTTTTTTTTTGTTGTAACTGTTATCTTGTTGCCCTATGCTTATTTTTAAAGCAAAAGAGTTTTTGTAATACTACTACTACTACTACTACTACTAATAATAATAATGTATGTGTAGGTTTAAATATTTAAAATAAAATTTTAAATCATTTTTAAGTAAAAGTTTTATATATTGATTTTAGTCACGACGTGGGATCTCTATTGGGTCCTTCCAAAGCCAACCAATGGATCGAATTGAGAGGAAATCTTGATTATCTCACGAATCATTGGCATAGTTTGGCCTTGAAAGCTACAGAGAAAGTCGCTAATCGAGAAGATAGTTTAAATGTTCTAGTAACTACAACCCAATTTATACCCTCATTAGCCAAAATTTTATTATATGGTTATGGACCTTCATTTCAAATTGAAAATATCTACTCAGCAACTAAAGTTGGTAAGAAAAAACAAACTACTGAATATATTTTAAAGTAGTGTAAAGCTATTTAAAAAACATACAATAGCTAAGCAGGCTGCTGTCGAAATCAATACTGTATAATTCATTCGCTTTTGTCAAACTATTTAATTATATGAAGTACATCCAGATTGTACTAAGAAATTTGTTAAACAATATCTTAACAGTATAAGTAAAATATTTAATAAAAACTAATATCTTAAGCTAATATTATTATAAAATTCTAATTTATGTCAAAAATAAAAATACTGGCATTAAAATAGAATTGAATAACAAGCAAATTAGATGCCAAAAAATAATTTTTATTATAAAATATGTATACACATAAAAATAGATAATAAAAGTTATACATTTTAAATATTTTTTGGCATTATTCATTGATTTCTAGAATTTTCTGAAAGCGTTTAATATTAGGATTCGTACGTATTTTAACCTAATGTTGTGTAATTTTATTTCATACTACATTATTAATTGAATATTTTTATTTCTCAAACCATTTACGTTATATTTTAAAATTATTTAAAAACATTTTAATTATATAAATATTTTTATTGTCTGGAAGCAATTGTATAAATGTAACGTTTATTTTGGTCAAGGACTTTGTAATTTATAGAACTAAAGATACATTAATATCAAATATATAATTAAAATTATGTTATCTTTTTTAAAAATATAGACTAGAGCATTGTTTTGTTAATTGTCCAATGTTCTAGAGTATCACTTTGGGGTCAAGCATTGAATATAAAATATAATCAATTTTAGTGTAGTTTTTATTGTCTATTTTTTATATGTATACATATTTTGTAATAAAATTTATTTTTTGGCAACTAATTTGCTTGTTTTTTAATTTTTTTAAAATGTCATTATTTTTATTTTTGACCTAAATTATAAGTTTATAATCAATATTGGCATAAAATGTTAGTTTTTATACAATATTTTTATTTGTACTGTTAAGATTATGTTTAACAGCAGCCTGTTTATCTACTGTAAATGTTTCACAAATTATTATTGATATTCTATCGGCAACTCGGCCTAGAGACGATTAGAAATGAGCTAATCTAGCCAGTCCCAAGTCTGGATAGAGGAGGAGCACAATGTTGGCAACTTGGCTTTCGTAAAAAATCAATATTACTACAGCTTGTTGACACCATTCAAGCAAATAATGGTAAAAAAGTGATAACATAACCCAGATGACAGGGTTGAGTGAAAGCCGAAAGGAAGCTGAATTTTCAGTTAGACGATGGAAATTACTTGGTTAAATTCTATATCTACCTCTCGAAAGATCAGCAAGAACGGTTTTGGAATGGACAATTGATGATGGCAAAAGGCAGGTTGGTAGACCACAGAAAACTTGACAGAGCCATTTGAGAGATCTGATTAGAATGAATATTTCATGGGATTAAGCAAAATTGTTGACAAAATGTTCGAACAGATGGGACCATTTTGTTATTTTATGTTTTTTTTCTAATTATGGGATTTAGTTGTTTCTGTTATCGTGTTGCCTTATGCTTATTTTTAAAGTAAAGGGGGTTTTGTATTAGTAATAATAATATAAATAATTATATAGGCAAAGAAAATTGTTTCGAACGTATCATGTCTCGATTTGGTCGAAAGTCTACTTATGTTGTCATTGGAGACGGAAAAGAGGAAGAAGAAGCTTCAAAACCGGTATGTTTTGTAATTAAAAAGATGCAGCGAGTGTTAACTTTCATATATTTCTTTAAATTTCTAATTTTTTTAGTTATAGGTATATGTTTTTAATTTTTTAAATGTACAATTTTGTTACATACCAATCAGGTTCAGTAGTTGGAGCTGTGGTCTCAAGACTGAAAAACTAGAATTTGACTTTAGACAATTTCTTAAATCTAGTTTCAAAATATATTGACAATGTAATAATTTTTTACAGTATTAACACGTATAAATTATAATACTAGTCATACATCTAAAACCCAACTGTAGCCGGTCCCAAGTCCGGTTGAGAACGGAGGAGGGTTTGAGCGCAAGATTAGCGACCTGGCCTCTGCGAAAAAACAATATTGCCAAAGAAACAACACAAGAGGACACCATTCCCATCAACCAGAGCAAAGAAGTGAAAGCAGCAAAATTGCAATGACGAGGTTCAGAAAAATCTGAATATAATTTCAATGCCCAATCTTCAAATATATTATATATTATATTATACAAAACCTTTTTGCTTTAAAAATAAACATGGGGCAACAAGACAATAATTACAGCAAAACGGCAACAAAGTCTCGTTGGTATTGAAGATTCTGCACAATCGAAGATTGAGCTTCCTTTCGACTTTCATTTAACCATGCCATCTGTGTAACTCTATTATCCAGATACGTGCGATCACTTCTTTGCCGTTGTTTGTCGGAATGGCGTCCTCTTGTATTGTTTCCGTAGCAGCATAAATTTTTTATAGAGGCCAGGTTGCTAACCTTGCGCTCAAACCTTCCTCCTTTATCCAGTCTTGGGACTGGTTAGATTGAGTCATTTTCGAAAATTAAATATACAATCATATCGAACAAACTTGAGTGGTCCCATGGTCTTTAGAGTAAAAACTTAAAAAAAAATAAAATAAATCCAATTGTATTTTGTTTTATTTCGCGCAGCTGAATTGGCCGTTTTGGCGCATTTCAGAACATTCGGACCTGATGGCACTCAATCACGCGTTGGATTTGGGCTATTTATGATAATACATCAAATTTGTGTCTGGTTTTAAAATTTATTTAAAAAAGTGACAATTACGTATTACTTTTTATTTGCAATTTCAATTATGGATTCATATGTTTTTATTTCTAAATTGAAATTTTTGTTGTAAATAATGAAGATGATATTGTTACATTTTAGCAAAAAATATAAATTAACAATAAAAAGAAAATTAACTGAAAATGTGATCGTAATAAAAATCGTTTTGTCTTAATTTTAAAAAATGCTACAACAATAATTCTATTCACAATCAATCTATATAAAATGTGTGTTTACAATGTACTTAAATGCATTATTCTGTTTTTTTTTAAATATTGGTTTCAATAAACCAGAAGTTGATATATTTAAAATTGTGCTAGGTATATTTTGACAAGTGAGTCAGTTGTCACGATTCCCGTAAAAAGTTGACAATAAATGTACAACAGAAATTACTGTCTAAACGTATAATCTAATATTGACAATAAAATGCTTATACTAAAATGCCTATACTGTAAGTATGTTGCTGTAAGTATATCTTGAATTTTTTGTAAAAAACATTACATTGATGTTACAAAATGTACTGGAAGAGTATGTATGTAATGATTACAATTATAAAAATGTGTTTTCAAACTTCAAGAATATAGTATTGCATTTTCTAAAAGCAGAAATTGTCGAAAGAGCCTATGCTGTACTTGCTTTATTATCTATATATATTATCTATGTAATTACACTCAATGGTAAAAATTAATTACAGTAGTATTCCTTTATCGATTTTAGTTCCATGTACATATCGTTCATTCTATACAATAGTTATAATGTGATTTCTTTCTGTTGTTAATATGGCACTTGAATAATTGGAATATTGTCAACTATTTTTATAGATTAAGTAAATAAAATGTAATTAACTTAACATTAATAACTACACATGCATACACATACGCAACATGCATATGTTAAGTCCACGCTAAATTTAATGAAGTCACAAATTATTTTTGTGCACACAAAATAGGTTTTAATGTGTAAATGTAAACAGATTCAAGTGTTTTTAACATATTAACAGTTTGAGAAGTTATCAGCACTTTAAAATAATCATTAAAGTTAACTCGGTGTTTTGTTTGAACCAAGTGACGTAATATTCACGAAGTGCACACACGTTCATTTGAGTTGGACTCTTTTTCAATTCAATTGGGAGTGTGTTCTTTGGCCCGTTCAGATAAGCGACGAGTTGTCCGACCAACATACTTGTTACCGCAACTGGTAAATACAATGGGAGGTGGAGAACATTGCTTTAGCTGTTTTTACGTTGGGCAAAGGCAGACCTGAATTCATCTCACAGTTTATGTTTTACATTATTTTTGTTTGGCATTATAAGAAGAACCCAATGCTTTAAATAAAATATCTATAAACAGATTGGAACCGAAAATTATAAACATTAATGCTTTTATTGAACTAATAATAATACTTGCATTACTTATTAGTAGTAAATATTTCAGTGTTACTGCAATAATCTTTAAAATATCTCCAATGACTGATTTAACAATTTTAACAAATAAATAAAACTGCATCAATTTTGCTAAATTGCAACCGAAGATAATATACATTTCCTGGAGTCAATTGATGAATTAGTTGATTGGTCAACAAAACATAGTCTAAAATTAAATCCTACAAAGTGCAAAGTAATTAATTTTAGCTCATACAAACCTTCATCTCAATTGACTCAACTTTATCCAAAGGTTTGTATTAAAAATGTGGAAATTGACACTTGTGATAGTTTTCAATATCTCGGTGTTTTACTAAATAGCAAACTTACCTGGTCTGATCACATTGACCATTTGTTTACAAAAACTCGAGGTTTATGTTACTACATAAGACGTTTAAGGAACCTGCGTGTTCGCCAACATGTTATTAATACGTATTTTAAAGCTACATTTTATCCAATAATATTATATTGCTCCCCTGTAATATTTCCGGGACTAAAAAGAAAGGATTTTATGAAGTTAAAAAAATGTATTACCATAATAAGCCAATCATCAGGTAGTCCTTACAATGACATTCTTTATGAAATAATTCATCGACACTTCAAGGAATGTTTTCAATTAATCAGTCGTATTTCCAACAACTCCAATCATCCACTTTATCGTGATTTCAGCAAATCATTTGCATCGGGAATGACGAGAAGATCACATATACACGTTAAGTGCAGAACCAATGTGTACTTAAATTCATGTCTGCCATATTTAGCAAGGTTACTATCCAATCCCAACAAAGTTCAAAGTGACCTTTACATTAGCCTATCCAAATCATGAGTGTTTTTTTCGTTTTCTTTGGTCTGACCAATTACCGTTGTTTGTAATCTGCCCATTTTAATTTGTGACCATTTATTAACCTTCATCCAGGGCATTACTTTATTAGCCATGCTCACTCATGAGTCATGAATCATTCGCATTTTATATATACTGACATATTTGCACATAGTGTCCCCTAAATAATACCATGCCTCTTTACGCATATCATATTGAACATGACTTTTGAATATACTTTGATTTTGAATTTTTTTCTTCTAGCCTATGTAATTTAACCTTACTTTACTTTTTTTGGACTGATGTTATACACTGCTAATTGTATTGTATTTTTAATAATTGTACATATTTTTGTGTGTGCTGAAAGCTACTTCTACTGAAGTATCCAAGCCAATAACCATAAATAAAATAAAAATAAATAAAATAAATTGCAATTACATTTGAATACATTGACTACTTTTTTTACCATGAGTGGACAATAATAATAAGCATATTTTCTATTGGCTGTTGTGATTTCATCAACAAGCCTACTGAAAATGGACACATCCACACTGAAACTTTTTCTATTGGCCGAAATTATGATCATAAAATTATATAATTTTTAATTATAAAACGTTTAACAACTGCCACTTAGTGTACACCGGACACCTAAATGTGCTACTTTTTTGAATAATTGTAACATCCTATAACATCACATCTTTGATTCTTTTTAATATCTCAAAATAAAGATAATTTCTGTAACAAACCAAACAATTTTTGACTTGAAAAATATGACCATTCATTTAAAAAATAATTGATAATGAAAAAATATATACAATTTGCAGGTTATATTAAGTGCGCATCTCTAATATTAAGGCTTGTTGCACATTCAAAACAACCATTTTTTAATATTTCAAATAAGGCATCTTATTAAACCTCAGTGCTATCAATTAACATAAGATGCATTAACATCTTTATTTACTGTCCCAAGTCTGCATAACAATGAAAGGAATAAATCTAAACTGCTGTTTTATCCAACTCTATATGCACACATATTATCAGCTTTCCGTAAAATGCAGAAATGTTTTTTATAGAAACAAAATCCAATCAACACAAACGTAGCAATTTGTAAAACGATATCGATTGGATATAACTTGTACGCAATTAAATAACAAAAAATATCAACTGAAGCAATTGCAATCATGAAATAAAAAAACACTTTTGGCTAGCAACCAACCATTCCAATATAGGAAAAACATTTAGCCGGTAAATAAAATGTGTATCCTAACAACGGTTGTCAGGGTAACATTGAGATTTGAATGATTTATTTCCAAATTAAACTATGGGAAGTATATTTTCAAAATACACTGGTCTAATGCGGACTGTTTATTTTATTCAAATTGTAATAGTTTATTATGTCACTGGAACATGGGCACAGTCCAGGAATGAAGTCATGCCAACAATCAATAGGTTTGACGAAGAAAAAATCGACTTTAAACCATCCCACCTGATGTGTCAATGGCGATTGCGCAGACCTGCAGTAATTTACAAACCACAACTGATGCGTTACAAGTTCAGTCCAATGTGGGAACTGTTGGCCAAATTGCAGCACGTACTTACCGGTTTTAAATGTTTTTTATATAATTAAATTATGCTTTTGACACAATTTATTGTATTAAAATTTGCACCCAAGCTTTGTAAAGTTGCACATTATTTTTATTACGCCTTTTTGACAATTAAAAATAATAATGTCATACTTAAAGAATTGTTTTAAATTATACTTTGCATGTGACTGTGTTTCATTGTGGTTGGTGACGTGTTCTAATCAGCTGTGAATTATTTCTATATTTGTACGGCATATCAAACGATCGATTTTAATGGCTCGATAAGCGTAACAGACATGGAATAACAAAGTTTCTTGGCTCCACTGTTGATAATAATTGACAAAGCTGCCTGATTTTATGTCAGGGTTATATCCCTATAGTTCAAAGGTTATATATGGTATACATATACCTTAAGATACCTTTTAGTACTCTAGATGGATGCTTGCACCCATCCGCCGTAGCGAAAGTCCATGTATACTGATGTGCACTCGATCCCTGTTATTAGTCTAGATGCTTGTAAACACCTAGTCCAGAATGTACCACATAGAGGAGGAAATCCTGAATATCACCATCATTGGAAATTGAAACTTTATAGGCATTACTCAAATCCTCAGTATAATTAGAATTTCATAATTGTATTAAATCCATTCAAATTCCAAATTCAGCAACCTACCGAATGAAACCACTGCTAGAATTTGACAAAAACTATCAACACACAGGAATGGAAATTGCAACCCTGCTGCCGCAAAGTTGTTGCCATCCTACGCCATTCGTTAAGTTGCCGACTTGTTCTTCATCGATTATCGATGTTTTTATGCAAGCTGGACACTGTTATTGTCATAAACAACACAACAAAAGTTGGTGAAGTGACAGAACAGCCTCATCATTAGGTCTAAATTCACGTAACATTCCGAATTCCTACACGAAAAGGCTGTTAGACGCGAATTGAACTTGGGAGGAGTGATAAATAAAGTTTCTTGGCTAGAAAACCGCTTCATTGTGACGGCGTCAGTGTTTACAGGAATTGACGAAGTAATTTTTTTGGGAAATGGTGGTTGATAAATCAACAAGCCTAATAGGTTACATATAATAAATGGATATCTTTTAAATATCTTGGATGTATGCCAAGACCCATTCAATGAGCGGGAGTCCAGTAAATCCCAGTTATAGTGTTGTTCGCTTGGTCTCTGCTGTTATTAATCCAGATTTCATTGTGGTTAGTAATATAGTTACCACTTCACTATTTCTATATTTGTACAGCATATTAAACGATCGATTTCGATGGCACGATATGCGTAACAAACGTGGAAAAATAATAAAGTTGCTTGGCTAATAAACGGCATCCTTGTAACAGCGTCACTGTTCGCAAAAATTGGAATGCTAATCATTCCAAAGATTTGAGTAATGGTAATATTCCTGACTTCCTCCTTCACTTAGTGAATCCTGAACTAGGTGCCCATAGACAGAAACCGAGTATATAGCGGTAACACTAAGTTTCTGCCCTGACGGGTAGGTGTAAGCGTACACCCAGGATACTTAAAAGGTACCTAAAGGTATATGCATACCACATGTAGCTTTTGGATTAAGGATGATAACTTTGAGAAATAACCAGGAGGCATTCCCGAACAATGGCGCTGTCTATTAGCCAAGAAACTTCGTTATAATTCTGCGTTTGTTAAGCCTATTATGCCATTGAAGTCGATCCTTTTAATATGCCGTACAGATACAGAAATAAGAGGTGACTATGTTACTAATCGCCATAAACTGATAGTGCAGTTGGTTCTACAGAATTCCGCAGTTAGCAAAATTTGGAAATGTCTAAAAACCACTAGATAACGGATCCACGAGTCTTGTAACTGATCATAATCCATATTAAAAATTGATTACCAGATCAGCACAGTTCCATAAAGCAACTCATTTAAAAGTTCCATGAAAAAGACAAAACTCAGAAGTATGGACAGTTTATTAGAACAAAACATCAAAAATGGATTGAGACAAGATACATCGTGAAATATGCACGTTCAGCGCCGAGACGAACGCCCACCCGACTTGGAACGATGGCGACGATCGCGCGAACGAGAACGAGACGATTTTTTAGATCGTCCATATCGCTTTTTGCTTCGATTGTACAATTTGCGACACAACTCACGTGAAATTGGCTTCAAATGCATAAAGTTGCAAAAACCGCCCCGAGTGCATTCACTGAATTTTTTATCAAATAAATAAACACAATTAAAAGCTAATTGAATGCCACCCAGCAATTGAACAAGTAATGAAAATAAATAACAACTTTTTTTGGCAAAACTCAACTCTACAAAAATTTGTAAGGCTGCTCGACTTTTCGTCAGGGTCAACTTCCGTCACTAAGTGATTACCTATCGCGTATCTCGGGTGTATACAAGCACCTATCTACCAAAACGGAAAGCCAGATTTGGTGTTACACAGTCGTTCCTTGCTTCACTCTATTCTGTGTCCAGAATGTTGCACAAGTAAACGTGCAACTGGGATTATCTTCATCAAAATGAACGTTTTTCAAACCCCAATCCAAATAAGATCAATAATTCCTTAAATAGGACTTTTCAATCTTTGTTAGGTAGAAGTCGTATAGAACTAACTGTCCCACTAGTTGATTCTATATACCATTTGCTTTAAGCCTAAATACTGTTAGGTTGTCATAGTCTAGGTATATAATGGGACGTCGAATCTAGATTACTCAGTTCGGAGACCAAATATGGCAACCTGTGCCACTTCACCGTTTGTAATAAATATATGCACAATTTAATACCGATTACAATTGTGATAAAATGAGATCTTTTAGATTAAAAAAATTTTTTTTAATAAAGCATAACTGCAAAATACACTTCACATGTATAAAAATACAAAAGGTTTTTTTATAATCATAAAACAAATCATATGAAATAGGAGAAAAACGCACCCAAGTTCATACTGCCTACAGCAAGCTTCTCGAAAATCAGTTACAGGTGACAATTCAGCATGTACGGGTCGACCTCCAAACCAACGTTCATTTAAATCTAGAACAGCTTTGTCGGCATCTTCCTCTCTCCGAAACTACACACATGAAAAATGGAACAAAAATAATATTTCTATTTAGAGTATTTAAGGGTTTAGTGCGTTCCAGTCTACTTTATGCTTGCGAAACTTGGATTACCATCTAAGTGGACATACAAAAGCCTTATTCACTTTAAACAAAGTTGTTCCAAATGGTTTCGCTTTCCGTTTTCTATTGAACGCAACCGTTTGATAACCCATAAAATATTTCAACCATTTTTAAATATTTGTAGCATACTTAACATTAATTAGTCATGTGTTTCTAACACAATAAGATAAAAATGTGTAGAATGGATTGATCATGTTTTACGAAGATTGTTCATTCATCCAGCCAGAATAGCTATGGAAGCCAAACCATTACTCAGATGGAGAGGAAGGGTGGCCATCGAATAATTCGGACGGAGGATGCATATAGATACCTAGTTCATGATAAACCACGCGGATGAGGAACAGTCAGGAAAATCATTATCATTGGAAATTGAGACTCAAGTCTTCATATCATCATATGATGATATGAATATTTAATTTGACAAGTTAAACGACAACTCACCTTAATATAGACGTTGCCGACGAGATGATCACCCAGATTATCACATACATTCATTTCTTCAATTTCGCCATACTAATACAAAAATTATTATTATTCAAACTAACTTTTTCTTCACATTCAACAAAAACTTCTTCAAAAAATTCATCAAAAATTTGTTGCGCTTGTATTTCGGTGAGGTTTACTAAAATTAAAAAAGTTGACCAATGACGAATAGTAATTGCACCATTACACATCAACATTTAATATTATTTTGCAAAACCCTTTCGCTCTGAAGAACATAGGGCAACTAGACTGTTACATATATTTGTACATTGAATTTTTGACTGTGAAGATTGTGCATATCAAAGAAATTGTATTCAGATATTACCAAAGTCCATCGGAAAAATTATGCTGTTTTCACTTCATTGCCGTAGTTTGATAAGATGGTGTATTGTAGTTTAGCAATCATGTTTTTACATAGGCCCGGTTGCTAATCATGTTCAACCAGACGTTGGGCCAACTACGGTGGAGTTAATCAAAACAGTTTAGTTTAAAAATAATAATACTAGCAGTCAAATTAGTAATGAGTATACTAATATTTGTCTAAAGTTGGACATATTACAATATATATATATATAACATTAATGGCTAGGGATGCTAATGATCCTGAGGATTTGAGTAATGCTTATAAAGTCTCAATTTCCAATAATTGTGATATTCCTGACTGTTAATCCTCCACGTGGTGCATCCTGGACTAGGTGCTCCTAGACATCTAGACTAATAACAGCAAGGTCCGAGTGCACAGCGGTATAACTGGGCTTCCGCTACGGCGGGTGGGTGCGAACATACACCCAGGATACTTAAAAGGTATACGTATATCATATGTAACCCTTAGGCTAAGGGAGATAACCCTGACAAAAAATCAGGCGGCCTCGTCAATCTTTGCGAACAGTGGCGACGTCACAAGGATGCCGTCTACCAGCCAAGAAACTTTGTTACTCTTCCACGTTTATCTACGCTTGTCAAGCCATCGAAATCGATCGTTCTGCATGTCGTATAAATATGGGAAATAATGAAGAGGTGACCACGTCACCAACCAAAATGAATGAATTAATGACTAGATGAAAATCACACAATGAATTTAAAAATTGGAAATAAACTTTGAACAAAAAAGCAACAAACCTGCAAAAGGTAATGCCGGTACATCAAAAAGTGTTAACTTTTAGTTCAAGGAATTTTCGTTAGAACAAAACTACACATTAATTAACGAATAACTTGTTACAAAGATACGTAAGTTAATTATTTAAAATTGAAAAAAGTTGCTAATTATCTTGAGTAATACTTATAGTTTCAATTTTTAATGATAATATTCACCACCATACCTCTGCGTAGTTCAACAGACACATGTCAAGACAAGTATATAGTTGTATAACTCATCTCTCGTTACAGTAAATGAATGCTATTTTATATCCAAAATACCTAGATAATACAATCGTTTGAGTTTTTGGACCCAAAAATTAAAATTACTACATGATCGATATTGCTTGTATTGAGGAAATAGGATAAGATTGTTCGGTACCGTTTCGTTATCCTACAGTTTTTTTTCCAGCGCGTTAAATGCAGATCATAAAGTAGCATATTGTTTACCCCTTGTTGACTGGGAAAGTACATTGCCATTATAAGCATTTTAAAGTATCAACATACAGGAATGACCGTAATCAATACCTATAGTTATAGTAAAAATTAAATGAATTCTATGTAATTCAAAGATTTATACTCCCGTCTCATGTCACCACCACAAATCGTCATTATTGGTTATTTCAAGAATAGAAAATGACATCAATAAAGTTCAGATTAGGTCTTAGATAAAATCGCGGGAACAATAAGAACGGAAAAGGTGAGGTAAATTCGCGGTCAGGTGCAATATAGTTCCTCAACTTTCAGTAAAATATTTGACAGCATTTCGCTCAAATAGTAGATAATCATCTAAAATTAATCGCGTTTCGGTTAGCTGCTAAACAGATGAAAATGAATCCTATCATTCACTAGTATTATGTCTGTTTTAAATGCGTTTTGGAATGACCAAAGCTAGAACCGGTAATAGTGTTCCCAATCTACTACCTACTCACAAACGGTAACTACTAATCTTTCCAAAACTTACTAGCTTTAGTTATTGCCCCAAATGGAAGTATGGGAACAAATTAGAGTTGAAACATTCTGAAACGAAATATTGATATAACTACTTCGATGCTCCCTCATTTAATCAACTCGTAAAACCCAAACTTATAATCCGCTAACTCTCTTTAACTTCAGGGCAACTAAAGAAAAACTGAAGCATAATTAACGTGCGTGAAAATTCAAAAAATGATAGAAACGCAAAAATATCCGGAATCTGTGGCAGATAATCTAGGTTACTGTTCTCCATAACTAGTAATAAAAATTGGGTGATATACCAAAGCTCGATTTATGCAATTTGTAATTGCAACAGATCAACTTTAAAACTGTTAAAATTTACAGTTGAGTCTGTCAAAGTTAAAAGGCTAAATCAATTTTGTTCAACAATAAAAAATAATGTAACCTGCCTAGATACATTTAAAATAGAAGTGTGTTACTACAACACCCACAACCGACTTGGGATACATTGGCGATGCTGTCTTCTACCTAAAAACGAAGTCCAATTGTAGTAAACATTGTATTTCCATGTAAAAGTTTTGGTAAATAAGATTTGAAAATCAATCTTGAAAATATCTAGACTGTCATATTATTTTTAACAGTAGTTCACGTAATTAATTTGTTTAGCTGTTACTGCATTTGGAAAACATGGAACAACAAAATGAAAATGTTTTTTTAACGATCTGCACTGTATTTCTTTATCAGCTGAAATCTGAAGTTTTACCAATTTAAAAGCAATAAAATTAGAAAAAAGCAGAAAAATATAAAATTCGTATTATAATGCTAAAACAATGTCAATCTTTTAAAGACAAAAAAGAATATTCAAGATAACGTACGGCGTTATACACACCCCATGGCGATACGATTTGAAAATGTTTACAATGTTTTCCCAAAACAAAACCGTTTAAATATTCACTTTAATACAGTAAAAAATACTACCTAAATCATAAATTGCAATAATTATGCTTCTAAATTTAATTTCAATCAAATAAAAAGCTAAATAGGTTATGGAATACATATTGTGTAATTGCCCACTAAAAAAACTTATGTACTGACTGTGTGATCCATCAGCACTTTGTGCTGTGTTTTGTGGCGCTATATATAAATTTTGAAGTAGTATAGTCTAAAATATAATTATAGTAACGATCTTACTTGACCGAAGGATGGTTTATTGTGTAATCTCGAACATTGTTCACCATGTCTACAGGCTCCTATTTTAAAATAAAAGGAACAATTAACCCTTTAAATAAAAAACATAAGTTAATTACTTGTCCTTCTCTGTCCCAAAAATAGAAGCAAGATATTCTGCCATGTTACGAAAAATCAAACAATCAAGGCGCTAGTACTTTTGAGGTTGCGTCGAATAAAATATATACACACATTTAAAAATTAAACTTTATTAAAAATAAAATAAAAATATTAATTTTTTAAAATAATAAAATTTAATTTTAAACTAATATTTTACTAAAACATATAAAAAAAAAGTCTTTTAGTACTCGGTTCTCAAATTAAGATAAAATTAAAATAAATAATAAAAGTTTGCAATTATAAAAAACAAACAAAAACAATAAATACGTTAACGTAGTAATAAAACAAGTTACGTATTACAATGCAAAAACACTGCAATAGTTTTCAAAAAAGAAGAGAGAAAAAGATGAATAACGCTTTAATGGACATGTAGCGTGACGCGCTCTTTACCCGCAAGTGTATCATTAAATTAAATAATTTTTTAATATATATTTATTTATTGTTTAAAAAATTTGTAAAGGTTTTAACAAAAAATGAACTAACAATAGTAAGATACACGTTTTTCACGTTTGGGATTTATTAAAAAATGTTTAAATATCAACAATTACTATGTTGAGTTTGGTTTTTATTTATTTAATAACACCGCATATTATAAACACAAAAAAATTTAAAATGATTAATTATTAAAATGTTAAGTTTTTAATAATAAAATTTTTGTATCGTAGCAAGTTCGAATTATAAAAATATCATTAACTACAATTTTACTATTTAATTTAAAATTTTTAACAATTGTGAAAATTTAATTAATTGTTATAAACAATTAAAATTATAATTTTTTTTTAAATAATGAAGCATTACATTTGTGTCAATTCTAAATTGCACTTACACTTGTTAGTGTAAATATTCCAAATTGTTTGCTTTTTGTCATTATAATTAATTTAAGTGTGTAAATAACTAAAGTTAATGCATTGGCGGGATAGTCTAGCGGTACAACGGTTGAATGTGAACCTCGGTGGGCATGAGTTTGAATTCCATCACCGGCACTAAAATGCGGGTTTGGATTCGCTAAGATGTTTACTACTGAAAGATGTTTCTCGTAAAACATTCAAAGTTATAAACATAAAAAAACATAAAAGATAAAAAAATTACTATATTTGTTTATTATATAAGGTCAATATATTTGTTAAATATTCGTTAAAGTATAATAATCTATTTTTAAAAATATATAAAATCTGCTTTGTATAAAAAGTAAAAAATATTTAAAACTTGCTTTAGTAACATTAAGTTCAAGAATTTAAAATTACAAATAGTATCCTATATTATTTTTCTACTTAGCTAATACCTTTTAAAAATGTAGAATTTCAGTTGTTACTAATTAATTTTTACCAATGAACGTTTTTTAAAGCATTAAAAAATTATTTTTAAGATATTTAAGATAAAATCTAATATTTACGCTGTTATTTGTAGTTTTAAACAAGCATACGTACGTAATTCCTTTATTTAAATATTAATTAAAATCAATTTAAAGTATAAAAATGGGACTCTAATATTATGCACTATTTTATATTTTCTCCTATTTTTTAACGAAGAAAATAACTTTTAATTTTAACAAATAAATTGCATGTAAGACTTGTTAACTGCATTGTTACTTGTATCTTTTTAAATTGAGCATGTTATATATAGCTATCCAAGGTTTATATACGCATGCAGTCCTCATTATATGTTACTAACTCTTCTTCCTTCAAACAGGACAAAAGGTTTTCAAAGTTTAGAGTTTCTAATAATTAAGTCGAAATTGATCGTACGTAACCTAATTTTTATTAAGGATTATACAAATTCTTTTTCGTGACTTGTTTTTAAATGTCACGGGTATTTGAGTAATTGGACGTCTTTGTAGAAATATTCTTAATTTTTCTTTATTTTTAGATAATTTTCTTCTACGTGAATTTATTAAAATGTTATTACTGCATCATGTATGACAGTTCCCATTTTAGTTTCGTATCACCGTTTTTGAAACAAACAATAAAACGTTTAGGACAATCCAGATTTTTATTCTGTAGAAAATTACGTAAAAATAAAATTACATGCTTGCATGCAGTGATCTAATTTCAAATGTACGTTTTATCAAAAAATCTGTGAAAGACTCTCATATATAAGAATATTTCCTCTCCATGGTTTAGTTTGAATATAGCAATAAAACTCTGTTGATTTCTATTCTGAAAACGTGGGCGGCGTTTTTCACATTTTCCTAGTTTGAATAACATAGAGACGACTACGGTACAGAAGTAAATGCCATTGTAAAATGAGGCAGGTGTAAAACATTTGGTGTCAAGTATGCAGTGCCCAATTAAAAATTAATCAATGAGAGAACAATCACAACCGAACTCCAGATCCAATAAAATTCACTGATTTTGATCAATTAAAAATTATATGACACATTTTCCATATTTACAAATCAGTTTGATATAATTGAAAAAAAATGATTTTGCAAGTTTGCTTACAAGAGAATAAAATGTACTAATGAGACAATGATGTTAATTTTACAATTAATTATCAAAAGCAAACTATTCCTAGTTATTACCCAATAATTATCATTTAAAACTAAATCATATTATGCACTATTTAAAAAACGATAACAATTAAAAATATTTTTAATTAAAATAAATAAAATGCAATAAAATCATAATAAAAATAATAAAAATTAGAAATATATTTTTATAATGTTAAATTACAAGTATCTAACTTATTATATATATATATATATATATTCAATTTTTTTTAAAGTAAATATAAAATCACAGCGGCTGATCAAAATCAAAATCGGGTGGTTCCGGAGGAAGTGGAATGCTCGATTTAATATAGCGATTTAAGCCAATATTTGCCAAACGCACATACATTTCAAGTTCAATAAAACAATCGAGATCTTTGTAATATTGATCGCTTGGAGTCTAACACAAAAATAATAGAATTTAACAAATAAAATATTTTGAAATTTTATATACAAAAATAGCAAATAAAGTTTACGTTTAAATAAATAAGATTAACTATTAAATGCTCGTATTAATTGTACTTATTAAACTTTTAAAAACCGTATATTCTTTCCATCTACTGTTTAACGCTACTAAAAATAATTTAATTTATTTTATCTTAATTTGTAAATAAAACTACTGAATGTACATCAAATAGTAATCTCATATATTACAGATTGGAACGACCTGCTTTCTACAAAACAGCTTACATAATTCGTTTAATAATGCTTTGTAAGATAAAATAGACATAGTAAAAAATAAATCTGAACTTAATCAATAAAAAAAGGTTTTATAAGATTTTAAATTATATTTTATAATCTAATTTAAAAATGTGGCAGAAGTAACTAGAACACTAAATACAAAACTGGTTAAACAGGAGTTTAAGTTCTATCATCGGTATTAAATGTAGATCCTTGTTTATCCTGACCGAACGCCCACTTGTCAAAACATTTTTTACGTAAATATTCAAGTAATAAAACCCATATAAGATATTTTTGATTAAAAAATTGACGTCTTTAAAACGAAATATCATTGGTAATTATTTACCTGTTTTTTAACAAACGATGTAATATAAAAAACTATTACATATTTGTTTTTCAAAATGTTAATAGTATATATTCAACATCTTAATAAAAATGTGCTTTTCAATTTATTTTGTAACACTAATTTAAAATTAATAAGACCAGTATAAACTGTTTATTACAAAAATATTTAAAATTAAAGGTGGATTAAAAATAATCAAAATTTCTTATTTCTTATTAGTAATAATTAAATGTAGGCTTTGATTATTCATGTTTCTTTATGCTAATAAGGCAAAATATTTTTGAAACAATGCAACAAAATTAAATATAAAAATAAATATTAAACTACTTATAAGTAGGCATACAAATAATAAGCACAAAAAGTTTTATGCTTTCCAAACTTTTTTGTTTATTAATCTAAAACATTTTTCAAAATACGAAACCTGTGTTTAACCGAAACTAAAAAACAACCGTATTATTTAAATGGAAATAATTTAAAATCAATTATAACATGTGATCGAACAGTCGCATTTCAAATAATTTTTCTCAAACTTACACTAATCATGTTCAGCATATAGAACATATCCAACCAATAATTGTAATGTTCGCTTGTTTTGGCAATCAAAACAAAACGTTCATCTCGCAGTTTTCCAACTGTTCCACTAGCACCGACACCATTTAATGCGCCGGCCATAGATGAATTCATAGGTGGAAGTGTGCAGTTTGCACTCGACAAACTTGAAGTGTTGAAATTGTTCAACCACTGACCTTCATTCATTTCGGTGGGTTCCAAACTGTCGCGGCGTTTAAGATGAATGACAAAAGTCTAATTGCAAAATCAATAACACATTCTTCAGTGTAATACCAATATAAACTGCTTCATTTATTAATCATTTTTCATATTAATAAATACGTTAATTTTTGAGTGTATTATTAGACTATGTCATTTAATTTAATTTAATTTTCTGATTGATGTTACATACTGCTAATTTGACTAAAATTTAAACTAAATAATAAAAAATCATTAAAAAATAAGTAACATCCATCTATTTTGTTGTGCCGGGGTGGTCTAGCGGTACAGCGCTCGAATTCGGGCCTCGGTGGACATTCAAAATAGCAAACATTTAAAAAAACAACACAAAAACCAATAGAAAATTGTCAAAATACTACAAAGCCTTTGAACATAAAACATTCAAATAAGAATCAATAAGACATATATTACCTTGTCGACTTGTTTTTTGCTTTTCTGAGTCGAACCCAAAGCAACTTGTCTGATGTGTTTGAATAGCCCTAAAGTACCAAAATTATTAAAAAAAAATGGCAGTTAATTTTGTTTCTAAATCCAAGGTGATGCACGATTCTAATTTAAATCTTATCACGTATAAATTGAATATTATATTTATCCAACCAGTAGCATTTGTAGATAACTTGTCAATTGACCTAATCACCATTTCAATTGAAACTCATAACTTTCATTCTGCACGAAAACCGTTTGATAATAAATCGATGCATTCTGTTATAAGCAGACCAAAATAACTTACAAGTTTCACAAACACAGCCGTTGTTGTCCTTGACAACCAAACTTTTGCAATCGTTGGACAAGAAGACGGAAAAGAAATTATTTTCTACAAACAAGCAAGAAAAGGATAACAAAATATTATCTTTAATCAATAGCCGTTAGACATTGATTAGAAATGATTATTACAAAGTTTAGTAGCAAAATGTGGCAATTCCATTTTGTAGAATAAAGTTTGACTGCTCATCATCCGTCAGACAATGAGATCATGAGAAGAACTGACTCTAGTTCACTACGTCACTTCATTATAATTAGACAAAAAAATTACTTGGTCAAATTCTACGTTTACCGCCCGAAAGACCAGCTAGAACGGTTTTGGAATAGGCAACAGAGTGATGGCAAAAGAAAACTTGACTAAGAACCATTCGGAAAGATCTAACTGAAATGACTATCTCATGGCAAAATATTCAAACACATGGAATCATTTTGTTGCCCCATGCTTATTTTTAAAGCGAAAGAGGTTTTGTAATGCAATACATAATAATAATAATAATAATAATAATAATAATAATAATAATAATAATAATAATAATAATAATAATAATAATAATAATAATAATAATAATAATAATTTATTCAAACTTGTTCAATACAATTTTTTGTCTATATTAAAGTCAAAATTTAAAATTTAAAAACTGTTTCAAACACTTTATCTTTTTCAATTATAAATTCCCAAATTACCTTTGTTGATAAATTTATTTCCCTTTAATGCGACGTATTCCAAAAATACCGTTTTACTTAACATGTTTTTGCGGTTTTCATAAATATGATACTTGTGGATTTGAATAAGATCTTCACGCAATTGTCTAACAATCCAATTCAAAAAATGTTATATATATATATATATATATATATATATATATATATATATATATATAAACGATGGATAATAAAAAACAGACCATTTTGTAATTAATCATATCTATTATTAATATAATAAATTCGACTCAAACACTAGAAAAAAAGTATCGCAGTCAATGTAGATCTCATATTGATTATTAATTGGGGATGCTAATGATCTTGATCTTGCCTCCGAAAATTGTGAACAATGGAAAGGGATTGTTCGAAATGCTATGCGAATTTGAAATTAATGAAGATGTGGCATTGCGACTAACTTTTGTTGTTGTTGTTGTTGTTGTATTAATGATCTTGAGGATTTGAGTAATGCTTATAAAGTCTCAATTTCCGATGATGGTGATATTCCTGACTGTTAGTCCTCTACGTGGTGCATCTAGGCATTTAAACTAATAACAGCAGAGTGCGGGTGCACAGCGGTACAACTGGGCTACCGCTTCGGCGGGTGCGTGCAAGCAAACACTCATAGTACTTAAAGGTATCTAAAAGTATACGTATACCATATGTAGCCGTTGGGCTAAGGGAAATAACCCTGACAAAAACTCAGGCGGCCTCGTCAATCTTTGCGAACAGTGGCGACGTCACAAGGATGCCGTCTATCAGCCAAGAAACTTTGTTATTCTTCCACGTTTGTTACGCTTATCAAGCCATCGAAGTCGATTGTTCATGTCGTATATGGGAAATAATAATGAGGTGACCACGTCACCAACTAAAATGAATGAAAAATGAAATGAAAATGATCATTAGTTGTACTGGTTTATCCAAACATCAACAAGATGCAGTATCCAAATTTAAACCCCACACCTTCTATTTCAAAACCCGAAGTGCTTGAATTACTGAACTATCTCCACCTAATAATATAAATACCACTGAAAATTATGCATTCATCAGTTATACATTTATATTAAAATATAACTTTCACAATTTTTTTACATTTTAAAATATACAATATTTGAAGACATTCAAATTAACGTTTAATAAATCACAACTATCATTCAACTCAAACTAATTTCAATGTAACAATAAAATTTTGAAAATGCATCATTACATAAAACTAATTCAAGTAATCAGTTTTGTTAATAACTTGACAAATTGGAATGCTTGTACGAGATGCACTCGTGTTTCTTTTCTACTCCTATTTGGTTTAAAAATCTTTTGGGAAAACATTCTTCGGCTAATAGGCATAATGAGAAACGAAAAGAGCGTTCTTAGCCGATGCTACTTGTTAGTCAATTTGTCTAGACCGGTGGAAATAAAATGTTTGTTAAAAAATTGAATGGCTTCAATTGTAATGTCCAAAAATCGACATTTTACGTACACATCAGAAATACAAAAAGATATGCATAGGGTCAATGAATGCATACAAGTCCTGTTCCAATGTCTCATTTTCTCCACTTATTTTAAACCAAGCAACAACACCATAAACCTAGTTTTTAATTTTTTTTTCATAAAATGTTTTACTAATAATTGAAATCAATATATTACTAACCATAACAACAAAATTTAAACAAAATAATAAAACCTTTTACATAAAAACAATCACAATAATAAGAACTTTAAAAAATTCATTTAATCCATATGATAAATAGATTATGTTTATATAAACTAAAGCTCAAAATCTGTACCATTATATGTAACTTTCCCAAATACTAAAGGCATCTAAATAATCTACGAACCCCGTAATCCCAATCTCTTGCCGGGATGGTCTCTAGTAGTACAGCGCTCTACTCGAACCTGGATGGGATCAAGGGTTCGATCCCCACCACCAGCACCAAATATGGGCCCACGTTCGGCTTTGTTAAAATGTCCACTGCCAAAAAACCCCCCTGTTTCCCGTAAAACATTCAAAAGAATAAAAATAACATTTTACACCCCCCTCCCCCCAACAAATGTGCATATTGAGAAAAGCAAAATTACATGAGAGCCGGGTTTTGCTTCTCCATCGTCGAACGCGTGTGTTTCTCAATTTGGTAGTGCATTAGTCGAACATCGTCCGAATTGAAGTGGATGAGCAAAGTTTCGAATTGTTCAAATGTCGTTGGCTTCAAATTCAACACGTGGATCAATTGGGTTTGCAAAACTAGTAAAACCTGACAAATACATTTTTACATTTCGAAATAACAATTTATAACTGCAAGTTACATTTTAACTTCAAACTAAACTTTTTAAACGGAATTGTGTACTTTGCATTATATTGATTATTTATTTGTTTGTCGAATTGTTACTGACTCACAGAAAGCATTATTCAGCAAATGGACATATTTTAGCGAAGCCAAACGAAGGCCCGCGCATTTAGTGCCGATAGTGGGAATCGAACCTATAACCATCCAAGTTTGAGTTTAGTCCTGTATTACTAGACCACTACAGAACAAAAATCGTTTGAATAGTAGTCATTAGAATTTGACAAACCTTAAATAAGTCTAATACTGAGAATCATTTAAAAAAATCTAAATTAAATTTGTTTGCAAAAAAAACTTATGCTTTTATTCCAACTTCAGCTTTTTACCTATCTAATAATGTTACTAGTGCATTTATCAATCTGTCGAATATTGCTTTTGTCAATATGTCTATACACAAAAATAATCTATAACATCGATCCTCCATAAAATTGCTCAATCATTAAGGTGAAATAATTTTAGAAAAAATTTACTTCAAGGTCTGAATTCAACAAGCTTTAAAAATTTTTTAAAATCTATTGTTTTCAAAAAATGTTATTAAAAAGCTTACCTAAACTACAAATTTCATTTCCTTTCTTCTTACTATATTGCTTTCAAAATGTTTATATTAAAAATAGCATGTAAGCCAAACAAACGATTCAATGTATGCAATAATAATAATAATAATAATGAAAAGATTGTCATGTGGTTCTAATAGTGCTCTTTAAATGCAAAACTTTGAATCAAAGTGTACGAATCAGTAAACACAATATTTATAATAATGCGTGGGCTGCAATCTATCGATCGTTGCTTGTGCCGTCTCGAATAATGATGCTTACAACGGATATGCAGGTATGCATACACCCCCCTCCCCCAACAGTGACATGTTGAGATGACACGCACGCCAACACAACATTGATTTATGATTAACATTTTATTGGCTGAATGGATTATTTCACTTAGACATGAAAAATACAGACTCATGGTAGCTTCAAATGTATTCGGTTTGAGTAAACCAGGTGTTACTGTGTATGCATACAAATTTCTAGTGTTTTACAACACGGAATAATTTAATAGAGAAAATATTCATTTTCAAGAAAAATAATGGCTGTACAAATAAGTACACACTTTTAAAACATTCAGTACTCCTCATTCTAAGAAAAATCCTGCAATTACAGAAGTGTATGTGTAAGTAAAGGCATACAATTATGTGCCGTTTCTTTTCTAACAAATGCCGATAAATTATCGACTTTATGATACTCATTCCATTTAAGACTGTCAGTTTATAAGGAGCCACATTATTAAATGTTATGCTCATGTAAGAGAGAATATATTTGAAAATTGTAACTTTACAATTATTAACACTAATGCATTATTCTACTTTTCATTAAGTTTTTGCTTACTTTTCTCAGTCAGTAATCCCAAATGCCTGTTCCATCATCTGATTCAGTCAAAAAATTTGGGTTATACATTAAAACAATTAATCCTTCTGGCACTCCACACTACTTTATTTAATTCCATTAGTCGAACTTTTTTGGGTGTGAAAACAACTATCCGTTGTTTTACAGGAGTTTTCACACACACGCACACACGCACGCACGCACGCACAAACAAACAAACAATTGAATTTTGTCATTCTATCCAAAGAAACTACTTAGACGTTTCTCAATTATTCGGAATAGATCGACAGTTTAAATAAGATGAAATTACATTGAATTGTATGGAAGCAATTGTACAATTTTTATACAATTTAAAATACGTCAATTTAAAAATTAGAATAGTTATGTTTCTTTAAAAAATATCAACTAGAACAATATTTTCATTAACCGTAAAATGCTCTAAAGCATTATATCGTGGTTTAGACTTGAATAATTAGCTAGAAATGTAAACAAATACGGTGTTAAATGATTGCTATTCACACTCTATTTCTGATATTTTCACGTATTTAATTTTGTCATATTTGTTACACAAATAAGTTTTAAAATATTTTTAACTGCAAAAACATAGACTCAAAAAAATTACATTGCAAATAATCTTAAAATACACAGTTCAAGAATCATGTTTTATAGATAAAATTCATCTTTCATGGCATGTTAAATACTTTTTATACATAAAACATTCTACATATTTTTTATTGTATAGTGTTAGTAAAGCCATCATAGACCTTGTTATTATATTACAATTGACTAATTTTATTCTTCTAATTGTACAATAAATAAGATGGTGGATGTTTTTAATCGCCGGTGACCTAGAAATATTTTAAAGATTACCTGGTGTGACCACATTTGGAATAATGAGTTCATGAGAAGAATTGACACTCATCCATTACATTACATCACTACAATTAGACGAAAAAAATTGGTAGGTTAAATTCTGCGTTTATTGTTCGATAGGTCAGTAAGGGCGGTTTATGGAATAAACACTCGATGATAGCAAGAAAAGGTTGGTAGACCACAGAAAACTTGGCTAAAAACCCTTTGAGATGATCTAATTGAAATGAATGTCACATGGGATCAAACAAATATTTTGGTAAAACATTCCAGCACGTGGAATCATTTTGTTGCTTCTTGAATTACGGGGCTATGTTGTTGTTTTTGCTGTTACGATTATCTTGTTGTCCCATGCTTTTTTAGAAAAGCAGAAGGCTTTTGTAACAATAAATAACACATAAATACAGATTGGTTTATACTATCATTATTACATTCGACAGTAGTAAACATGGCTATCACAATTTTTTGAGTTGATCAGAATGAAAAGAGTATATATTGTCATTTTGAAGTTGTGTATTTTGATTTTAATCTGTGACTTAGTTGGCTGGACTCGAAATTTGGTGGCCAAGGATTCGAGTGCCTTTACCGACAATAAATTCCGGCCCTCGTTTGTTCTTACTGAATGTTCACCTGTTGAAAAATGTTTATTCAAGGAATGAAAAACAAAAGAAACTCGAAAGACACGTATATACTGTGATCTAGTAAAAAATTTAAAAAAATATTATGAGAACAGAGCGATATGGAAAGGTTTCAAAGTAAAAAATCGATCAATTACTTTTGCCTATATCTATTAATATGTTGAGGACTAGTCACTTAATTGAAATAAATGTTACATGGAATTGAACAAATATTATGGCAAAATGTGGATTCATTTTGTAGGGCTTTGTAATTGCTTTTTCCTTTGTGGTCATCTTGTTGCCTCACGCTTTTTAAAAAAAGCGAAAGTGGTGGTCTAGCGATACAGTGCTCGACTCGAACCTATGCGGATATGGGTTCGATCTCTACTGCCGGTATCAAATGCGAGCCCACGTGTGGCTTCGCTAAAATGTCCACTGCTGAAAGATGCCTTCCCGCCAAACATTTAAAGATAAAAAAAATCATTTTACGCACTTTGTCTGAATCACCCGGAATGGCATTCATTTGAACCCACGATCGAAATAGAGCTGAAAAGGCACATTCGAACAAATCATCAAACGGTTCGTTATTTGTTTGGCGTCTGGACACCAACAGGATTGGATCAAGATAGGGTCGATAGGACGAAACTTTGGTCAATCGAAAATCGATATGCGTAGGAGGTGGTGGTTCGTCTGACAATTAAACAGTTGCCGGTTCAAATATCAGTTTATTTTATATCAAACGTGTTTCAACTGTTCTAGCATAAAATTGTGCAATTGCATTTCAAAATAAAAACATTCAAATTATTTCAAATGTCTAGTAATTAGAATAATCAAAATTGCCCAACTCTAGCTAGTAAGGGTAAGTGTTATATTTGAACAAATTGTTTGTTCCATTCTTGAAGCAAACCTTAAATAATGGGGCTACAGAAAATGTTCACAATTTATTTTATTAGTTCAAACGTTTTTGAAATTAAATTTAACAAAGAAAAATTAATGCAAAGTAGAGACAACGCATAAAAATAGGTTTAATGTTTAAAAAAATGTACAAATTATTTTATAATAAAAGAAATATCAGTGTTGATTAGCGAAGCGAACACATTGAAAACAGTATCCAAACTGATTTTAATTAAATCAGTTAGTAAGAAGTTAAGATTTAAGAATGAAAGAAGTTCACATTTACAAAAATAACACATAATGACAATAAAATGTTAGTTGAACACTACTTTGTTTTATTTTATAATCTTCCATCCAAGCGTACTTGGATCGCTTTTGTTATATATATATATATATATATATATATATATATATAGTAAATATCTATAACAGAAATCTAATACCTAATGGTAAATGTACACATAGTGGGTCATTAAAGCTTTAAATAATAATTATAGTAATAGTAATAATAATAATAATAATAATAATAATAATAATAATAATAATAATAATAATAATAATAATAATAATAATAATAAATAACAACAAAAACAATTAAGTCTCATCTATATCGGCATAAACAAGAAGTTAAATTACACGATCGACACTAAATATAGACCGTCGTTTAACACTGTGCTCAATATCCACTCACTACAAAATATTTTGTGAAAAAACACTCAAAGTTATCCAACCCTTCAACAAAAACATACACTCACCATAAACACCCAACAATTGGCAGAGAAATTCGGTCACACGATTTGCAAGCGTAACAATAGGAAATTGTGGATTGGCCAAAACCATTTCGACATTATTGACCTGTTTGGATTCCATCAAAGCATCGCCACCCATGGGCAAAGAAGATGACGATCTTATCAACGAATTGTGCCGTTTCTTTCCATTTATTGGCAGAAAAGTAGCAGCAGCAGCAGCAGCAGCAGAAGCAGAAGCAGCCGACTGGGACATCCGAAGTTCAACAGTGGCGTTTTCTACGTTAGACGAATTTCGATGCATTTGGCGAGGCAAAGGCGGAAGACGTCGCTGATGATGTCCAGTAGTTTTTGAAAACGTGGAATTTTGAAAGTCAAATGTACCCGATGTCGACTCGGATACGAATCTGTGTTTGGAGTAGTTCGACCGGCCGAACGAAATCGTGTTCGAACCCGAAATGATGCATGCATGTTTGTTCGAATCATTGCCAAACTGGACGGAATTGTATCGAAGCATTTCTTCGAATGTTTGGGGGTTGTTGGCCATGTAGGTCAGGATGCACTGGAAGCCCAACGAGCCGGGAGGTGACTGGAAATCTGTAAATGGGTCTGCCGGTATCTGAAATGCACAATAATTATACATGTTGAGTCAGTCTACTTGAATTGACCCGACGATCGAAAACAAAAGGTACGTTTCATTTTACTAATAATCGTTTTATTGTTAAATGTATGTCAAAATGTTTATAATGGTATTAATTAAAAGTTATTTAAAACATTTAAAATACACGAATTAGTAAAATTTTATTATATTTTATAAACGATATTTAAAAAATGATTATGTAGAAGCTTATTACGTCAACATATATTTGTAAAAATTAATTAATTTAAAATACGTTTACCCTAGACTTTGCTACTATATATATATATATATATATATCTTAGTACTATGTTTTCCCAAAGCGTTTTTAAAAATCAATAATTTTCTGTAAACGGTTCACTATTACTTGCATAACAGCCTACAATACCTTAATCCAAAGATAGAAATATAAAAGCTGATTTTCAGCATTATTGAATAACCTAATTCAAATCTTTTCTTTAACGTCACAAATAACTAGATTTAAATTATGAAAAAATGGATTAAATTGTAGAAAGCATTGCTTCTGCATGCCAAACTGAAAGTACACTAAATATATGAGTTTGCAAAGTAGAAAGTCGCATTCAAACCAAAAATTGTTTGGATATGCTTCTGCCTAATAGATATCATGATTGAAATTACTCTTAGGGAATCACCTAATCTGATTTTAATATATTTTATCTTACATTTTAAAAGTTTTATTTAGTAGAACTTAAATGTACTTATTCGTATTTATAACAACATGCAGGTTGATATTTATTGATTTTAGCAAGTTACAAAAATATTAAATATTTATTTTTTCATTTATTTTGGTTAGTTACAAGGTCACCCCTCTTCATTATTTTCCATATTTATACAGCATATAAACGATCGACTTCAATGGCTTAATAAGCGTAGCAAACGTAGAAGAATAAAACGGTTTCTTGGCTGGTAGACGCACCCACCCGCTGTTCACTCGAACCCTGCTGTTATTAGTCTACATGCCTATAGGCACCTAGTCCAGGATGCACCACGTGGAGGACGAACAGTCAGGAATATCACCATCATTGAAATTGAGACTTTGTAAACATTACTCAAATCCTCAGAATCATTAGCACAAATATTTTATATGACAGTTTTAGTCTGTAATAGAACGTCACTACCAAATTTTCAATAAATGCAATTCGAGTTCTCTTGAGCATACCATGAACATTTCTAATTTGTATCTTGTTTGATCATTTTCATATCAAAACATATTTATGCAAATCATTTTTTCAGCAACAATAATAAAAATAATTGTAATAATACCGATTATCAGCAGTAAACACCATCAACAAATGATGTTAACAAGTTACCCTAATAATATATTTCACAAATATGAAGCTGGTATGGTCTAGCGGTATACCGTTCGACTCAAACATGAGAGGGGATGGGTTCGATTTTCACCACCGCCACCAAATGTTTCCTGTAAAACATTTAAAGTAGTAAAAATAAACTTTAGTGTTCACATGGACCTAAGAAAGTTAATGGTTTTGAGGATTTGAGTAATGCTTACAAGGTTTTAAATTTCAATGACGGTAATATTCCTAACTGCTCCTTCCCCATGTAGTAAATATACAGGCATCTAGATTAATAACAGCAGGGACCGAGTGTACAGCAGTACAACTGGGCGTTTACTGGATTCTTGCTCAATGAATAGATGCTAGCATACACCCAAAGTGCTTAAAAAGTATCTCAAGGTATCTATTTACTATATGTACATTTGTGGATCTGTCAACCGGCGTCAGCCTCCATTTTTCCCGAAAAAGATTGCCCCGCCAATTCCTGTAAACGTTGGCGTCATTACAAGGAAGCGGCTTTTTAGCCAAGAAACTTCACTTATCCACCCCAATTCATATCCGACAACCTCTTTGTATAGGAATTCGGGATGCTATGCCAGCTTGGTGGCTCTGCCACCAACTTTTGTTGTAGTAGTAGGAATGAGTGCTAAATGAAACTTAAATTAATTGGTTTTACCAAACCAAAAACACATGCATTTTGCATATCATGTACAATATTCTGTTGGTCGTTTTATATTTGAAATGCATAGGTAATGGATAATTGCAAATTATTCAAAACTCTGGATAGATTACAAATCAAATATTATTTTTCTCATTTCATTGCTTGAATATAAACATTTTTAACAAGTGGACATTTGGCAAAATTGAATGAGGACCTACATTTAGTACTGGTAGCGGGATTCACCATCTACTAGGATACAAATACAGGAATTTATCTTTTATAACAAAAGCAGTTTACTGCATGTTACTTTTATTTGCACGATTTTTTTTGTCAAATGCAATCAAAACCGACTGTATTAATACTAATAAAAATATCTTGAATGTTTCAATGTTGTGTACCAGTGTCAACATTTGTTCAGTAATCAATCTACAAAAAATACTTAAAATCTTAAAATTATACTTTTATTTAAATGAAATATATATATATATATATATATATATATATATATATATATATATATATATATATATATATATGCAATAAATAAATTGAATATATAATATTTACTTTAAAACCAAGCATGGTATTGATATCCCGGCAATTGGGAAGAACACTTGCAGCAACGGAACTTAGTAAATTCATTTTTGTATTCACTTCAGGAGACTGCATAATAAAAAAAGTCAGGTAATTAAAATGTGTTAAAAGAAATAAACTAATGGACAAATTAAACTTGACAGTATGCAAAGATCTACATATGATAAAGTCCTGGTGGAAGGAATCACTCACTTGGTAAATGCAGTAGCAACGTAGCAGCATTTGAGGATGCTGGGCAATTAGAATTGAATAGATTCACTATAAATAAGAAATTTGTAGGGTCAAGTTCAACCATCCGTAGCACTGGCCTGATACTAGATAGGGCGTGGGTTTAAGTTCATGTGTGTAAAATTTAAAAGGTATGCACTGCTGATGATACCAAATAAGGATAAAACAGTTGTACTGGGATCCTGGTTAACTAAAACCAAGTGGATTTATTATTCAAATGAATGTAATGAATCTAATAAAACCCCTTGAAAACCCATAAATCAATGAAAATGTAAAACATAGTAAATTGCATTTTAAATATAAATATACTTATTAGTTAAGAAAATATTTAAAGTTTAGATTGAAATGTGTCATTAAGTGGTACTTCTATCGACGTATTTAAGCAATGTAATTAGTTCGTCTAATACAACTTTACTAATATTGTTAAAAGTCGTTAAGGTAGATTCAAGTTTAACTGAACCATTTTTAGACATTAAGTTAACACTATTAATAAAAAATGTAAAAAACCAAATAGTATTTTACCATTATTTTCAAAAAATGCTTTCTTAAACAAGTGCTATTTAGGTTGTAGGCTAGACTTCTTTTTAATAGTTTTCCATGTTTAATCGTATGTTTTATAACCAAAAAATGATCGACTACATTTATTAGCTTTATTAATATAAGTTGAAAAAATTGACATGTTAGCATGAAATACAAGACTCATATTTCATAGATCACGCGTCTACAGAGAAAATTAATGTTCATGGACAGTTTTATGGATTAAAGCATTCTACACACTATTTTCTATATTTTAATGTTATTAGATAAAACTTTTTAACATATCTTTGTCAACTTAAAATTAACTAATTTAATTATTTAATAGAAAATGCTCTAAATAATTTTATCAATAAATAAAATTTAACTTTTGCAACATTCAAACTATTTTGTTTCCTATTTGATAATGTACCTAAAAATCTGGCTGTTTTACAAGAATAATCCATGAAAACTCTATACCCAATTCATTGTAAGCATAAGCATAAGCTCGACGATTGTTTGGTGGTACAACATTGGGCATGGGTTTGAATGCCACCGCTAACACCAAATGCGGACCTCCGTTCGGCTTTGCCAAATGTCCATTTGCTGAACCATGTTTCTCGCAAAACATACAAGTATTGACAACCGAAATAAAGAAAATAATTAAGCTAAATTTATGGTATTTTTTGACAGTTAAAAACACTATTTTTTGGAACATTATAGCCAAGTAACTAAGTACGTTTTTAAACATTCGTTCAAAGTTAAGTTGTGCAAAGTGTAGTAAGTTGATTAACCTTATCCGTGTTTTGATTTCAAAACCTTCTGTTCAATTGTTTTACGTTTTTCTATACAAATATTGTAAAAATGAATTAATTGACCATAAGTGAAGCGTGTGAACTGCATGTGTCTTTATGCAAATACTCATATTTAAATTTAACAAAATTGTTATAAATTATGGTCGCATAATTATTTTTCATAATCCATTTTAATTATAACTATAATCAAGCGGTCATTTAAATACAGTACATTAACGGCACTATTAATTTACAAATGTTTAATTGTGCTATACAAACTTAAGAAATCACATTATAGTTAAGTATTCTGAACACAACCTTTTAACAAAACGTACAGCCCAACCTATCTGTAATTTATTTATTTACCACTTTAAGTGTTTTAAGAAAAATATTTTTCACCAGTAGACATTTTAGCAAGGCCGAACGTGAACCCGCATTTAGTGCCGGTAGTGGGAATCAAACCCATGCCCACCCAGATTCGAGTCAAGTGCTGTACCCGCTAGACCACCTCGGTATTTAGATATTAAAAAAACATATTTAACATTGTCTATGTTAAACTACAGTTAAGCCTATTCGTTCTAATATTGAATTATACAATACTGCGTGTGAATATATAAATGAAACATGAAATTACAAAAAAAAACATTCATTTATCATCCAACACACACACACTACACATTTACCGAACAATCAAGATAACAAGCAGACTGCAATCCCCAATGATAATATCGAATTTGCTGAATGCAACACACGTAATGAATCAAACTTAGAAACAATGCGTCATCCTTCTTTTGACCGTTCGATGTCTGCCTTAGGGACAACAATTTGCAACTGTCCAATTCATTCTGATCCAACGACAACCTCGGCACCGATCTCTTCCAATTGCCACAGTCGATATCGTCATTGGTCGACGGGTGTAGCGTTGTCGTCGATGGTGTGCTGGCAAACGACAGCGTATAATTCCACGTTTCTACTAAGGACAATTCAGGTATGGACTATAAATAAAGTTTAATTTTTAAAATTACCCACTATAATGAATGGGAATGCTAATAATGCTGAAAAATTGAATCATTCTTATAAAGTCTCAATTTCCAGTAATTATGATAATCCTGACTGTTCCTCCACAACTGGATTAGGTGCTCATAAGCATCTAGACTAATAACAGCAGGAATCGTGTGCACAGTGGCATTACTGGGCTTCCGTTACGGCGAATAGATTCAAGCATACACTTATTTAAAAGGTATCTCAAGGAATATGTATACCATATGTAACCCTTGGGCTAGGAGAGATAACCCTGACTTTGCGAACAGTGGCACCGTCATAAGGATACCCTTTATTAACCAAGAATGTTTTTATTCTTTTACATTTGTTACACTTGTCAAATCATCAAAGTCGATCGTTTGATGTGTGATGCATTTCGGACTAGATGCTCATCTAGACTAGTAACATGGACAGAATGTACAGCGGTATGACTGGGCTTCCACTTCGATGCAAGCATACACCCAGAATACTTAAAAGGTATCTCCAGGTATACGTATACATATGTAGCCGTTCGGCTAAAAGAGATAACCTTGACAAAACAAACAAGCAATCTTTTCAACCTTTGCGAACAGTAGCGCATCACAAGAATACCATTTACTAGACATAAAATTTTGTTATTCTTTATGTTTGCTATGCTTATAAATTTATCGAATTCGATTGCTTTGTATGCCTTACACATATAGAAATAATAAAAAGGAAGTTACTAAAAAATCGTACATTTTATTGGTAATGATCAACGCTATAGAAAATCTTCTTTCTTAAACAGACTTGGAATCGACTGCAGTGGAATCTAATAAATTTTTTTTTATACTAGTAGCAATGATGACAATAACAAATATATTAATAACAATCATTATTATTCAGAATGAACATTCCCACCAGTTACTATCGCTCATTTTCGTCCAAATTACCAAAAGCCCGCAAAACATCAACTTTTACAATGTGCACTCAATATGCTGACTTAAAATGTTAATTATATTCCGAAATAAATCTCCCTATCTACTTCAACAAGTAGACAATTGAATGCCCAATTGAACAATTCATTTGGACAGCGACTATTAGTGTAAATAAAACAACTGAATTCATGTGCTATGTCAGTCCAAATTACCCGTTAACCACCTATTCTGATTGAATGAGTCTAAGTAAAAGATGGTCAATCCATTTTAGACGTCTTTGTCTTATTGTGCTGGTCAATTAATATCAAGTTATCTACATATATTTGAAAATGATTCAAATATTTGACTAGATATTAACTGATTACGTTCAAGAAAAGATGGAAAGCAAAAGTAGTGACAGTAATAATAATAATAATAATAATAATATTAGTGATAATGATAATAATAATATTAATGATGATAATAATATTAATAATAATTAATAATAATAATAATAATATTAATGACAATAATTAATAATAATAATCATATTATTAATGACAATAATAATAATAATAATAATAATAATAATAATAATAATAATAATAATAATAATAATAATAATAATATTAATAATAATATTGACAATAACTAATAATAATAATCATATTATTAATGACAATTATCAATAATAATAATAATAATAATAATAATAATGATAATAATAATAATAATATTGACAATAACTAATAATAATAATCATATTATTAATGACAATTATCAATACTACTACTACTACTACTACTACTACTACTACTACTACTACTAATAATAATAATAATAATAATAATAATAACAATAACAATAATAATAATAATAATATTAATGATAATAATATTAATAACAATAATAACAATTATTATTAATAATAATAATAATTAATAATAATAATAATAATAATAATAATAATATTAATGATAAAGCAAAAACGACACACTTGAACCAATTTGTGCATATTTTGCGGAGTCAAATAAAGTCCAACTGCATCATCCAATTTGTTGTTCGATTTGGCCCGATACAAAATGATGTAGAGCAATTTGACCAAAAGCGATTGAATGTTGAATCTTTTCAAGTCGGCTTTCGTCTTGACCGAATAGACGAAGCTCGATCGGCCATATTCGGCGAAGCGACCTGTTGTACCTGTCGAACTGACCGAAAAGTCCGACTTTAGCATAACGTAAACGCTGAAAAAGTCGACAAATTAAATGCTCATTACGGTCAGCATGTTTCGAGCAATAGAATAAGATACTGTTAAACACTTACCTGCTTAATTACTAGGTTACATACTACTCATGAGTAAGATAAGGAATGTCTAAAAATTAATGAAAATATGGAACTAGTTTTTTCGATTAAGTACACAACGTATCTAAATGTGCGAATACAATTAAGCATCGTTTTCTACAATTGAAAAAACTAAACACAAAGATGTTAATGTATGAGTGTTTTAAATTATCATCAGATGTATACATAAATATTATAAAGAATGTTATGCTTAAGTATTTCAACTACAAACTATCAGAGTGGTCAAGTTGACAATATAAATTGGTAGAAGAGCCATCTCTTCATTAATTCCAAGTTTATACAATATTCTGAATTTCTATGCAGAGGTTATCAGATGTGGATTGAATTTAGGGAGATAAATAAAGATTCTTGACTAGAAGACCACTTCTTTGTGACAATCCCAGTTTCCACAACGGTGGATGGATCTACAAGCCTAACTGAATACATATGGTAAATGAATACTTTAAGATACTTTTTAAGCATCTTGGATGTGTGCTAGCACCCATTAACTGAGCGGGAAAGACCAGATATACCGCTGGTCACTCGGCCCTTACTGTTATTAGTCTAGATGCCTGTTGGCACCTAGCTTTAGATGTACCACGTGGAGGAGAAACAGTCAGGATTATCACCTTTAGAATTTGAAACTCTATAAGCATTACTCAATTTCTCAGGATCATTAACATTCCAAGTTATAAAACGCCAGGCTCAAAACGGAGTTGGCATGAATTTGGGTCAGATCGCCAGCTCGTCCCCTTTCAAAGTTCGCTAAATGGCTATTTGTTAAGAAATGTTCATCGTAAAACACTCAAGCAGCAATAGACAGATTCGAAAAATGCATTTAATAAATAACTTAAATTATCTTTTACTTTTTCCTCATACTACCACCATTTATCAATTATGACTCGTTTCAAAAATTAAACACGTCCGATTAAACTCTTTGTTGGGTTGTCAAACAGTTTAATAACAAATTTTGCTTTAAAAGCAAAACTTTTGTACAACAAAACCCGTATGTATATTTTACAGCGGTAAAAACCATATCATAAATAAAAAATCTATTTTCTTCATCTAAATTGCACACATGAAAAAAATGAATAAAATTGTTGGATTAAAATACGTTTTTTCCACCTTATTTGACTAAAAGTTTAATGACCGAAATCAACTCAGAAAAATATTTAATTATGTTTCAAAATCACAAGCCTAACACTTCAATAAAATTAGACAACCAATTGTACAAATAAATTACTTTATTTCATTCATTCCATTTCATTGTAAAAACGAAAACGTGAAGCATTCTGGACTGAGTGTTCCTAGGCATCCAGACTAATAACAGCAGAAACCGAGTATACAGTAGTATAAATGGGCTTCCGCTACGGCGGGTGGATGCAAACATACACCCAGGATAGTTAAAAGGTATCTCAAGGTATATGTATACCATATGTAGCCGTTGGGCCAAGGGAGATAACTCTAACAAAAATTCAGGCAACCTCGACAACTTTTGCAAACAGTGGCGCCGTCACAAGGTTGCGTCTACCGGCTAGTAAACTTTGTTATTCTTCTACGTATGCTACGCTTATTAAACTATCGAAATTGATCGTTTAATATGTCGTACACATATAGAAATAGTGAAAACGTGTCAATGAATGAATCTAATCGCATAGTGCAACTGTCTTATCTTCAATGTGGCTTAAAAACAACACAAAACAGCAGACATGAATCATTAAGTGCAAATTATATATATATATATATATATATACAAATCAAGCAACATGGTACAATCAATTATAATCATTAAAAGTATAAAAATAAAAATGACAACATACTATTTCAATTGATCCAATATCAATTCTGGTGTAATTCGATCAACGACATTGTCTAATTTTGTTGGGCTAAATTGCAACAAGAATAAATGTAATTTGGTACAATAAATGAAGGGTATTTGGTAAAGAACAGAGTGCAAAGCAAAGTTTTGGTCCATTCCTAACATTTGATTGCATTTTTAGTAGACCAGCAATGATTTGCACTGGACAATCAATTAAAATTAAAATAGACTATTTATTCTTTCGTTCAAACTAGTTTGAATAGTATTCGTATTTGTCTTAACTCAAAGCAAAGTACATTGAATTGCACCATTTTTCGTGTTACAAAAGCCATTCAATCGGAAAAAGCATTAGACAACACAATTTTTCCATGTAAATTTACTCAAAACACTTAGTACCTATTAAACATTGAACTGTCATTCAGCTTTCAACTTAACTCTGTTATTGGCATTGTGCTTTGCGAATGCTAATAATCCTGATGATTTGAATAATACTTATAAAGTTTCAATTTCCAACAATGGTAAATTATTCAATTTTATATAAAAGACTAGACTTCAACATGTTGATTTATGCAATTGAACAATTGATGAAAACAGTGATCTAGTCTATATTTTAAAAGAAGTTAACATAATTTTTATTATATTTTAAAATTAATGTATTCTTAATCCTGAGGATTTGAGTAATGCCTATAAAGTCTCAATTTCCAATGATGGTGATATTCAGGACTGTTAATCCTCCACGTGGTGCATCCTGGAGTAGGTGCCCCTAGGCATCTAGACTAATAACAGCAGGGTCCGAGTGCACAGCGGTATAACTGGGCTTCCGCTACGGCGGGTGGGTGCGAACATACACCCAGGATACTTAAAAGATATCTAAATGTATACGCATACCATATGTAGCCCTTGGGCTAAGGGAGATAACCTTAACAAAAAATCAAGCGGCCTCGTCAATCTTTGCGAACAGTGGTGACGTCACAAGGATGCCGTCTACCAGCCAAGAAACTTTGTTATTCTTCCACGTTTGTCTACGCTTGTCAACCCATCAAAATCGATCGTTCTATATGTCATATAAATATGGGAAATAATGAAGAAGTGACCACGTCACCAACCAAAATGAATGAATGATGAATGAATCCTATAAATTACAAAATCCTTAAACAAAATAAACGTTATATTTATACAATTGCTTCCAGATAAAAAAAATCTTAATATAATTGAAAGTTTTTCAAATAATTTTAAAATATAATGCAAATGGTTTAAAAAATAAAAATGTGTAATTAAGAAAATTGATAATGTAATGCAAAATCAAATTCCACCTTAGGTTAAAATATGTAGACACTCCTACTTTAAACGCTTTCAGAACATTCTAGAAATTAAGAAATATCACTTAAAATATTAAAAATGCATACATTTTACTACCTATTTTTATATAGTTGTAGATATTTTATATTAATTATTTTTAAGCAACTAATTTGCTTGTTTTTTTTCAATTTAAAAAAAATGTCAATATTCTTGTTTTTGACCTAAGTTGGAATTTTATAATAATATTGGTAAAAAATACTAGGTTTTATAAAATATCTTACTTATACTGTTAAGATAATGCTTAACAAATATTTTAGTACAATTTAGATGTGCTTCATCTAATTGAATGTTTTCACAAAAGCGAATGAATTATACTGCATTGATTTTGACAGCTGCCTGTTTATCTACTGTAACTGTTGGAAAGTTTCAGTTTAAGCACAATGCAATGTTCAAAATGCAAACCATTTGATTTATAGTCCAAACTTCTAACTACTAAGTCATCTCCAACTTCAAAATAAGCGTTCTCTTGTTTACCAAGTTACTATGACTGCTTTATTTATTACATGGCATTATGCATTAGTTTTATAAAAAAAAGTGTAAAAACATGCACACAAATTAAACAAAAATAAAACTCTAATTATTAACTATATTAATTTTTTTGTAAAATTTCAAAATTGTTTATGGTCAAATAGAAAATTAATCCAATAGTACAAATTGTAATTGTATTTAGTTAAGTCTATTTTAAATAAATAAATTCGAAATATTTAAATTTATTGTAAATAAATGTCGATATAGTAATATTTGTTTTGTTATAGATCAAAAAACAACAACTTAATTTAGAGTAGTGTTGATAAATTGTTGATTGCAGAAGTGATTAGAGGCTGGGCGAAAATGGGCAAGAGTCCTACGCTTGTTTGTTTTCGTTAAATGTCCACTCGCTAACGAATGACACTTCCTTTAAACAACCAAGCGATAAAAAAAGTTTAAAAAAATGTGATTTAATGAGCGAAACAACTTCATCGTTAATGTAACGATGTCTAATTGCCTATAAATTGCACTGGGATATTGTTCTTGAATTAGCAAAGAGGGTATAAAATAGAAAACTGACAGAAAAATGTTTATATACGTTACATTTACAAAAAGATGTTTAATTAAAAACAATAAATCAATTCAAAAACTCACTAGTCCAAAAATATTTTAATTAACAATTCCAATTCCTTTTGTAAACAATTAACATTTTTCTCAGATGCGATATGATTAATAAGCTTAAAATAAAAATAAACAATAGAAAATCAACTTGAATACAAAAGATTAAATTCAAAATTTAAAACTTTATTTAAAATTATAAACTTAAATCTACTTGTTAACTAAGTATATATATTTTAATTTTATAATAATATTGCTATATTATTGCAATCACTCGATTATTTTGTGTTTGTTTGTAGCTACATTTTTCAATAATAAAATAATCTAACGATTGAACCAACAAGTTGAATAACAAGATTAAAAAATTAAACCAAAATAAATTAAAAGTTAGTGGCAGAGCCACACCTTGATTAGTTCCAAGTTAGCATAGCATCCCGAATTCCTATAAAAAGAGGTTGTTGGATGTAAATTGGTAACCCACTCCCTGTGGTTGAAGAATTTACGTACCTAGGCTCGGTTATAGATAATAAAGAATCCAGCTCTTCAACGTCGTATTCACCTCTCTACTGCAGCCTTTGGGCGTTTAAGTAAACCTTTAGGGAACAAAAGTAATATTTCTATTAAAACCAAGATTAGAATATATAAGAGTTTAGTGCATTTCATTCTACTCTTTGCATGCGAAACTTGGACTCTCACCCAAGTGGATACACAAAAGCTTGTTCATTTTGAGCAAAGCTGTTTAAGATCCATACGGTTTCGCTCGTTGTCCTCTATTGAACGCACTCGTTTAATAACTAGTAAAATATTTTAACCATTCCCAGATATTTGTAAGTCACTTAACATTTATTGGCCATGTATCTCTAGCACAGTTAAAGAAAGACTATTAAAATGGATTGGCCATGTTTTACGTAGATCGCCCACTCATTCAGCCAGAATAGCTATGGAAGCCCATCCATGGAAAAGAAGGCCAGGCGGCCAACGGAAAATTTGAACTGAGATTGTAACATGCGAACTCAGTCCTTTATTTATGCTAAGCCCCCTCGTCCAAATGAATTACTTAAATGGGCGTCCGTTTGTTTATCCTATGCAGCCAACAGAGATCATTAGAGGGGTTCAACTCAGGATGTAATTAACATTTAATGTCAGCACACCTCAAGTGTCGTTCTTTAAGTAAACATTACAAAAGTCGACGTTTTTGTAGACTTTTTAATTTTTTGGGCTACCCTGAGTGATAATAACCAGTGGGGGATGTTTATCCCCGATGATAATGACATAGAATCCCGAATTCCTATACAAAGAGGTTGTCGGATGTGAATTGCATTTGGGGAGATAAATGAAGTTTTTTGGCTAGAAGATTGCTTCCTTGTAATGACGCCAGTATTCACAAGAATTGACAAGGCGATCTTCTTTGGGAGCAGTTGGAGATTGACATATAACCTAAACGACTATATAAGGTAAATTGTTACCTTAAAATACCTTTTAAGCATCTTGGGTGTATGATAGTACCCATTGACTGACATGGGTTTCATTCCCACCACTGGTACCAAATGCAGGCCCACGTTCAACTTTGCTAAAATATCCACTAATGAAAAATGCGTTTCCCGTAAAACATTTAAAGTAGTTGGGATGCTAATGATCCTGAGGATTTGAGTAATGCTTATAAAGTCTCAATTTCCAATAATGGTGATATTCCTGACTGTTAGTCCTCCACGTGGTGCATCCTGGAGTAGGTGCCCCTAGGCATCTAGACTAATAACAGCAGGGTCCGAGTGCACAGCGGTATAACTGGGCTTCCGCTACGGCGGGTGGGTGCGAACATACACCCAGGATACTTAAAAGATATCTAAATGTATACGCATACCATATGTAGCCCTTGGGCTAAGGGAGATAACCTTAACAAAAAATCAAGCGGCCTCGTCAATCTTTGCGAACAGTGGCGACGTCACAAGGATGCCGTCTACCAGCCAAGAAACTTTGTTATTCTTCCACGTTTGTCTACGCTTGTCAACCCATCAAAATCGATCGTTCTATATGTCATATAAATATGGGAAATAATGAAGAGGTGACCACGTCACCAACCAAAATAATAAAACAATAAAAAAATTTAAAGTAGTAAAAACAAAATGAAATGAAATAAATACGAGTCTTCGTCTTAAGCTAAACGCAATCTCCACTTGTTTGAAAATGTTTCTTGTCAAACTTCATTATTTTAAAACAAAGCTTTCACTAAATAGATAACATGAACAATTAATGTTGACCAATATTACTAAGAAAATTATAAACTTTTAAAATTATTCGTTTACAAATACCAAAATATTGTATGCAATTAGCCTGTTTTTATTAACAAGTAATAAAAGAATTTTTTTAGACAAAACTATTTTTCAATTTTTAATTATTTTTGAAGTACCCTTTTTGTACAAAAAAACATTTCTGAGTACAAACAAGTTAATTTGAAAAATTTCAATGCAAAAATATTTTTGTAAAAAAGGTTCAAACATTATTTAATTTTAGGTTTGTATAAACGCAAGGCAAAATCAATAAAACAAGCGCTCCAGTAAATCTGTGATCCCCAACTCTTAACCGAAACGTAATTCTAAGTTTAAAGCATTTTGACCATGTACATTATTCTACAATAAAATTACTTCATTTTATCTAGCTGCTAAATAAGGCAATAATTTGGTATATAGAAACATTTTTCAGTATATAGGTACATTCACTAAAGTACCGGGGTGGTCTAGCGGTATAGCGCTCGAATTTAGACCTCGGTGGGCATCGGGGTTGAAATCCCACCACCGGCACTAAAATGCGGGTCCACGTTCGGCTTCGCTAAAATGCCCACTGCTGAAAGATGTTTCTAGCAAAACATTCAAAGTAGCAAACAAAATAAAAATAAAATAAATTTAGTGTCAATAGCATAGATACGAGTGAAGCAGCCTAATAATAATAATAATACTAATAGTCCAAAAGAATACATGCATTATTGATTTTTACTGCTTTAACACATCTTTCAACAGTGGGCATTTTAGCGAAGCCAAACGTGGGCCCGCATTTTAGTGCCGGTGGTGGGATTCGAACCCCGATGCCCACCGAGGTCCAAATTCGAGCGCTATACCGCTAGACCACCCCGGCACTTTAGTGAATGTACCCATGTCTGCTAGATCCAAGTCGAGCACTGTAACGCTAGGCAACTCCGACACAAAACGTACCACAATTAGAAATTTTGTCGATACCAGTTCCCAACTAAACAATTCACATGAATTGAACGGCAACGATAGGTTAAATGTTGGTTCAACATTTTGCTGCTCTTCTCGAGTCTGACGATCACAATAATTGGACGCCCGATTGTTGACATCCGAAGCAGGAAGTGAAGATGGCGACAAGGATGGTTTGGGCGTTGTCGACAGAGACGAAGCTTCGTCAGTATTGGTACGATAAGTCAAATTGTTGATTCCAAATTGGGACAAACATACGAGACACTGGACCAGATTGAACCAAACCGAATTGTTCGGTGAATTGGCCGGTACTAATTGGCGATTTGGATTGGCATTGGGAGTTGATGTAAATGTAAATGATTCGCACAATACGTTTGTAACTAATGTAGGAGTTGTTTGAATAGGTGGAGAAGTGGCTTTATTTGTTGTTGGCGATAATGAGTCACTTAGACGAAACAAGTTGAAAAATACGTGACAAAAGTGTTGGCAATGAAATCAATTTAATTGTAAATAAATTATAGCTAGGAAATCAAAGATTTAATTAATGAAAATGTTTTGACAAACAGTAAGTGCTATTTTCTTTGTCTTAAAACGATTGACTGATTAACTACGTTGCACATGTATTTACGACTTTAATAACTTTGGTTCTTTTATTAATGAAGTGCCTCATTTTTAACTGTAATTTATACACAAAGAGTGGAAAAAGGGTGCTATTTGAAACGTTTATGAATAAACTATACGGTTTTTGTCTAATATAACTGACACTTTATAATCATCAATACTTATAATCGTTGAGACGAAAAAACATCAATCCAAAGACTAAGATGAACATTTTCTCTTCATTGGTTCGTACTGTACTTCTGTACGCAGCTGAAATATGGACTCTTACAGGGTCAGAGATCAAGAAGCTGGACAAATTTGGAGCAACATGTCTTAGATAGATTTGGCACAACATCCATTTTGCATCCTCCGTATGAAGGGAATGGACGAAAAAAATCAGTAACCGCCAAATTCGAAATGACCTTCAATTTCATAATCTTTCTTCATTGGTATCGCGATAACGAAGATTGCGCTGGTTTGGACACGTTCTTCGTAGAAATCCTGATGCAATCTTACGTATCGTAACTCTGGTTTGTCCAAATACCGATTAAAAGAAGAGGAAAGGTGGTCAAAAACGTACTTGTAGGAAGATGTTCAGGACGATCTTCATACAATCTTGGCCGGGACTTTATCTTGGAAACAATGGCTAAGTCGATGGACTAACATATCCTTCCGAAAATCGTAAACAATGGAAAGGAATTATTCAACATGCTATGCGAATTGGGAATTAATAAAGATGTGGCATTGCCACTAACGCTTGTTGTTGTTGTTCCATCATCATCATCAAGTATAAATAAGGATGCTAATAATTTTGAAGATTTGAGTAATGCTTATAAAGTCTCAATTTCAAATAATGATGACATTCCTGACTGTTCCTCCTCCACGTGGTGCATCCTGGTCTAGGTTCTCCTAGACATCTAAACTAATAACAGCAGGGTCCGTGTGCACAGCGGTATAAATGAGCTTCCGCTACAATGGGTGGGTGCAAGCATACACCCAGAATACTTAAAAGGTATCTTAAGGTATACGGATACCCTATGTAGTCCTTGGGCTAAGGAAGATAACCCTGACAAAATATCAGGCGACCTTGTCAATCTTTGCAAAATGTGGCAACGTCACAAGGATGCCATCTACCAGCCAAGAAATTTTGTTATTATTTCGTGTTTGTTACGTTTAATGAAGAAGTAACCACGTCACCATCCAAAATGAATGAAGTATGAATTGTATCGATATTGTATACCTAATAAATTGATCAATAATTATCGATAAAAATGTTACAAAATGTCGCCCAACTTACTCAAATTGTTCAACCAATTGAAACAACAAACAATGTCCTTCTCTCTTCACAAATTCGCTGACAAATTGTAAACAGGACAGAAAGAAATGGAGTTCGCTCAAAACTTTGTTCAATTGAGTCGATTCGGTTAGAAGCTGATTTTGGCAATTGAACAACGCCAATTCTTCGTTCAATTGACCGATAAAGTTGTCCGAAGCCGCCGACTAGAGGAGAATACCAAAGTACAAATTACAATATGACTGTGATTAAATTTTTTTTAAATTGACCTGGGGGTAGTCTGGCAGTACAGCCATCAACTCGAAACTGGGTTCGATTCGCATCACGGCTTCCCGTAAAAATATATTGTTTTTAAAAAAATTATATTACCGCAATTCATTAAGTGCAAAATTGCCTTAACAAAATGTTTATAAAGTTTGTTTTGTAAAAATACTTATTATATATTCCACTACGCAATTTTAGATTTAAAAATGTAGTATATGAAAATTTTTATAAATTTTGCTGTACATTTTTGAGTCAGGGGAAATTAAATAAACACTAAATACGACTATTACAAAATTTGAAAAGACTAAAATATACAGTATATATACACTCATTGATTTATTTTAATAGTATTGAAATGGAAAAACATTCATTGAATTAGTAAAGTCTATAAAACCCATTTTTAATCTACTGTTTCCAAATTATTTACAACGAAAAATAATCCGAGTTATATCATCAACCGAGTTTATTTAAACAATTCGACGAAAAGTGACTTTTGTCGCTACGGCTATTCGCAACTGAGGTTCACTATTTAGTAAGGCAGTGGATTATCCATAATAATAACTCATGTTTACATTATTAGGTAAAGCAAGTTTTTCAACACAATGGGAATAACTAAAAACACCCAATCCCAAACTTGATCGTAGACCGCAAAACAATAAAAACAAACAATTATGTATTAAATCAGGATAGTAGGGGTGCGCTGAACTCATAACTGAGCGGGCATTGGTTCAACAGTACAAAATGCTGACTCTTGTTCGGCTTCGTCAAATGCCCATGTCTCCATGGAATTCGAAACAAAAGCATTTAATCCAGTATTGTTAAAAACACATTATAAATTGATTTGCCAACTTTTATGCTAATAAGTAAAACAATTAAACGATAAAAGTTTTATACCAAAAGCCAACACAGCTCCATTATAAACTGCACTTAACGTAGAACTGAAAACAATACCAAATATTTTCAAGACAAATTGTATAATATAATACTTGGTTGTTAATGAAAACACACTGAGACAATCTACATTATTTACACATTAATTGTCAAACCACATTTGTACTAAAAAAACACAAAAAATAAAGAAAATGTAATCAATTGTATTGTATTAAATAGTGAAAATAACAAAATTTAAATAAATAATACAAGATAGATTATAAACAAACGATTGAATTCAATGTCAAATGAATGTTCCTTAGTTTTCGCAAACTAGTATCTACAGGACTTGTCGAAATTGGGAAAATTAACCCCCGGGGAGGGGTTGTGCACACATTTAACAATAATGTTGGGCTGCTCAACTTATTTTGTGGTATAAAGCTGTGCAAAAATTGTACATTTCTTTAAATGCACTCGTTTTAACATTTGGGTAAGTTCAAATCGTAAACAAAAACGTAATCAACTATGGCTTCAAATAAAATATTACAAGACATAATCTACAAATTCAGTCACAAAAGTAAGAGTAGATGCATACAAAAATAATGAAATTGAAGCTTTGATGTTAACTCTAAAATTACTGTACACACACATATACACAAACTTGCCGAACGCAAAAGCTTACTAATTGAACATGTTGATCGCACTTCAAGCATCGATGTTTGTAGCTATTTGGATCGGAAAGCAAAAATATGTCGTCCAGACTTAAAGCCACGTTCGTGTCTACGTGCAACTTGTCCATACTATTGATCAATTTCGTTAACTGACTCATTTCGGTTGAAAACAGGCGATTTCTAGGATATTTCTGGTTGTGTTCCGAGTGAAGACGCTTTCTTAATACCAACGAACAGTATCTCCTACTTTTTGCAGGTTCGTCCAATGTGGACAATTGTGGATTGATGGGCAATTCGGTCTTTGAAACGCTGTCACTACCGTTTGAACCTTCCAATTTCGAATAAAAACACCTTTTAGTGTAGATAAAACTGCGCAAACGTTTGACAAATGCTTTCGGTTTTGACACGGTGTAAAATCCACCGCCATTGGACAAATCGTGTTGACGCGACGCTTTAGAAGACGATGCATGTTGCAAGAAAACGTGACTACACGATTGGGACAAATGAGCAATGTTCGGTTGGCAATTTGTTTTTGGTTCGCATACACAAAAAATATTGGCACGTTTCGTCTGGGAGCAGTCAACCGAAGGACAAGTAAGACGTCTGTCATTCGACGTCTTGTCTGATAGACCATTCAACAAAGATGAGTTATTCTTATTATTTAAAACATGCGATGACTTTGAAATCGATTTGGACGTTTGTACTATCGACATTACATCGTCCAGCTTACGAATGGCAGCATGGCGATCATCAATATGGATGTTAGACATAGGCGTTGTATCGATGACCGATTTACTTGAACGAGTCAAATTGCAATGACCATTTTGGTTCCATTGCATTCGTTCAGGTAGACGTTGCTCTGTTGTTGTTGTGATCGTCATTTGAGCACCGTTCAAAGATTTGCAATCCATTTCTGAGTCAGTCGGACACGATATGACAATTTTAGGTATCCGACCGAACCTGTACTCGGTTGTTTCATGTAATCCAACGAGATCGATATCGGAGTTTGACATTTGAATCAAGTGCACTTCCAATCGCAATTGGAAAAATTCAGACTAACAACTGTCTTCAAAAACGTATCGTTTGAGTGTACCATTAAATCGTTACCATCTATGATATAAAAAACATCACGGACGTCTAGCTGATTTGTTATTGGATGAAATAAACTTCATGTCAATTCGTGTGTATACACAAAATAATGACCAATACATAGCTAGTATTTTGAACACACATACACCAAGGCCTGTGTTATAGGATGATGGTTTATGTTTAGTACATATATAAATCCAGTCTAATCATACAGGTTTAGTAGGAGTTAGTTTTGATTTGTAAATGTTCTATCATTAGGATGTATCTTTTTTTAAATAAATGTACCCATAAATCCTATTGAAAAGCCTAATAGTGTGATCATGTCAACACAATACAAAAAATCGATGTTACTGGACATCAGTCATATGGAAAATCTACAACAGTGTAAAAAATAGCGTCTAATACACAAGATGACCAATTATTGGGTGGGGTATAAACAAAGGCGCAAGTGTACATTCAAAACTGCATTCGGGCTAAAGTACTTTGTTGTGTAGCAGCAACTGGTCACATTTTGCATTCCAATTGGGTTTGAACATGTTTGAGCCGACACAATAGATATAATTGATGTCTGGACAACAAATGTTGACGATTGGTCAAAGGATTGCAATGTATCGCCAAATTAAAGCACTGGAACTAAATAATACTTGTCATATATGTCAAACACTGGAACGCATTGAGGTTTTTGCTACAAATTCAAATTGTGACACGTGAACAATCAAACTTGGCCATATTTAACATTCCAATTTTGGGTCTGAACATGTTCTTGTCGACACAGTTACATGTCGATGCTGATGTGTGGTGAAACAGTGACTTTTACTCCACACACACACGCACATATATAAACAAATTCCTATTTTGTGTGTTTACAAATCCATAGTTTGACCAGCATAATCGAGTGTTTCTGTATAGAATACAGAAAGCACAAAGCTGTACCATTGATACAGAAATGTACTACTGGTATTAAGTGACTAGTCCTCAACATATTAATAGATATAGGCAAAAGTAATTGATCGATTTTTTACTTTGAAACCTTTACCATATCGCTCTGTTCTCATAATATTTTTTTAAATTTTTTACTAGATCACAGTATATACGTGTCTTTCAAGTTTCTTTTGTTTTTCATTCCTTGAATAAACATTTTTCAACAGGTGAACATTCAGTAAGAACAAACGAGGGCCGGAATTTATTGTCGGTAAAGGCACTCGAATCCTTGGCCACCAAATTTCGAGTCCAGCCAACTAAGTCACAGATTAAAATCAAAATACACAACTTCAAAATGACAATATATACTCTTTTCATTCTGATCAACTCAAAAAATTGTGATAGCCATGTTTACTACTGTCGAATGTAATAATGATAGTATAAACCAATCTGTATTTGTGTGTTATTTATTGTTACAAAAGCCTTCTGCTTTTCTAAAAAAGCATGGGACAACAAGATAATCGTAACAGCAAAAACAACAACATAGCCCCGTAATTCAAGAAGCAACAAAATGATTCCACGTGCTGGAATGTTTTACCAAAATATTTGTTTGATCCCATGTGACATTCATTTCAATTAGATCACCTCAAAGGGTTTTTAGCCAAGTTTTCTGTGGTCTACCAACCTTTTTTTGCTATCATCGAGTGTTTATTCCATAAACCGCCCTTACTGACCTATCGAACAATAAACGCAGAATTTAACCTACCAATTTTTTTCGTCTAATTGTAGTGATGTAATGTAATGGATGAGTGTCAATTCTTCTCATGAACTCATTATTCCAAATGTGGTCACACCAGGTAATCTTTAAAATATTTCTAGGTCACCGGCGATGAAAAACATCCACCATCTTACCAATTTTGTCTGTTTCTTTCCACGTTTGACTTCCATACATTGCAGTAGGAATAATTGTTAATGCGTATAAACAAAATTTTGTCTTCAGACAGATGGAAAAATATGAGTTTATAAAGAACTGCCTTTCTAAGTCAAGCTTTAATATCAATTTCGGTTTTTCCGTCTTTACACAAATATATGAAAAATTCAACGGATTCCACAATTTGTCCACTAATTGTGATGGGCAAATATTCATTTGACATAGCACTCGTCTTTGAACAGTTGATCCGTAAGCCAACACGAGAACTCACTAGTTTACTAAAGCATCATTTCTGGTGTCTCATTTGTGTGTAGTTACCGCTTATGAATAGCACAAACAGATAGCACTGATGAGAGCGCACCGGTTTATGAATGTGAGTCATTATTCAATTATTGATTTGTTAATTACTGCATCAGCCCAACAGTTGGATTTGAGTCATCTTTCGTCCAAAATCAAATTCCACTTACGCAAAAGCTGATTGGTTGATACGTAGCTAGAACGTTAGTAGTTTTGTTTCTCTATGAAATACTTAGTGTCGTTAGTGCTGCCGGTGTCAAATGTAATTCGCACTTCCAGACGCACGTGGAGCGAAATAATGAGTATTTATCATCCCATAATGATTCAGTTAATCCAAATGAAATATATTGTTGAAGTATTAAAACTTTGTGGTGCACAAAACGAATTCTATTAAATGACCTATCAGAAAGTAAGAGTACTAATATTAACTCTGACAAGTCGGATGTTCCATAAAATTCTAACCGCCTCACCCATAATCAACAATCTTGAATAGTTTAAACAAAACTGTTAATTGAAAAAAGTGACATAAGATATTACGTCAATGTATTATTTTTTTATTGACATTTTAGATAGATTAAATACTTTAAAACTGATGATTAATGTAGATATTTTATTCAAAGCTGATGAAGAGCCGTTACTTTGCGTAGGTCGTCACATGAAGCCAAACGTTTTGTGCACTATATAACAATCGTTCGCTCATGTACTATTAACATAAAATGCGTATTATTATAACATTAAAATTCCGTTTTTTGTAATTATTACAGAAATAAATAACGGTTATTGTTATTAGTACATAATAACTAATTAACTTTATTGAACGTACATTTGCTGCATTCTCTGTGTAGTTTACTGCTTTATTTTATGAACATTTACGACTATCGTTAAAATAATTAATGTGTTACTGAAAATAGTTTTTTTACGACTTACGTAATGTGTTTATTAATTGTTATCGTAATGAAATAAACCGAAAATCTTTTTCATGGTCTTAAGTAAACACATACACACAATCAAATGTCATTTTTGTTTTAATTGAACCAAATTAAATGGGGAAGTGTACGATAGTATGAAACCATTTTATTGATGGCAATTATTTGTGGCTTAAATAATCGGAAATAGTTCCGCATTTTATAGATTGCATCTGATTGTTGCTTTGTTGTATTTGATGGATGTTGAGAAAGGTTTACTCACCAAATCCACCTTTAATTTGTATTCTATTTATTACACTATGAAATATTTTATGTTGTTATCAAAAATACCATATTTCGGTTAGAAATAGATTATAGACTCGTAATTATTCATATTAGTTCTACCATAGCCAATCTTGAGTAAAGATGCTGCTGAAGCTCTTATTAGATGATAACTTGTAAACGACCGTATCATTTTGATCAGGTTTGATTTGCAAAAGTAACAGTTGTGCAAGTCTATGCTCCTGCTGAAGCAACCAAGGAGAGTTAGAAAGATGTTTTTTACGATGAATTGCAAGATTTGCGATAGCACGTTTTGATAAACTGAAACTAATATGGTCATGCTTTTTCATTCACCTAAAACAAAAACTTCGTTTGTACGTATCAATTATATAACAAAATAAAACGTGACAGCCAAACAGATAAGTTTTACAAAATGATACATGCTTTTTATCATCGGTGTCTTCAAAGAATTCTGACAATAACTTGGTGTAATTACATTTTGAACAATGTCCACTACATGACATTACTACAGTTATACAAAGAAAATTACTTAGTCGACTTTTGCGCTGTTAAATAGAAACTAAAAGACGGCATAAGAAACATTGATAAATTACGGAAACCGCTGCTAGAAAGTACTCAGGAAAATCTAATTGGTTAGTAACGTGGGGTCATCTTTTCATTATTTTCCATATTTATACAGTATAGCAAACGACCTAATTCGAAGGCTTGATAAGCATAACAAACGTGGAAGAATAACAACATTTTTTGTCTGGTAGACGGCATCCTTCTAACGGTGCCACTGTTTGCAAGGATTGACGAGACTGTCTGATGTATTGTCAGCGTTATCTCTCTTAGCTCAACTGATACATATGGTATACGTAAACCTTGAGGTACCTATTAAGTATCCTGAGTGTATGCTGGAAGCCACCCGCCATAGCGGAAGCCCAGTTATACCGCTGTGCACTCGGACCCTGTTGTTATTAGTCTAGATGCTTAGGGGCATCCAGTCCAGGTTGCACTACATGGGAGAGGGATAGTCTGTAATATCACCATAATTAAAAATGGAGTCTTTATAAGCATTACTCAAATCCCGTAAATATCAGGTGGAATGAAACGAAGGTTTTGGCAAAACGTTGAAACACCTGGAACAATGCTATTGATCCATGGTCTTTCAGAACGTTAGGGTTTTTGCAATGGAAATAAAATATTTCACCTAATTCTCCCATTATATAACAGTTTTAATTTATTGGAATACAATACACTCATTACATGTAAAAGTAATACACTTTTATAAAACACAATATCATATTTATATCATATTATGTCAGCATTATCAAATTTCAAGCACCTACGATATGTTTAACGATTACATATAAAAATACTCCAATTAAGAAAGATATTAAATAAATAAACAATTTTAGAAAATAAGGCCATAACAAATAAATAATAGCAAAAATTGTAATGCATATACAGCAGCATCATGTTGTTTGTACTCTTCAATTTTTAATTCAGACAAACGACCTTGAAATATGTATTTGAGCCTCGTTTGATGCAAAGTATAAGCCAACTAGTTGCGATCATATTGCACCCATTCTAGTTGTTAATCCCTTGCAGAAATGAGTGTTTAGCTGTGCTGTATACTTATCGATCAATCGTGTACAGATCTATATGATGATGTAAACTAAAACTCATTTGGAATATCACGTGGCTCATTTGGACTTAGCCATACTTTAACAAAAGCGTTGACTCAATCACGTTTTCAGATGAAAATAGCAGAACATTATCAATAACAAGAATAATGGGCAACTAAACAGTGAAATTGTACTAAACGGAAACGTTTATTAAGAACAAATTACAGCTACTGCTATCTGTAATACTATATTTAAAAAACGTTAATATACTATCAGTTTCTTGGTATAGTCAACATAAATGAGCTGAATCCAGCTTACTTAATCCCACATGAATGAGTGAAAAAGTCAAATGATCTTCCAAATAAACAATGTATGTTGTGGTTTTTTGGTATGAACACCGTCACATTTTCTATTATAAATCCAATCAATTTCCTTAATTTTGCACTTATGTTTAAGTCAATCTGTGGTAATTGTTTTCCAGTTTTATATTTTATTGTTTATGTTAATAATACAAAACCACTACCGGTACTAAACGTGATCCTTTACTTGGCTTCGTTAAATGTCCACTTACTTCCCATAATACTTTCAAACCTCAAAAGTCAAATAAAAAGGATCTTATTTGCATTATTGTATCGAATCGAATTGTGGTTTAGAGTACAGTCGATGTAAACTGTTTGGATGTAAAAAGAAATTACATTTTTGTAGTTATTAAATCGCAACTTTTTGTCATCTGTTTCAAATTCAAATTTAACACCAAATTTTAGTAATTGAAAAATGTATGTAAGAATGAGGTGTTTTAGATTAATTTAAAAGTAATTAACTCACTAATAATCACTTGATACAATTTAAAAATTAATCATGCTTTTAATTTAATATACTGTAGGATATTTCAAAAATAAAAAATGCATACTTAGTCATTTTAAGAGTTTTATATGTTGACTCAAGTTGACACAACTGTATTTATTAAAAAAAAGAGTTATAACAGTTAACGAATTTATGCATATTAAACTTATTGAATAAATGAACAACAGTCTGAACTATATATTGAAATTAATTAGTTACAGATAAACGTTGAATGAACATTTTGAAAACAGTTATCTATTGACCTAACTCGTGTGATATTTTAGTTTCAGACAATAAATTAATAATATATATTGTTTTTTTATTCACAATAACTACCTATATTTAAACAAGTAGGAAATTTTGAAAAGCATGACAGTTTCCATGGTTAATACATTTTTACACTGCACATACGCACAGCTATGTTCAATACCAGCAGTTGTAAACCGTAAAAAGCACAAATTCAATCAAATGAACAAATAATGTGAAAAATGTTTTAAATTGTGAAAACACTGACCCAAGTAGCTGAGTCCAACACAATTCAAGTTGGTTTTGTCTGAGTTATGGTACTAAGATTTGTCAACTTTTTCAAATAAAAAACTTTGACTGGAAAAATAAATTGATAACTAGTGTTCACAGTTGTAGGCAAAGTTTACAATTTAGTTTTCAACACTGAATATATAGAGATTGATTAATTAAACGAATTTCTAATAGCCACTGAACGTTTTCAAATTGAACACTTTACGGTCTTTTGTTTTACAATACAGTGAAGTTTGTAAATTCTTTGCCTAGCCATCCTCTTTCTCTAACAACGCTAAAAAAATATTTAAAATATTTGCTGTTTTAACTAAACAATCTCTGCATTTGTTGTGAAATATTCATGTTATTATAATAATGACATTTAATAAAAATGTAGATAAAGTTGGAAAATAATTATTTGACTGGTAACGTAGGGACTTCTTCATTATTTTTATATTTGTACAACATATTAAACAATCGATCGGATAAATTGATAAGTGAAACAAATGTATACTAACAAAGTTTCTTGGCTAACAGACGGCGTGTTTGTTCACAGAGATTGACGAGACCATCAAATGTTTTATCAGGGTCATTTCCCCTTAGTCCAAAGGCTACATATGATATACATATAACTAGAGATAGCTTTTAAGTACCCTGGGTGTATGTTTGTACCTGGTATTACAGTTGTGCACTCGGTCCCTGTTGTTATTAATCTAGATGTATATGAGCATCTAGTTTAGGATGTACCATCTAGACGCAACAGTCAGGAATATTACTATCGTTAAAAATGGTGACTTTATAAGCATTACTCAAATCCTCAGGACCATTAACATCCTTTAAAGTTAAAAGCTGAAAAAAGTAGAACATTGGTAAAATGTGTTTTTAATGTACAATTTTGCATTGATTTAAATCCTACAATGCATTCAATCAAATAATTTTCCTTCAATATAGGCAGCTATTTGTCTATTTTTAGTTGACCTTGAAAGTCCATTTAATACAAACATTGAGTGCTGTTCATTATATCAATGAAACCAAAAAGTGCCATAAAATTATGTTATAAGCAATACAATTTATCCTAATCAAACAATTATCAAAAACAAGAAAAAATAGTTTTATCGATTAACTAAAGTAAATAATTTTGTTTGTAAATATTGTAGTTTACAATTTCAAAATTTTCATTCGAAAGATAAACAATGTAATAATATAAATATTTTTGTTTAGTAAATAATTTATAATAGTCACTGTATTGGTGTAGTAGTACAGTAATTTAGTAACCAATATCTTAACCTAGTTGACAGTAGTTTGAACATAACTGCCGCTATTAAATATAAGTCCCCGCTTAACTGTCCTCTTGTTGAAAAATGCTTATAGTAAAACATGTAACAAAATCAGAAAAAAAGATTGTTTAGAAGAAAAATATTTAAAAATTAACTTGCCTTTTGTTATTAAACATTACTTATTTTTAAAACTTGAATAATGATATAATGAAAAATAATAACGTTTAAAAATAAATCTGGTTTCTAATACTGTAAATTTGTGCATTTTCAAAAACAATGTACCACGTTGCTGTAAATAATGGCGGAAATAATGCCTATCATATAGATTAAAGTGATTTACACACATAAGTTTTTAATACCTTAAACGTGTCATAATTCATTTGTAAATAAAACTCAAAACTGATCTTGTTAAAATACGATTTAAACTTCAATAAATTTTTAATTATATTCAAGATTGAAAATAGGTAACAAAATAACATAATTTGAATTTATTTAAAATAATGTGACTACTAATACAATAAGAGTATTAAAAACATATTTAAAAAAATTAATTAAAATAAAGCTTTCAAGTATAATTATTTATATTGTTGCTGTAGAAAACAAAGATACATGTATAATTAAACTATTTTATCCAATTATTTTTATCAATAAAAAATTGAAAAATAAGTTGCATTAAAACTATTCGAATTTTTTATTATTAATATAATAAATTCAAATTGCTTTCTACATTTAAAATTCAGGCAACATTTGTTTTAAATTTACCATTAATTATTTTTTAAACTATTGGTTCTAATTTGTATTAATAAAAATTAAAACATTTTTTTCACCAACAAGTTTAGTACAAATTGTAATAAAATTTAATAATATTTTCTAACATGTTCATTAAGTATGTTCAAGTTTGATTATTTCAAGTACATTCCTCATTTTTAATATCTTTGTGGATTATATTGTTTGTTTTAAAAGAACACTTTTATCACACTCGTACACTTATAAATAACGAGAACAATTTATAAGCTAACTTAATTAATATTCGTTAAAAAAGACTTCTAAAAAGTTATTTTAAATGTAAGCTTATAAAATCTTAAAAAAAAGTTATTTAGCCAAAAAATTAAAACATTTTTCAAATACAAGTATTAATTATTGTCTAAAATCTATCTAAATTATTAAAAACTGGTTTCTAATTAGTATACATGGCCATTTTATAATTAAAACTCTAAATTCCCAAAACATTTTGAACAATTACTCTACATTGTGTTACGTTCGAAGAATACTCCATATGCACAACAAACGTAGGAGAATAACGTAAATTTTTAGTTAATATACGGCATTCATGTGACAAAACCACCATTTATAGAAATTAACAGAACTGGATAATTTTTTATCAGGTTTTCCCTTTTAGTCGATTGGCTATATATGGCATGCGTAAACGTTAAAACATCTTTTAAATACCTTAAGTGCTTGAACTTATCTACTAAAAGATAATTCCATCTATACCCGGTCCCTGATCTATGCTAGCCAGTTTCAGATGTATTACAGTATTAGGATAAATCATTGTTATCGGATATTATTCAATTCCCCAAGATTATGATTAAGAGTAACATTCAGGAAACACAAAGTATATTAGATATAAACAAGTGTTATTTTAAATAAATGATAGTTTAATTAGTAGCAAACAGTTTAATGTACAGTATATTACAAAACCTTATCCAATATGAATAACTAATTTAAAAGTATCTAAAATAGATCAAATATGCATGCAGATTGATAACTTGACATATGTTATTAAAAAATAGTTGTTTATTGTGTTGCACATAAACTGTTCAATTTAACTAATATATTCACTACAATTACTTACTATTGAACAAAGCCGCCCACACATTACATAAATATTTGTAACTAAAATCAATAAATTATTCACAAAGTTGTCTAACAATAAAATGATTTAAACGTTTAATATTTATGCCATTGGAACGGTAGTATAGTCCGGTTTTTTGTAAACATACTATAACTGTAAAAATAGATTTAATAATTGTTTTAAAAATAAAATATTATTACAAAAATATTAGAAATGAAAATATTTTAACATTGACAAGTTATAAAAATATGTATCAAAATGTAAAATCAAATAGAAAAAAACCATTGTAATCATTTTGTAAGTATTATTCTGCAAATGCTAATAAATAAAAGCATTTAGCTTATAAAAATATTAAATACTATAATAACCTTTCACAATAATAACAAAACTATTTACATTAGTAAATTTAAGCCATCTATGACTCAATTAACTCTGCCTAGTTTGGATTAGAAATGATTCAATCTAGCCAGTCCCAAGCCTGGATAAAGGAGGAGGGTTTGAGCGCAAGGTTGGCAACCTGGCCTTTGTAAAAATTTATACTGCTGCGGAAACAATAAAAGATGACGCCATTCCGGCAAACAACAACGTTTCTGGATGGTAAAGTTACCAGATGACAAGGTTGAATAAAAGCCGAAAGAAAGCACAATCTTCGATTTGCAGAATATTTAATGCCAACGAGACTTTGTTATTGTTGTTGTTGTTGTTTTGCTGTAATTGTTGTCTTATTGCCCCATGCTTATTCTTAAAGCAAAAGGGTTTTGTATAATATATGACTTAATTTATAATGTTATACCTCGTATAACATAAAATGAATAAAATCTACAAATCTGATATTTTAGTAAATTAATACTATATACATATACACACACACATATATATATATACAGACAACATTATAGAAATTCATTTTATACCCAAGAATCATAGATACATAAAATCAACTAACAGGATAGTAGTCAACTGTAAAGTCACAGTAATTATATAACCTTGACAAAAAATGTTTGTCTACCGACTTGTTTGTAATGGTAATTGTGTGCTTTTATGCACATATACATTGATAAACACGGACTACATTGAAATGGAATAGGTCAAATTGATCGTTGTAAATTCTAAATCAATTTTTATATTTGTCGATACAATTGCAAACGTATTCACAAAGATACTTAATACAATCTAACATGAATTGCATTAGAATTATTTTAATTTGCCAATAAGTAATGCGTTTTTTAATCTCAATGACTTTGTAAAGTGTTAACTTACAAAGACAAATACTGCAGAAAATCGTAATTATGAAAAGTTATTAAAAAATAATTAATTTAAATTTTGCGATTTATCATTTTGCAAATCCATGTCGACATTGATAATAATTAATTTTAACTTTTACACAAATAAATTTCATACTTTTTTAATTTGAGTGTTGTATTCGTTGATTTAAAAACAATAACATGAATGATTGTGTTAAATTGAGTATGTGTTAACTTAATAGTATAAAATTTAATCCTAGTTTACTCGCTTTATTATTGTCTAAGTTGAGTAAATGGACAACGTTCAGTGTAAGTATTATATATTAATAATAGCTTATTAATAAATATGGGATTTTAATATTATACAACATCCGCGTTTTTGTTAATGAGTTAAGTTTGTTACTAACTTTCTTAAATCAACATTCTTTTAAACAGTTAGTCCATTATTATAATTATTATCATCATTAAACGTAATTACTTCTCTCACTGAATTCTTAGAGGTATGCGAACGTTGTATGATAATCGAATCCAACACTTGTTAATTAGCGATATTTAGTCTTTAGTTATTTGCTTACAGAATGACAACAAGCAAACGAATTGGGATTAGCATTTATTCAGTCACGTTAAAACAACAATTTAATATAAATATACAAACTACAGTATTTAAACCAACAAGTGAATACAACTGACACATCACATAAGTGTGATGTTTGTTTATTCAAAATAATTATAATAATTAATAATGCTTAATTAATTGGTCATGACTAAAACATACTAAAAACTAGATAGTCATGTTCTCAATACATTTTTATAAATGGAATTTGCAACAGACTCATGCATATTTCTTTTGTGAATACGAGTTTGTAAAATAACATTATAACCCTTTTTTATAATAATTGTTATATATTAACACGATTTATAAAATAAATATTTGCAAAGCACATATCTACAAAACAAAAACACATCAATTAATTTCTGTTTGTTACAAATAATACACAAACAAATGTCTAATTCTATAACTAGTTTGACGTGTATACCTATAAAAATGTTACAAGTTTAATGTTTAATTAATATATTGTTAATACTATTATTATTATTATTATTTGCTTTAAAAAAAGCATGGGGCAATGAGACAACAATTACAGCAAAAAACAACAGTAACAAAGTCTCGTTGACATTAAAGATTCTGCAAATCGGAGACTGAGCTTCCTATTGGCTTTCACTCAATCCTGTCATTTGTGTAACTTTGTCATCCAGATAGATGCAATAATTTCTTTGCTGTTGTTTGCCGGAATGGTGTCCTCTTGTATTGTTTCCGTAGCAGTATAAATTTTTTATAGAGGCTAGGTTGCTAATCTTGCGCTCAAACCCTCTTCCTTTATCCAGGCTTAGGACTGGATAAATTGAATAATTTCTAATCCTTGGCCTAACCTTCCTATTTCCTTATCTACAATTTTAATAGTTCGGCTTGTGTAGCAATTTTTATTAAATAAATAAAAACGGATTGTAATATATAGTTAGCGTTTTCTAAGTATTTGTTCAATTTTTAATTAATTTAACAATAACAAAAAAAATTAATTATACTCTCAGTACGAAAGTCAACAAAACAGTTTTTTTTAAAGTAATTTACTTTTTGCAAATCAAATCAAATAAATGTTTAAGTTTTAACTGCATACTTAAATACAGGTCTAATTAGATACTGGTCAAAACTAAATGTAATTAAAATAAGATGTACGTTTTTTAAGCAAAATAAATAATTTTTTAAAGTATTAATTATTTTTATTATAGTAATTTTGCAAAAATATACAATTTAAAAATGGTTAATACGCAAAATATAAAAACGTGTTAATTGCAAAATTTTAGTAGAAATAACAGTAAAAAGAAAAATAAATTAAATCAATGTTTTTATTAAAAATATATAAAATGTCCAATTTGTATTAAATTACAATTTAAGTAAACTTTAGTCAAAAATGTATTTTTTACAAACAAGTTAAACTAAGCTATTTAATTAAAAAAAAGTTTTTATTTAAAAAAATTTTTAAGAATCATTAATAATTAAATAATTCAAAAATTATTTTTAGTTATATTCAAATTTAGTGTTTACTGCTTAAATATTTTACAAAAAAACTTTTTCACATGTGGATATTTAGCAATAAAAACCTAAATTTAATTCCAGCAATAAAACTCTAACTTATACCTATCTAGTTTAAAGCCTAGCGCTCTAGATATAATTTCCATCCAGTAAATAAATTAAAAATACTATTAAAACACTATTTACCTAAAACATAAGAACAAACAACAATAAAATAAATATGAACATTTACATTTAATTGTAAAATAACAAATATAAAAGTTAATAATAATAATTATTATTGTTATTACTATTATTGCTAACTTGTAAACCTTTATAGACGTGACATTTAGCACAATTATAAAATAATCGTTTTCTTGTTGAAAAACATTTAATTTTTAAAATTATACTATTATTAATTTGTTAGAAAAATAATGCTCAACACTCTATTTTAATCAGTTTAACATTTGTTAAAAAATGTGCTAAAACTATTCAAACCATAAACGTTTATCTATGGTTTATTATCTCTTTATAAACAAAAAAACCAGAAATGTTAATAATTATGAGGATTTGAGTAACGCTTATTAAGTCTAAATTTCCAATGATTGTAATATTTCTGACTGTTCAGCCTCCACGCAGTGCATTCCGAACTAGGTATCTATAAGTATATAAACTAATAGCAGCAGGAACGGAATGCACAGCTGTATTACTGGGATTGCGTTTTGGCAGGTAAGTGCAAGTATACATTCAAGGTACTTAAAAGGTATCTCAAAATATATGTATACTATATATAGTCCTTAGCTAAGGGAGAAAACCCTGACAAAACAGAATATCAGGGGGCTTCGTGAATCTTTGCAATTAATGGTCCCGTTACATAATTGCCGTCTACTAGCCAAAAAACTTTTTTATTTTTTATGTTTGTTACGTTTATCAAGCCATTAAAATTAATTGTTTTAATATGCCACACAAATACAGTAATAATAAAACAGTTACAATATTATCAACCACTTAATAAAAAATGATCAAGACTAAATTAATAAAATTGATTAAAGGTTAAATGTAAAAAAGTATTCAAACAATGTTTTATGCTTATGTTTTAGTTAATAAAAAAATTATTTTAAAACATGTTAATTTTATATAAAATGTTTTTATTAATAAATATTATTATCATCATTGGGAATAAATATTCCCACCGGTTATTATTATTGATAAACATTAAAGTCCTAAAAATGTAACTACTTATAAAACTTCACTTGTATTTAAAAATAATATTACACAAAACTTTTATTATAACAAATAAATATTTTTAAAAATTATAAAATTAAAATATTTATTAAATACCATAAACAATTAATTATTTTCCTTTTCATCTTTGTATTTGTCAAAAAACCATTAAAATGTTTTTATTAGTATGCACATTATTATAAAACAACAATGCCAATACGTTAAATAACTTTTGTAAAAACAGTTACAAAAAACGTTTAGTTATCAAACAATTGCATTAAATAATTTTTACAACAATAAAGTCACAATTAAATATTGCATAAAAACGATATATATATATATATATATATATATATATATATATATATATAAAACAAATTAACTTTCCAAATGTTTATTAAATTGTTTATATGTAGAAAACATTATTAATATATTTATATATAATTTTTTTAAAATAAATTTATAAATATATTTAAAGACTGATAACAATATCCTTATACTTTTTAAAATGTTATTTAAATATAAAATTTTTATAAACATTTTATTAATATATAATTATATTATAATTTTTAATACAAATAATGTTTTAAACATACTTACTGGTTTTTCAACTAAATACAAATGATTTAAAGATTGAAAAACATAATTCTAAGGTAAATTATTATTAATAAATTTCCTTACTTCTTCAGTCATATAAACTTCAGTATTAAATAAACAATAATTTAATTTTTTATTATCAAATATTAAAAATCTGTAAACAATAATAAATAATTTATACTAATAAATTACTCATTATAAATCAAGTCAATCAAATCACGAAAACCTGTTGACTACAAAAATAAAAATATAAAAAAAACATACATTATCTACATCAAATAATTTATGTACAGTATTAAATACAACAACAATTTTTTTTGTATTTTCGTTAACGCTTAATGCCATTTTAAATAATTACTTCACATTATTTTTAGAAGAAACTACAACAAACACGTTACATCAATTAAATTAGCGCTCATATAAATATTATAAAAATATAATTTTATTTACGCTAACTAACAAAAATATAAAATAATAAAACTTTATTTTTAAACTAAATTAAATTATTATTACTATTATATATATATATATATATATATATATATATATATATATATATATATATATATATATATATATATATATATATATATATATATATATATATATATATATATATAGGTTACAGGTTGGTTTATGAGTTGAGTAGGAGACAAGCTTGTTTTGATTCTCTGTTCAAATGTATCAGCATTGTCGTATTAAAAATAGAAAAAAATTAAACAAATAATAAATCAATGCACATAAAGGTAACAAAAAATAACTAAGAACAATTAGAGGGGGCATAAAGATTATAAGAAATTTTAAAGGATCTAACAGATTGAGCATTAACAATCTTTGGAGGCAGATTGTTTTAGGTATTAACAATTTTTTAAGCAAAATAATGCAGTTTTAATCTGAAATAAATTCTGCGTGACCTCTAAATGTGTTTTTGGTTAAATTAAATAAAAGACAAAACAAACCGGATAATATTAGCTGATACATCCGAATGAGGTGATCCTGGAGCCTTCTATTCAGGTAAATCAGGTAATCAGGTAAAATCACGAGTTATGTAGGAGGAAACTCCTTTTTGTATCGGTTTAAAATATCAAATATCGACAAAATAAATCTCAAAGATTATGTATATAAATATAATAAAGCTGTAAAAACAGAATTATGAAATTAAATATATTCATGGAGAAAATAGTTGTCATATGCTGATTTGAAGGAGTCGATGGAAGGAGCTGAAACAACATGGCTAAGTAGAAGATTCCACGCGAAAATAACCCTATACGAGAAATGGTTTAAACGTAACCGGGATCTTACTTGGGTTTGGAAAACTTAAGAGAGTGCCCCCTTCGAGAATCGTTCGCGAGTATAAAAGGGAGTTCGGCACCATCTGACCTTAATAATTTATAAACTAAAATGAGATCGCTCCGGAGCCTCCTATCTTGCAATGGAAAGAGCTTGAGAGATTTTAATCGGTTTGTATAACTAACGTTCTTGAGCTGCCTAGAGGTCTTTGTGAACCTACGCTGTACTTTATCTAAAATCTTAATATCCGCTTTTAGGTAGGGGATGTAACTTGGATACAATATTCTAAGTGGGGTCTAATGTAAAGTTGGTAGAGTAACTGTGTACAACTCACCGGGACGTTCCCGAGATTACGTTTAAAGAACGTGGTGAGTTGGAACCCCTTGGAGGCTGCTATCCTGTGATGCGTTGAAAAGTCTAGGGATTGATTAAATGTAACCCCTAGATCCTTGATTAAATTAACTCGAGTGATGGGGGAAGAATCTGGCGCTCTAAATATATTGCCTGAATATTTACCAAGGGAGAAGTGATTACACTTGAAAAAATTCAGAGGAAGCGCATTTGCTATAGACCAATTGTAGATACTTAAAATATCGAGTTGAAGTTGTTCAGGATTGGTATTCCAAATCTTGACATCATTAGCATATAACAAGATGTCAGAACGAACAACAGCAGGTAGGTCATTGATACAAATAATAAATAATAAAGGACCAAGGACGGATCCTTGAGGGACACCTGAGGTAATGTTTACTGCAGCGGAAGTAATATCACCTAATCTTACGATTAATTGCCCATTGGAGAGAAAGTCCGTTATCCAATCGAGGAGAAGCGGGCTAATTCCAAAGGCTCTCAATTTATTCAATAATGCCGAGTGGGGTACTTTATCAAATGCTTTGCAGAAATCAAAGTAGATGACATCAATGGAATGAGAGTACTCCAGCATTCTAGTGATACTATTGGTAAATGTTGGTAGATTAGTGAGGCAGGATTTAGAAGGCATAAATCCATGCTGAACAGGGTTAATGAGGTTATTGTCGACTATAAAATTTATTAGGTGAGACTTAATTATTTTTTCCATAATTTTACTGGGAGCAGACAAGATGCTAATAGGTCTGTAGCTCTCAGCCTTAAATCTACATCCAGCTTTGAGGATCGGCCTTATATAAGCTAATTTCCAAACTGAAGGGACCTTGCCTTGTTTTAGGGAAAGGATAAACAAATACGCAAGAGCAGGAGCTGTCTCAGCAGCACATTCTCTGAGAACTTTGGGTATATTTCATCTGAGCCTCTAGAGGAAGATTTTTAATTGAGAAGGAGATTGCGGACAATCTCCAGGGTGATGAGGGGAAAACCGGATAAAAGAAAGGGACTGGTGGTTACCAACGAAATCCGTATTGAAGACGGATTGAAAGTATTGGCTGAAGGTGTTACAGACTTCAGGCAAGGGAAGAGGAGACCCGTGAGAATCCTTAAGTTGTGGAAGAGAATTTGGGTTCCTCTGTTTATTCTTAATGAATTTGAATAGCAAACTCTTATCTGTCTTAGCTTTATTAAGGATGCTATTAATTCTGCGATGTTTGAGCCGGGAAAGGCTGCAAGCACATTTATTACGTAAATCGAGGTATTGATAATAAAAACAGGGGAGGTTGGTTGATTTCCACTTATAGAACTCGCGATTACGGAGTTTAATGAGTCTATTGAAACGTTGCGGGATCTTATTCGACGGTCGGGAAGGCGCTCTGAGGGGGACAAAAAGTTTAGCTCCCGACTTGATGGTGTTAGAGAAATATTCGCAAAAATTGTCTACCTCGTCGGAAGAGGAATAAACCCATTTAAAACCTTTAAAATAGTTCCTTAAACCCTCAAAGTTAGCATTACTGAAATCCGGAATAAGCGCTGAACGAGGATTGGCGATGTGGGCTCAATTAGGGGAGATAGACTTTAAAAGCCAAGACGGAGTGATCACTCTTACCTAATGGAGGCAGAGTGGAGACATAGTTAATTACATGAGGGAAATTGGTGAGAACTAAGTCTAAGCAGGAAGAGCTACAGCCCGTTCTATGCCTAGTGGTAGAGGAAACCTTTTGAAAAAGGGCATTCTCAATGCAGAATTGGAGAAAGTTAGAGTCAAAGGGGTTACCCTGACTGGACAGAGTGTCCCAAGTGATGGTAGGGGCATTAAAATCGCCCATCAACACTTGATACTTATGGAAGGAGTTGCAAACTGACTGGAGTTCTTGCAATAATGCAGAATTTGAGGCTTCAGAGAGGGAAGGGGTCTATAAAGGATAGAAAATCTAGCGTGGTCGCCAGATGAGAGAAAAATGGAGATAGAGAGGAGATCAAAGCCTAGGTTAGTAGAGGCTGAGGGAGGTAGAAGGGTATAGGTTAGGCTATCGTGAATATAAAAAAGACAGCCGCCACATCTAGATCGCTTTGAATCCGACCAGATGATACTATAGCCTTGGATTAGCAATTCGTTATCGAGAACATCTTCCGATAGCCAGGTTTCAGTAATGCCAATTAAATGCGGCTTAGCAGTCAGAGCTAATAGACTTAACTCGCTGAGTTTATTATAGAGACTGCAAGCATTAGTATAATATACTTTTAGGGGGAGGTATTGGTGGAAGAAGAGGTCCTATTCTTTTTAGTCGATGAGAGAAAATGGACTTGGCTTCGGGGCGTTGATGGAAAATCCTGGGGCATTCATCTGAAGTCAATGGAGTTAGTTGCACTAAAGGAATAGCCGATAGTTTCGGACAAATGGATCTAGGCAATACTAGAGGTTTATTGGTCCTATCCCTACTGGCATGATCTATATGCACCCGGATATCTGGGAAACGGGACTTAACATCTGTCCAACTACTGAGAATTTCAGAGGCAATGCCGGAGGATTTGAAAGAGACGATTATTGGGGGAAAAAAAGTTTCCTTTACAAGACATGCGCGTGGTCTTAAAATCAATAGGCTGGGGGTGACACGTCTTAACTATCTCTGAAACAATCTTTTTGAAATTGGTGGCAGTGTCGGAAATTCCCTAACTATTAAATTATTTTCCCTTTTTATCAGCAGTAAATTGTTTAGCTGCGGATGAAATTTCCTCATGTGAAAGTCTGAGAGCACCCTTGGTGACTGGAGAGAGAGACTCTTAAGAGCGGATGGGAGGGCCGCAATTGAGACTTTGAGTTGGGAGATTTCATCTGAGTGCTTGTTGGATTGAACCTGTAGGGTAGATTGAGACTCGGATAAATCTTTGACAGATTCGCTTGATATTAGTGTTACAGAGTTTGACTTCGTTAAGTAGCTCTATTATGAGGTCTAGTGTGGTGTCAGTTTTAGGATCAGGCTTGGGGATAACATGGGGTGGGCGACGAGGAAAGGGTCAGATTTCCAAATACAATTTATGCAATTAAAATCGACCTCACTAGTTGCCAATTCGTTGTAAATACACCCGAGAAACCGGTACAGTTTTCATGGAACCAGGTGTTGCACCTAGAACAAAGCATACCAGTCTTTACGGACTTACTACAACCGCGACGGCCACAAACCGCTGTCTGAGAAACTTTCATTGATAGATCGAAAGTTTCTAAAATGTAATAAAAATAAAATATTACACGCAAAGCAGTGTGATAATCGGGTTAAAGAGTAAAAACAATCGATGATCAAGCACGACACATACAAATGGGCTTGAACACAAATAGTACAATTAAAAATTGCACAATTATGCACAAAAACACAAAACGATACCCAAAAAAACTAGGCAAATAACTCAAAAAAAAACACGTAAACACGAAACACTATTGTAAGCGCAAAAACAGTAAGCAACTTTTGAGCGCACGTCACGCAGCGTATCGTACGGATTCAAAAGTGCTTAGGAGAAAACGTTTAAGAAAAAATAGCGTATTCTGGTAAGACAAATATTTAATAAATTTATGCATTCTGGAAACCGCTTTATATACCTTGTGAAAATTGTGTATGTTAGATTTCAAAATTTGAGTTGTAACCTGAGTAGAGTATTCCAGGTGCGGTATAATGTAAAGCATATAGAACAGATAAACACGTCCCAAAAACAAACTGTTTTAAATCCTTTTAAAAAGTTTAGTTAGTTGATAGCATTTTTGAATTATTTTTGTATTATGGCCTGTGAACTTGAGTGCAGAGTCCACCAGTACTCCCATATTCTTTATTGTCTTAACCGATTCTATTAGTGGGAAGTTAGAATGAGGAATTCAGAAGACATTCCCGAATGGTTTGCCTAGTACTGATTCCTAGAGAACTACTGTCTTTATGTACTAAGAAAATAATAGATCTATTTTAAGTCGGATTTAAAAAAAAGCGATTTAAAAGAAAGTCTGAGATTCAAGTATAGATTAGACCTGTGATGCCAAGATATCTTAACTTATTTAGAAGTAGATCATAAGGTACATTGTCAAAAGCTTTTGCAAAATTAAAATAAATGTTGGGTTATTTTCAGGATTTTTTACGAGTTGAGTAAGCCAAAACGCCTTTTAGTACTCGGTTCTCAAATTGTCTTAAATTTTTAGGGGGAAAAATGAAATGGATGGTGAGGTAAAGAGGAATTAGTCACAGAAAAAAAATTTGAAATCAAGATAAAATCAAGGTAGATAGTGGAAGTTAACAATTATAGAAAACAAGCAAAAATTATAATACACAAAAATAATAATAAAACAAGTTACGTATTACAATGCAAAAAACACTGCAATAATCTTCAAAAAAGAAAAAAAGAGAAAAGGATGAATAACGCTCCAATGGACGTGTAGCGTGACGCGCGCCTTACCTCGCGAGTGATTCACAATAAGTTTGATTTTATTTGCTCTCTCTTTAATCAGATTGCATATTGCATATTTTTAATTATTTTGGTTTTTTTATTGTTGGCATTTAAAAAACAATTGTTGCTTTTATTGTTAAACTTTTTTTGCTCTTTATACATAAATGGTGTCATTCTCAAATTATTGTGGACGGCGCGGGTATAGCAAAACCGTAAAAATTGGGATGATGTACTCCTCATGTGAATTATGGTTCCATAAATGCTGCACTAGTTTTTCTGTAACCAGTTATGCTTTTTATGCCCATTCAGAATACTTTATTTGTAGAAATCGCCTGCATAAAAATTGCAAACTTAACATAGAAACCAGGGCCTCTTTGCTAGACAATAAAGTTGATAACATTTATAAATTCCTAAAAGATAACTTGAAATCTAATAATACTAAAGAGTGTAAACAATTTGATGCCCTTGCACAGAAAATTGAAGCATTTACAATTGATATAAGGAATATTTATAAAAAAATAATAAATTAAAAAACTGATATCTTAAAGCTCTGCCCCGACAATGCAGTAGCTAATTGTGTGTTAAAACTTTCTCAAGAAGAGATTATTAATGCCTCTAAATATATTATCACTGATTATCAAAAATCTTGTAATATAATTATTAAAGGTGTGCCTAAAACAGTGATAAACTGGACATATTTAATCCTATGCCCTCATTTTAAGTAAATAGGATACATCAAAAACTTACATACTACGCCATCTTTACTTGTTAAATTTCCCTCGCCTCAACATGTACTAGACTTTCTTAAAAACCGGTTTAGTATTAAAAATTTGCTACCTTTTGACCTCAGACTTTTTAATGACCTGCCACCTGAAAAACGGTCTAAGCGGTCTATTCCCTTAGAAGTTATTCCCAACAGTGTGTTAAATCCATCCGAAGTCCCTATAGTTAAACCAACACCCTTAAGGCTAAATACAATTAATCAGAATTTTTTTCTTTAGCCTCGATTATGGCAAAACTCCCCGTTATTAAGGACTCCGTCGCTCTCAAAGTGATGTAATTAAATGCATTAAGCCTTAGAAACAAATTGTTTGAGATTAAGAGTATGGCCACTTTTGATAAACCTCATATCATTGGAGTCACAGAAACCTGGCTTTCTAATAATATATTAGATAGTGAAATCAATATCCATAGGTATAATATTGTTAGAAGGGATTCCAATAAAGGTAAGTGTGGAGAATGTATTTTTTACATTAAAGAGTCCATTCACTTTTCCATCTTTAATCCAGGTTTTGGTGATTCGCTAGGTGGGTATGATTTTCTGCATTAAAAGATTTCACTGGCTTCGGGAAAATTAGCTCTTTTCTCCATTCTGTATAGAACCCCCTATCTTTCAAAGGCCTCAGATAAAATTCTAATAAACATTTTTTTCCCTCTTGCTTCCCTACTCCATAAGTACATTGATATAATGGAAAACATTAATGCTCTATCAATTAACTGGAACTCCTTTAATGGGCCTCACGTGTTCTTCAAGTACAGTCTGCTCAAGTTCAGTATTGAACATGTCTTTCACCAACATGTCCGCTCTTTTACAAGATATAGATTTAGAAACCATCCATCTTGTCTTGACCTTATTTTTACCAATGTTTCATCCTTAGTATTTAGGCTTTAGGCTTTAGGTTTATACACGAGTTAAATAGGAAAAAACTCCTTTTAGTACTCTGTTCAAAATTATCGGATATCATAAATGTAAAAAACAACAAAAAATGAATAAATAAAAATAAAAGAGTAATAAAAAAGTTAGATAAAATTAAGAAAAAAAAGTTTATCATATGTCAATTTAAACGCTTGAATGGATGGGGCTAACACAACGTGCGGGGGCAAACTATTCCAGGCGGAAATAACCCTATAGGAGAAGTGGTGAAGACCTATACGGGATTAAACGCGGGGTTTAAAAAATTTGAGAGGATGTTCTCTAGTAGACTCTATCAAGTTTTTTTCTCTTTTGGGAAGGAGTAACCATTTTGTTCTGTTTGTCTTAGTTCATTTCCCCTTGCTAATCTCTAAATTGCAGATACATAACACATTAGCCTTCCCAGATTTTAGGAAAACAAACTTTAGTAATTTACGGGAATATTTCCAAAATGCAAATTGGAATTTACAAGGTTTTGATAATGTAAATAGCCTTTATTCCCATGTAATAAAATTTTTTAATTGTGGTATTAAATTATTCGTCCCTTTCAAGACTCCAGCCTTGTATAAAAAGGTATTTCCCAGCCGCATTAAACGCTTAATCAAGAAAAGAAACATAGCTTTTATGAAGTGAAAAGCTACAAAATTGTCTTGTTTTCATTACAACTACATCGATATTAAAATCAAGTCGTAGCTGCCATAAAAAGTTTTAAAAACAAAAAACTTAACACTTTACTACTAAAGGGTAAAAATGATAAAAAAGTACTATTTAATTTTATTAAAAAAAAAGTTCTTCGGAATGTGTTTTTTCTTTTATTAAGGATTGTAATAGTTTGTCTCTATCAGCCAAATTTTTATGTGACGCATTTAAAGATTACTTTAAGTTTGTTTTTAACACTGGAGACATGGTTGCCAGCTGTACTGCTGATCCTTTTACTAGTTTGGGTAACTTTAAAATCACTATTAATGTGATGTGTAAACATTTCAAGCACTTAAAATCCAGCTCTTGTGGGTCTGATGGTATATACCCCAGAGTCCTCAGGGAGTGTGTCAATATATTGGCACCAGTTTTTTATCACTTATTCAACATGTCCCTTTTTAATGATTAAGTACCAGAAATCTGGAAACAAGCCTACATTAGGCCAATTTACAAAATGGGCAGCAGATTTAGTCCTGATAGTTACAGGCTAATTAGCATATTACCTGCACCTAGTAAAATACTAGAGAGACTTATTGAAAAGTATTTAGTAGGCTATCTCCTAGATAAGAAATTAATTAATTTTACTCAGCATGGTTTCATCTCGTCCCGTTCTTGTCTAACTAATTTATTAAAATTTACAAACGGAATAACCAGTGATTTAGAGCATTACCCTTCTGTTGAGGCTATCTACTTTGACTTCTTTAAAGCTTTTGATAAAGTTCCACACTTTTTCTTAATAGCGAAGCTAAAGACTTTTAACATAGGTATTCCTCTGTTAAACTGAATCATTAATTTTCTGAAGAATCAAAATTTTAGATTAGGCTCGGTAATACTTTGTCTACCCAGTTCAAAATCACGTTAGGGATGTTAGAAGGATCAGTTCTAGGTCACCTACTTTTCATCATGTTTGTTAATAATCTATCTACAAAAGTTCAATCAAACATTCTGCTTTATGCGGACAATGTTAAAATTTGGGGCACAAACCCTGAACTTCTGCATCAAGATATTAACAATATTTACCTTTGGTTGGTTATGAATAAGCTGCCTTTATATTTAGAAAAGTGTAGGCAAATAACATTTAGAAAATCCTCGGGAAAGATTTTTAAGATTTGCGACATAGTTATTACTACGGTAAAAGAGATTAATAATCTAGAGTCACTTTCACACTATCCCTAGTTTTTACACTACATCACAAGAAAGCGACCCTAAAATGTTTTAACCTGATTAAGTTCTTTAAACGGAATTTAAGTAAAATTCCAATGGACTGCCTTTGTCTATTTTTATGTTATATATAAGACCGCATTTAGAATATTGTATTTAGGTAACAACCCCATCTCGGAAGGCGGATATTTATTAATTAGAAAGAATCCAAAGAACGCTTTTTAGACTCCCATATGAGCTTTGTTTTAAGTCGTACCCAGAGCATCTGCGACTTCGAGGCGATTTAGTCTTAATCTATCAATTATTTGCTAGCAATCGCATTATTCATTTTTTTAATGTAAGTACTGAAAACCTTAGAAGACATAGTCTAAAGATTTACAAACCCAGAGCTCTCACTCGCTTTAAATAAAATCATTTTTTAGATAGATCTATTACAGAATAAGCTTTCTAGTCATGTAGTCAACTCTAAGTCGTTAGGGTCTTTTAAAATTAATTATGATTAACACTTGCTTGCGTCTTTCATTTAAATTCTTCACCTACCTACTTGTCTTGTTTAACTTATTTATTCACTTTTTCTTCTATATTGTTACTATTTTTTATTTTTTATATTATTTATTCCTGTTTGTCCCAGTTTCTTCCTCCCTCTTTATTCTCTCCAATTTTAACTTTTCAGATACATTGAGAACCAAGGATTAAAAGGATAAATTTCTACGCACCTCATGTACCCTCCTGAACCCTGAAATTAATTATATTAAATTTAGTGATAAAGTCAAATAAATAAGTCCCAATTAACCTCTCCCTAATTTTGGTAGTGGATAAAATACTAATTGGTTTGTAACTTTCTGGAATAGATTTGGTACTCAATTTGTATATCGACCTAATAAACGCCGATTTTCAAGTGAGTGGAAGACGTTCAGAATTAAAGGATAATTTGATTAGGTAAGGAGGATTTCTGTATATTTTTTGAGTATTCTGGGATATATCCTATCCACACTATAGAAGATCGACTTAAGCCCAACTAGTTGTCTAAGGACTGCTTGCACATAGAATAAAAAAATTAGCTTGGAAGACAAACTTACAGACATTTAAAACACAGGGTTAAAATAATCTTTAAATCTATTGCAGCTTTGGGCCTTGATAATACTATACTCTTATCATTTTTTATAAAAGAGTAAGAAGGTTTCACATGCTTTTTTGTCCTTAATAAACTTAAACAAAATACTCTTGTTGTATTTAGTTTTTTCAGAAGTTTGTAGAACACAAAATTTTTATACAACTTGATTAATCTAAAACATTGATTTTTGGTCAAGATATAATTATAAAAATACAGAGGAGCTTGGTAGATTTTTAAAAGTAAAAAATTTGTTATTTTTCTGAATTAGACAAATAATTTTTTTAAGTATAGGTTTGGTGTAAAAAGGAATAGGAAATGGATCAAACCGACTAATACCTTTCTTAATTAGTTTCACAAAGTGGAAATAGGCCCAAAAGCTGTTTCCCGTAAAACATTTAAAGTACTACAAATAAAAGAAATAGAAAAGTAAATAAATATATAAATGCATATACATACTTACATACACGTAATATAATTATCGTTTATATGTAAATTAAATTATTATTATTACAAAAAACAATATTAACAACGATTTTTAAGAATGTATTGGTTTATTTCGGTATACATACATTAAAAAAAAGATTTACAGTTAGCATTTACGTTTAAGTTATTACTACTATTTAACAAGCAAACTAATGCACACTAAGATACTCACACATAAATTGGGTTACTACCAAGCTAAGTTAAATGTAGTTATGACCTTTTTAAAACTCAATTTAATGTTCGTGCACGTTTGTTTGTATACGTTAGTTAGTTTGTCAGTGAATTGTATTAACTTGAACTTAAATGTCAACTGTAAACGTATATATATATATATATATATATATATATATAATGTATTTTATGTACAAAATAAGTCATATTTTTCTATTTAAATTAAAACAAAACAATAGAAAATGTAAATATAAATATACTGATTTAACAAATATATATAAATATATGATTTAATTACAAACATATAGAATGTTATTATTCAACAATAAAATCAATTTAAGAAAAATGGATTGTCTAAATAACAGTATTTATGTATTTGTTGAATAAATATTTAATACAATACAAATAATGTATGCAATCGAAGTAAAAGTATCTAGTTTAATTATTTTTATACTTGTACTTATTAAAGCGAGATTATTTAATTCATACATTATTTAATTGTTTAAACTATAATATCAAAAATAAATAATAAATTATCGACAGTTTTTTAATATTATTGCGCCACAAAAGCAAGCAATAGGAAAAATTAAAAAAATCTTAAATACATTGAATCATTTTCACGGAAAGGTGTAAAAATAAAAGTCGTTTATAAAAAGAAATTATATTATAGACATTTAGAATTAACGTTGATTTACAGTAGTTTTATAAAAATTATTGTGTTAAATTATTTTCTACAAAGTAAACGTGCTACATCTATGTGTGTATTTTTGTTCACATTTAAAATTGCTGGGATGGTATAGAGTCCGATTTGACGTTTTTATTTGTCCACCTTATTTAGGTAGAAAGAAGACAAAAAAAAACAAAGGAACGTTTATTAACAGTAACTCAATAACAACAACACAAAATCCAAAGTGTTACAAATTGAAGCTTTTATTGAGGTCGATACAGTAGAACAAAATATACAAATAATAATAATAATAATAATAATAATAATAATAATAAAATTAATTGTTATAATTTTAGAAGTTGATGAAAAGTATTTAAATCATTTTCATTTATTTTCTCCTCTATTGATATTAGGCAAAGCCAGATGAGAGACTTTATTTGGTACTAATGACAGATCTCAAACTAATATTTTTATAATAGTAATAATTAATTATAATATTAACATAAAAATAAGATGGCTTATTAATATTTAGTAATAGTTTATTTACCTAAATCATGACATTAAAAATTAATTTGACATAGCAACTTAACAATAGAACAAGTTTGTCATTAACATTTATTACCAAACTTAAAAATATAAATGTTTAAATAATTTTTTGAATTGAGCATATTTGTATATATCTATGTGAACATTAAAAAACGTAGTGTACATTAAATATGGTAAACTTGTAGCGTTACTATTATATAGCAAATATTTTATTAATTATATTATTTTGTAAATTTTATCTTAACATGTTTATATTTTAATATTTACAATTTTTAATTTTTGTTAATACTTTTTATCTTGTTTTACTGCACTGAAAAGCGCGACATTATTCTTTAGCGTGTTTGTGTAACTCTGAACTTTTTAGTTTGTTCGTTTATTTTATTCATTATATTAACTATTTTTCACTTTAATATATTTGGTACTAACATTTATGTTCTGATATGACTATTATAGAATACTTGATCATTAACATTTTTTAGATTAAGTTAATATTTAACGAGTAGTGTAATGTTTTTCTAAAAACGTAATTATTAAAAGTTTTGTTTTATTAATCGCAAAAACATTTTTGTGAAAATAGTTAAGTACACTGTTTATAACTTTATTTTATGTGTCTACATAAACATGTTTAATTGCATATTAGTTTAACGTATTGTATTTTGAAGTATACAAAATTGAGTAGCACTTTATAGTATGATGTAGTTAGCCTAATTTTGTGCACTTACAATCAATGTATAACTTGAAAGGCAGACAAGTTCAGTTTTTTTGTTACTACAAAAATATATAAGTATGCTTTAGACATTCTTTATAGTAAAATAGTATTTTTTTGTAATTTATTTAAAAAAGTAATTAAAAATAAAAATATTAAAATTTTATTAATATGTTTAAAAAGCATTTTAAAAAAGAATTTAATTTTGGAATTGTTCTAAACTCAGAGTTAGTAATATGTGTCTAAAAATAAAATAAATGGAGTATTAAAGTGTTTTATAAAACTTTAAGCAAAATATTATGTATTTAAATATAAAAATTAATCATTTAATAAAACTAAAGTGTTTTGTAGTCTTGTTTAAAAATATTTATTTACCTTATCAATTTCATTAGCTCTTTATTCCCTTTTTTATGCATTTAAGTGCCTTAAAATGTTTAAGAATTTGTGAAACTTCTGTTAGTAGCGTACTAGTACACTTATATGGTAAATTTATATTAAAATTAACAAATTACCATATTTCAAAGCGTGTAACAAAAGTTTCTCGTTTTATACATAAATAATTTTTACCAATATATATTTTAAATAATACGTTAACAAAAAACATTATATAGAAAAACATTTTTCATTTTAGCAATAATGCGTAATTAAAGCATTTGTTAAAACAAAAATATTTACATAACTGGTGAAAAATAAAATTATACTCTACAACGTAAAAATATAAAAAATAAATAAAAATATGAGAAGACGTAAACTGTGAGATGAATTCATTTCGTATATTCTCGTCAGTCACAAACACATAACATTTTAGTATATATATACAAAAAAGGGGTACAGATAACCTTTTACATTAGTACAACTCACACGCAATCCTTACGACCAAGCTAAGTTCAATGTTGTGACGAACTGTTTTTGTGCAGACAAAACAGGTTTTAGTGTGTGAATATAAACAGATTCGAGAATTTTCAGCATATTTGAAACTGGACAATTAATTAGCACTTTAAAACAATTTTTAAAGTTGATCTAATGTTTGGTTTGTAGTAGATGACGTAATATGGAGGATGTGTATGAGTGTTCACTTCCGTTTAACCTATTGTTGATCCAGTTTGGAATGTGTTCTTTAGCCCGGTTAGCTAAGCGACGCATTGTTCGACCAATGTACTTGTCACCGCAACTGCAAGTGAACTGATAAATGCAATGTGAGGCGGAAAATGTTTGTGACTGACAAGAATATACGAAATGAATTTACCTCACAGTTTACGTCTTCTCATATTTTTATTTGGAATTATAAAGGGAACCCAATACTTTAAAAATAAATAATACAAATTTTATAGTTAAGTTATACCATGGTTTTTAATCATTTGAGCCTATCAACGTATTTATATTACTGTAATGCATCACATTATAAAATTAAAATTAATACTTAGTAATAATAATCTACTTTACATTATTTTATAAACATGACAAAAGGTTTTAAAATTTAAAATATATCTTAGTTAGACTTTATTACCAACTGAAACTTTAATTAATATATAGTTTGAAATATAGATTTACATAAAATCAAATGTTTTAATTTATTTTTAAACAAGCGAGTTTGAACGTGAACAAAATCTTCTATTTACAAACACCGACCCAACGAAAAGCATTGATAAAAATGGATTAAAATGTTAATCAAGCTCATACTATAATTAAACATTGTGGAGTATCTAATTGATTATTACTCAACAATGTAATATTTATTATTAAAACTCTACATTTAAGTGATGTTAACAAAAATGATTTTTTAGTATATATATATCTATAATGTATTTACGAAGTAAAATAAATTTTATTTAAAGCATCTACACTACAATTTTCTAATTAAAAAAGCAAATACTTTCCAGCAAACACAATACAAAGTACTCGATACTGCTTTGCTTCATTGCTTTGTTCTACTTTGAAAGGTAATTTGAATAAACCTTTTTTAGTTAAACAATGAAACTTAATTTATTTATATGCAAAATGTTATTTTAAAGGTTTAAAGTAATAAAAATGTTATAAAATAATTAAAAAAAAATTGTTGAAAAAAGATACACAAATAAAATTATTTTGAAATATTTAACGAGAAATTGCCAGATTGAAAACACTTGTACACTGCTTGCAGTTGAATACGATTAAAATTATTTGTGAACTTAATATTTATTAAATGATGTACTCCATTTATAAAATTTGTAATTATTTCTACTACCTTTTTTAATAATAATAATAATAATAATAATAATAATAATAATAATAATAACTATTATTATTATTATTATTAATACCAATCCCTTTTGTTTTAAAAAAACATGGAGAAACAACATAACACTGACAACAAAAACAACTACTATCTTAAACAATTTTTATTTAGACGTATAAAAATGAAAACAAAATAATAATGTGTATTTATTTTTCTAATAATAAACATACATGTTTTGCACAAGTAGTTATTTGGTAAAAATATGAACAGCTAAAATAAAAGTTTTCGTTTGGTTTAAATGTCAACTAGCATATATAAACAATAGACAAATATTTAATGTTAATTAAAACTTTTTAATATACTTAAATTAAAAAAAGAATAGTTTAATAAAAATATTTATTGTATTTTGCGTATTTTATCTAATAACATTATTTGTTTTTTAATATGTTGGCAACTTAAACGCAAAATTCAAACCTAAATTAAAGTGTTTTGTAATTATATTAGTAATTGTGTGTAAAGTTTTAATTAATATTGGTACCTGCAACTACAAATGTTATTAAATTTTTATTATTATTGCAAAATCCTTTTGCTTTAAAAATAAACATGGGACAAAAAGATAACAATTACAGCAAACAACAACAACAAAGTTCCATAATTTAAAATGAACTTGAGACAACACAATTTTTTCACGTATTTGAACATTCTGCCAAACAGTTTACTTGATCCCCCATGGCACATTTATTTTAATTAGATCTCCCCAAATAGTTCTTTGTCAAGTTTTCTATAGTCTACCAACCTTTCTTTTGCTATTTTCGATCGTTTATTCCAAAACCGTTTTTGCTGGTCTTTCGTCTAATTGTAATGTTATGTAGTGAACGAGAGTTAGTTCTTCTCATGAACTCATTATTTGAAATGTGATCGCACCAGGTAATCTTTAAAATACTTCTAAGACACTGGCGATGACTACATAAGTACTTATTTTATTTAGAGTTTATTGCTTAAATATTTTAAGAAAGACTTTTTTACTCATACCCATGCAGTAATATTAATACTTATACGCATTAGAATAAACATTATAAGTTATGCAGATATATTTATTAAAGTATACAATGCAATAAGTGATATTTGTGTTGTTTCAGAAAGTGGTCATAAGTTTAATTTAGCAATTTGTATAAATTAATATTGAACACAATTTTATATCTTAAACATAAAACATTTTGTAATCAATAACACACAAAGATTATTTACTTTTAACTATTATAATTCACCAAATAACTCTCAAAATAATTTAGTTCAGTTTTAAAACATTTATTAATAATTACATTACAGAAAAATAAAAAATGACAATTGGACACATTTTTACTCGTTACAATACAGTTACAAACAAAATATTTAAAATTTAGGCATAAAATAATTATCGAAAACGCTTGGATCTGATATGTCTTTGTCCACTGTTTCTTAACCCATGATAATATTGACAGCGATTGCCACATGGTTGATTTGAAAGAGGTTTTCTTCGGCTCATTTCCAACAAAGTAGGTTGTTTAGCATTTTTTACCTTTTTCATTTCACAACTAAATGTTGCAAAGTTCAAACATATCAATATTGCTATCGAAATAAAAATAATTTTGCACATTTTAAAAGTAAGAACTAATCCACATTGTACTCTCGGTTCTATTTATACAATATTTGATTGGAGGTTAGACCAATTATATTTCGGCAATGCGTGTCACACTTTTAAACTAAACGTATTATAAGTAAAACAGTTTCTAAAAAATATAGAGTATAACTTTTTAATAATTATTTTTAAATTAACAATTTAGATTAAAAAAGACAAAGATAAACAAAAAAAATAGAAGATGTAAACTGTGAGATTAATTCATTCCGTATATTCTCTTCAGTCACAAACATAAAGAATCAGTATATATATACATAAAATATATTATGTAACTAACTTAAAATTAATAACCATACAGATATACACATACGCAATATGCCTATGTCAAGTCCAAGCTAAATTTAATAAAGTTTCAAATTGTTTTTGTGTACACAAAATGGGTTTTAATGTGTGAATGTAAACAAACTCAAGGGTTTTAACATTTTAGAAGCTTAAGCAGTTATCAACACATTAAAACAATCATTAAAGTTAATTCGGTGCTTTGTTTGAACCAAATGACGTAATATTGACGAAGTGCACAAACGTTCATTTGAGTTGGAATCTTTATCGATCCAATTAGAAATGTGTTCTTTGGCCCGTTCAGCTAAGCAACGAGTTGTCCAACCAATATATTTGCCACCGCAACTGGTAAATTCAATGGGAGGTGGAGAACATTGCTTTAGTTATTTTTACGTTGGGCAAGACAGACCTGTTGTGGTAGATAACATACTCAATTAGGTCATTGGGTATGTCTTTTTGATCGCACTTTCAAGCCTTATTTTTAGAAGGATAATGACATTATTTCCTTTAAAAGGCAGTTTTTTAAATACCGGCTTGTTCTGAATGACTTTGAATAGAAATCGATAAATTCTTCAGAATATCTATTATTAATTGGAGTTTGTTTTGTGGTTTCTAATTCTTTATCAATGGTGTCACTTGAATATATTCTTTGTGCACGGTTAAATAATGTTTTAACCAGTTCACGTTTTTGTTGAATCGGTTGGAAACTTTTAAAATGGAGATATTGATCCGTCCAGGTAGACTTGTGATAAATCTTACGTTGAATAAATCCATTATTTCTTCGTACCAATGTTATATCCAAAAAATTAATTGTATTATTTTCTTCAAGCTTCCATTTGATTTTAATATTGGGATGACTGTTAAAGATTTGCAGTAATTGATGTACGACTTGTTTATTGTGGGCAACAATAAATATGTCATCAACGTACTATTTTTATGCAACCATATTTTTTATTGCTCCTTTTATTCAATCTTCAATTTTTGATAGAAAAATGTTCGCCAATGTTGATCCTAACGGAATTTCATGGCTACCCCATCCGTTTGAGTATATGATTTGACACAATAATTGAATCTGATATTTTGTGTACAAAGTAGAATCAATTTTTGCAAGTATTTAACCGGAATTTTGGTATAGATTTTGTTTGACATAATGTAGTTACTTAAATAATCCAGTTTCTCCTAAAAAAAATAAATTGTGTATTGAATAATTAAATTTTTTAATTTTTTAAATAAAATAGGTACAATTTGAAGAAAATTATCATTTTATACAATAAATATAGTTAAACTTTAATTAATATTTTTATACAATAAAATATTGTTTGACATAAAATTATTAATAATATACTTGTTGATGCAACAAACAACTAAAAACAAATTAAACTTTAGTGTAAAAATTTAAAACGGTTTTAAATAAGAAAAAATGAGTTAAATTAAAAAGAAAAAGTATTTTTACTACTTTAAATGTTTTACGGGAAACATCTTTTAGCTAGACCATTTTGGCATATGTTTTTAATTTAATAATTAACAAAAATTATGAGTTTTATAAATAAATGTAAATGGTTACTTGTAAAAAATGTAAAAAATCTTTTAAAAATAATTATTATCAATATATAATTTAAAGATTACATTTTTTTGAAGTTTAATTGCTAAACAAAATATTACAATATTTAATTTTGAAAACAAAACACTTAAGGTAAAATCAATTTATTTTTAACGTTAGAAATAAATTAAATATGTTTTTCAAATAATTAATCAATGTAAAAATTGGTTCAAAATTAAAAATTAAATTATTTTATTAAACTACTAAAGTATTCAATTTAAAATTAAGTAGGTATTGATGTGAGTTCAATTATTGGTATTAAATGTGAGGTATTGTTTTGTTTTGCTAAATTTCTACTTGTTAAAAATGTCTTCTGCAAACATTTAAGTAATATAGAACTAAACAATATATTATTATTATTATTATTATTGTTATTTACGGGAAACGCGCATATTTTAGCAGTGGACATTATTTAGCAAAGCCGAACGCGTGGGCCCGCATTGAGTGAGTTGGTGGTGGTATTCGAACTCAGGTCCAAGCCGAGCGCTGTACCGCTAGGCCATCCTGGCACAATTGTAAAACCGTATCAGCTTAAAACAAGAACTGCATCGGTGTTCTGCTTTGAGATTGTCGAAGTTGCTCTGGTTATTCGATCGGATTGGACGACGCCTAAGTCAGCAGCATTAAATACGTTTTGGTAATTGTATCGATTTGCCAGACAGACAGCCTTGCATTCGGTTTACACTTTGTACTGGGCCTTGCGCAGCATTATTGTGGATGAGGACCAGGGTCCGTTTAACTGACATTCTGGTGATACGTACTATAGAACTGACCCTTAGAAGCACGATTTTCTATATATATAATGTTATGTTAGACATGTATAAAAACAATAGGTAAATTAATAAAGCACACGTATGACATTTATTCTAGTAAATATTAAAGTTAATGTAATTTTCCGCCTGTAAAAACAATGATTATTTATAAAAGTCTGATTCACTCAATTTAATATATAATGTAAAAATAACACAATAATATTCGTATTGATTTGCATTAATAACAATTCATAGTTGAAAAAATACAATAAATAATTCTAATAAAATGTAACTTGTTTATACATGCAAAGTTCAATATCTAAATATAATTTATTTTATTATTTTTATACCCACCTGAAATAACGTCACATTTGAACAAGATAAATCTTGTTCAAATAATACACAACTCCAAAATTCTATAAATAAATTAAATAATAATTAGAATAAAGCAGTAATTTAAATTGTTTTATTTCAACTAGTACTTGAAGAAAACACACACTGAAAAGTTATTTGTGTTAAACACAATACTCTATATAAATTATTTAACTTTTTCTATTATTAAATTAAAAAGTATAAAGTAAATTTTAATTATCATTATTTTTCTACTCTATTTTATTAAAACAATATTGTTTTGGTGATACAAAATTGGAAAATTACACACACACACACACACACATATATATATATATATATATATATACTACTTTCAAAAATGTGGCTATTAACTAGCAATCACATAACTTAATAAATAAACTTGGTTTTATTATTTCATATATAATAGTAAGTAATATATAAAATACAGGTATAATTAAACTAATATACGTTGTTATTATTAAACGTTTTTATATAAATTGTTAATTGGCTCATAATCTGAAATTGAGTCCCATTATTAGCATCAAATATTAAAAAAAAAGCAAAATGAATTTAATTTTTAGAGTTATTAATTTTTTTGCATAATTTACTGCAAAATATTAAATAATAAATGTGATGGTTTGTGTTGATCACCACTTGGTTTAGGTATTTTGTAATGCTCTTGGTAAAAATGTTGATATATTTTATGCAATCTTTAATTTAACACAATAATAATCTAAACAAATAATGTTTTGGTTTAAATATGCTTATACATGTTACGTTTTATTATATAACAAACCCGTATTATGCTTAAATGAAGATTTTTATTTGAACAAAATAAATTAAATACAATTAAAATTTATTTTGTAAAGTTATAATTTTTATAAAGAATTGAGATCCTGAAATAAATAAATGTTATTTTAGCTTAAAAGATATTGTTATATTTTACTATAAAAATACCACTGCTTTAATTGTTCAATATTATTTTCTATGTAATAATCATTTGATATTTTTTATAAAACTAATATAATATTTGTTGCATAAATATTTTTGTAACCGTAAACGTTTTAGTTTGTACAAAATTTTTACTTTACAGTATCTTATTTTGTTATGCATAATATTAGTCTTTTTAAGTCTATTTTATTAGCTAGAGTTAAAATTAATTAATATTAAAAAGTTGTTTTATTTTACTATTGTAAAATATATTTCTGTTGTTTGCTTTTTGTAATAAAAAATAATAAATCCTTCTGTGATTAAGAAGATAAAACATATTATTTTTTGCATCTCTAAATTCATGTTAACTATGTTTTATAATTAAAAGTAGTATATTTTATTGTTTATAAGTTATACAACTTTTTAACAAAAAGTTTTTAATATTAAAATAAAAATGCTCAAAACATTTTAAAAATTATTAATGTAATGTTTACATTGTTTCAAAAAGATATAATGCATTTTTAATTTTACTTTTTATACAAAAAATAATTTTTAATTTAAATTTAAAAAACAAACCAATATTTTTAAGTAAAAACCTACGCAACATTTTAAAAGTAACATTGCATAGAAAATCGGTTTTTAGATTATTTAAATTACAGCCACTGAATAAATTAGTGATAAAAATTCAGAAAAAAATTAATATAAATTAATTTGCTATCTCCAATTATTTTTTAGTAAAAATAAATATTAAGAATTTAAAATAATGTAAAATATGTAATAGGTGCTTTATATTTATTTAGAAATATTTATTTATAGACGCTCAGTCGGCCAAAATGGCATATTTTAAAAACAGCAGTCATATAAACGTGGATAATAAGTTGAATCTATATAATTTTTATAATAATTGGTCGATTATTAATTTGTGTGCTTAATTTCATTAAAAATAAACAACGTTTAATAGGTAAAATTTAAACATTCAACTTTGATCCAGTTGTACCGTCATGATGCTAATTAAAATTAAAATTTAATTACTTAAAAATATATTTAAAAAATTATTTATTATTTTTTTGTAAATAATTTTTTTTCGATAATCTAAAAAAATTTTTAATTTTAAATTATAATTGACCTTGAGAATCAGATTAATTTCGTTATTTGTTTTCGTTCTGTAAAATGAATACCAACGATAGAAAGATTACCATCTTAATGACAATGAACACCATGTTATAAAAAATTAAAAAACTATGGATTTTTGCCTAAACAACTAGCAGAATTGTACAGAGTAAGTCTTACAACAATTTATCGTGTTTTGAATGGACAAAACCAAGAAACTATGATAATGTTGAAAGAAAAGGAAAAACAAGTAAGACAGATGATCAAAAAATTTTAATGGAATTAAAAAAATATTACAACAAGTTTATTTCGAATATTGTAAAAGATAATTTACAAGAATTTAGTTATTTGATGGTGAAAAGCCATGCAAGAGAATTTGGTTTAACACGTGAATCGCCAATAGTTAAACCATTTATTAATAAAAAACAAAAAGAATGTAGATTTATGTTTTGTAACAAGTGGATTGAACGAAGATTGTCTTATTGGCGCTCGGTATATTTTGCTAGTGAAACAATGATTCGGGATGAACCATTTGGATATAAAAATAAAGTACTATGCGGGCCTAATTTTCAAAAAACATTTACTTCCGGTAGTTAGAAAAAAGCCCATCCTCGACAAGTGATGTGTTGGTTCGGTATTAAGTATAATAAACCTATTAAATGGAAAATTATATCCGGTACCTTAGATAGTGAAAAATTTGTTTCATTAATGAAGGAAGTTTTTTATAATAAAATGCAACACAGTCACACCGGGCTTACTAATGTTCTTCAGGACAATGCTCCATGTCATACGTCCAAGGAGGTAATGTCATATTTACCTAGGTTTACTTTATTTGTTTTATATTTACATTTAGACATTAGAAGGGCTAAAATAAAAAAAATTTTTTTATTCAATTACCACCTAATAGTCCGGACATAAATGTTATTAAAAATTTCTTCAGTATGCTAAAGCGCAACATCAATAAGCATACTGAAATTGAGGATTTGTGTAATCGTATTCAGTTTGTTGTTCAATATGAGATGAAACAAGAATATATCAACAATCTCATCGATAACATTCCGAACAGCCTTGATCAAGTGGTTAAAAAGAAAAGCGATCACATTAATTATTAAACATCTTGTTCTTTATTATTCAGTCAATTATTTGGTAACTGAAAATATTCCATGTGTTCTGTTTTTTTTCATATTTGACGTTATATTTTATATTAATAATTTTACCAGATTTGTAATTTTGAACAAGTTTAACTTTTATACAATTATTTGTTATAATAACAATAGATATTAATAAAATTGTAATTGTATTTTATCTATTATATAATATTGTATATATTATGATTAAACTGAGTTTTGTTTTTAGTTATGTGATTGCTACAGATGTTTTACTTTAATAACTACGTTTTTAACACTAATTATCTTAGAAGTTGTAAGTATTTCTATAATAACAACTATATCTTAAAGATTATTTATTTAAGAACTAAACATTAAAAAATTAATAATTAATTAATTTTTTAAAATAAATTATTTTTTTCATTAAAATTAAAATTTTTCTTATGAGGTAACAACGTGTTGTAGAAACATTAACTTAAAGTATTAAAATACATTTTTAAACACATAAATTAATAATAAATTGATTGTTATACAAATGCATAAATTGCATTTATTAATTCCGTTTATATATATATCCTGTTTTTTTAAATATGCTTTTTTTATTAACTCGACGTTTTAAGATAAATATTTCTAAGTAAATATAATATATTAGTAAACATATTTATTGTTGTTTTTTAATTATTTATAAAAATATTGATTTTTAAATTATTCAAAAATTATATTAAATAATAATTTAATTATTTTACATTTATTAAAATTAATTGCATTTTGGTTAATATTAATTAATATGATGAGGTAATTACAATGTTACAATGCTTTCTATCAAACTACAATTTTATGAATCAAATTAAACACATTGAGTTAATTATTGTAAGAATTAAGTAAATTCTATTTAATAATTATTTTTACGTATTGATTTTAAATTTTGTTTTTACTGTTTGTATATTTTAAAATAAATATTTCAAAATAAGTATATAATTAAGTTCAAATTGTTTAAAATAATTTACTGATTATTTCAATTTTTATTATTTACTTTATAAAACCATTTAAAATTACATATTAATTTAAATACAATTATAATACGTATATTTATTTAAGGGTTGCTGCTTTAACAAAATTTCTAAAAATACTATTTTAATTAATTATTTAATTAATTAATTAATTTAATCCCATAATGAGCTTAAAAAGGCGTAAAGCAAAACGAGCTTAAAGAGTTATAGTTAAAAAAATTAATATTTAAAAACATTTGAGGTTAGAGAAAATTAAAATAAAATAACAAACAGTGACATTTTTGCTTTTTTGCTCAAAGACACACAAGTGACAAGCTATTACATAAAATATTAAACACAAACAATTTATAGCAAAACAAATTTAGAAATAAAACAATACACTCAATATTAAAATAAACATCTAATTGTTTAGAAATATATTAACATTTAACATTGTAGGTAGTGCTTTTAATTTTAAGAGTATTTTTTTATACCATTATTTAAATAGCAGTTTTTAAATAGTACAAAAGGCTAGTTTAAGAGAGTTAAACTTAATTAGAACTATTTAAAATAAGTGTTGTTTTGTTGTTATTAAAATTAAATATAATTAAATTTTAAAGGTTGAAAACATTATAACTAAAAATGTTTTAGTTATTGAACTTTTTAAGTTGCAATGAATATTTATTTAAAAATGCATTATTTGCATTTAATACACTTTAGTATCTATAATTATTTACAAATTAGAGTACATTAATTGTAAATAATTGCACCTAAAATAATAAAACTGAAAATTTTTACAATAAGCTAATAATAATAATACACAGGTTAAATAACACATTGATTTATTACTTACAAAAGATTATACAGTTATTTAACAAACTACTAGTAAGTAACAAGTATAAATTATTGAAAAATAATTTATTTTATGTTTTATTCATTATAAAAAAATAAAAAAATTTCAGCAATTGTTTCAACAATACATAATACACCTATTTATTTTAAAAAAATAATTTATTTTAAATGTTGTTTTATAAAAATATCACAAGGATTATTTTAATATCGTGTTATCGTGTGGTAATATAATTTTATTTTAAAGTTGATGAACGTAAATATCAATTCAATTTTTTTTTTCAAATAAAAGATTAATTAATTAATATACTTACTATATATATATATATATATATATATAAATATATATATAATAGGTTTGTTGCAAAACACTAAATAAAAAAGTAATTTTTTTGTATCAAGACAACATACAGATTAAAATAATTAAAAAACATAATAATTATAAAAGCAAATTTTTAGACATATTTCTACATAAAATGTACTTTTTCAGATTCCTAAATTCAACAAAAATTAATTACTTTTATTATTATTACATTTGTTGAACATTTTTTAAAATAAACAAATTAAGTAAAAAAATCTTTTTTGAAAATACTATACTAGTATTTTACAATTTTACTGTCTATAATTTGTTGTATCATTATTATTATTACGAAACGTTTTAATTTAAAAAAGTAAACATTTCGTTTTTTTCAATTTTGAACTATATATATTACATTGTAGGTAGTTTATATATGCATAATTTTGTAAACATTAATTTACTACCAATTTTTGTTGACATTTATTTGTTGAAGGTACGTTGAAGGTACTCTAAACAGCAGGAAAGTAAAAAGCATAATTTCAATGATAAGGTTTTGTGAAATCTGAATAAAATTTTAATCTTTGTGTGCACAATTTTTAAATTCAAAATTTTAATGTACAATTCTATAAAGCAATTTTGTTGCATCATAATTTTTAAAGCAGAAGGGTTTAAAAAGATGTGAAAAGCATGATAATTATTGTTTGTATTCGTTTATTTATTCTATTACGTATTTAAAATTGTAAACATTTATAATAATTTTTTTATCACAATTTATTTAGCATGGAACAATAAAATTGTTTAAATGTAAGTACACTTTTTACAACGTTATGCACTTGTAGTTAAGTAAAATTTATTTTAATTTTGTCATACTGAATAATTATTAGTTACATAATCTGTAATATGTATTTTTAAAACATTATTTTTGATTCCATAATTATGATTTTACGGTAAAAATAAAAATTAACCGTGTAATTTAAAAAATCTAACTCTACCATAACCAATCCTGAGTTTTATTATTATTATTAATACAAAACCTTTTTGCTTTAAAAAATGAGCATGAGGCAATAAGACAACAATTACAGCGAAAACCAACAACAACAACAACAACAACAAAGTCTCGTAATTCAAAGAGAACATGAGACAACAAAATGTTTCCATGTATTTGAACATCCTTCTAAACGGTTTGCTTGATCCCATAAAACATTCATTTCAATTAGATCTTCTCGAATAGTTTTTAGTTAATTTTTCTGTAGTCTACCAAACTTTCTTTTACCATTTACAAGTGTCTATTCCAAAACCATTCTTACTGGTCTTTCGGGCGGTAAAAGTATAATTTAACCAAGTAATTTTCTTTGTCTAACTGTAATGATGTCATGTAATAAACGAGAGTCAGTCCTTCTTATGATTTCATCATTTAAAATGTAATCGCGCCAGGTAATCTTTAAAATACTTTTAAAACACCGGAGATAAAAAACATCTACCATCTTATTAACATGTACCGGGGTGGTTTAGTAGTACAGCGCTCGATTCGAACCTAAGTAGGTATGGGTTCTTTTCTCATCACCGACCCCGAATGCGGGTTTACGTTTAATTTTTCTAAATGGTCTGAAATTTCATTAAATTTAACTTAGACTTAACATAGGCACGTTGTGTATGTGTATGTCTGTTTAGTTAATTAAATCATATATTTTTTCTATCTTTATGACTGATAAAAATATACCAAATAAATTCATCTCATAGTCTACATCTTTCATAATATTTATTCAGAATGATAAAGAGAACAGGCAACATAGTAAAAATAAAAAAGTAACAAGATGTAGGTATTTTGGAAAACAACTGCAAAAATAAAAACAATATATAAACTGCGAATGCCAATAAACCCCAAAAAAGTTCAATTTTTATTATGCAAACTTTCCATTATTAAAAAGTTAACTTGTATGGGCACATGAGATGTGCAAATATGTGTTTCAAGTAGACAGTTGGAATACGTCGGTGAATAATTAAATCAACTGTCCGAGAACGAAAACGTTGTTCGCAGATTTCATTGGCATTTACATCCAATAGCTTTGTCGCTTTATTGCCCTTAGAGAGAAAATATTTAGTAATTAATAATAAAAACGTAATTGTGATAAACTTATGCAATAGAAAAGCTGTTCTTGTTGTGACCTTAATATTTGTTATGTGATAAAGTTAATTAATCTTTACGTTTCCAAGACAATGGACATTAAATAAAATGTTTATTGTTTTATAAATTTTGTTTTTGTTAATTTTTAGGTTTTAGTCACATACAGCAACGGATAGAAGAATGTAGACATAATAGTTTTGAGATGTGTTGGATGTAAACTAGCGATGCAGCACTCAATGCGACTTGAAGATGGGTGGACATTTGTTCAATTTCCACTACTAGCACCAAATGCGGGCCCACATTTGGCTTCGCTAAAATGTTCATAAAATGAGTCAAAACATTAAAAGTTGTAAAGATAAAAAAACATATAATTGAAAAATGTTTTTTAGGTTTTTACATTTATATTGATGTTACTTTCTAAATATGTCGAAAATTGACAGTTTTAACACAGGTTATTAATGAGTTTTTAAAAAATAATTTTTATTTTAGAATTGTCAAATTCACTTAAATAATAGATCCACTTGGTTTTAAGTAATCCAGAAGCACTGTACAGCTGTTTTATCCTTATTTGAAATTATCAACAGTGTATACTTTTTAAGTTTTACACACACAGATGAACTTGAACTCACGCCCCATCTGGTGTTACGTCAGTGTTTTTCACGACTGAGCTACGGATGGTTAAACTTGATCCTGTATATTTATTATTTATAGTGAATCTAATTAATTCTAATTGTCCAGTGTTCTTAAATGCTGCTACGTTACTACCAATTTAGCAAATGAGAGAACCCCTTTCATTGTGTTATTAATGTCAATAAAGATAACATTGGAAAAAATACAATCTATTTTTGATTGTCAAACAATTAGTTTGATAAAATTTTTAGTTGGTTTACATAATTTGCATTCGATACACGCACAATTGCTATTTTTTGTTATTGATTTTATAATGATATTAAAATAATAATGCAACTCCGCCTAGTGAGGATTAGAAATGAACCGATTTAGCTGGTCACAAGTCTGAATAAAGGCAGAAGGTTTGCGTCAGGAAAGGCATCCAGCAGTAAAACTTACATCAAAATATTCCTTATTGGTTCGATAAACGATAGGGCATTTCCCGTAAGTGACAAACATGGCCAATGCCTGAGTTATGTAGTAAATCAACAAGGGCAACCTGGTAACGGACAAGTCAGACTAAAGAAGTTAGTCCAAAGGAAATGTATAGAATAGAATTTGAGAATAAGCACCTTATACATGGAATTGTTAACCGGTAAATAAAGTAAAATTGCTGAATTAATAGATAGAAGAAAGCTGGACATCTTATACCTCTAAAAGATTAAATGGAAGGGTAAGAAAACAAAAAATAATAATAATAAAAATTAAGGACAACTAACCTAACTAAACAATTTAAAAATAAGGTCATCAAGAACTGGAAGTTCTTTGAAGGAGTGCAGAAATGGTAGACATTAAACAACACGGTGATTATCAAAGATACTAAGATTGATATCTGGAAACAAAGCACTTTCAGATAAAGAATAATGGTAATTGAATGTGGACGTTCAGCAAGCTGCTATAGATAGAAAAAAAAAACGGAATTTAATTGGATTGGAAACCGACAAGTCGTAATATCAACCTCAAATGCTGCTACGTTACTACCGATTTAGCAAATGAGGGAACCCTTTTATTGTGTTATTAATGCCAATAAAAATAACATTGGAAAAAAATACAATCTATTTTTGATTATCAAACAATTAGTTTGATAAAAGTTTTAGTTGGCTTACATAATTTGCATTCGATAAACGCACAATTGCTATTCTTTGTTATTGATTTTATAATGATATTAAATGCAATTTAAAATACGTTTAGCGAAACGTTTTATAAATTACATGTTATCGTAACATTAAATAAAGAAATAACAAAAACGTTTTACAACAAAGTCTCATTGGCATTAATGATTCTGCAAATTGAAGATTGAACCTCCTTTCGGTTTTTACTCAACCCTGTCATCTGTGTAACTCTGTCATCCAGATACATGCGATCACTTTTATGCCGTTGTTTACCAAAATGGCGTCCTCTTATTGTTTCCGTAGCAGAGGCCAGGTTGCTAACCTTGCGCTTAAATTTTCCTCCTTTATCCAGGCTTTGGGCTGGCAAGATTGAATCATTTCTAATCCAAACTAGGCTTAAATTAATTAATATTATTTTCTATATAATATATATACTTTTTTATAAATCCAATAAAATATTTTCTGTAAAATTTTGATTTTGCATTAAATGTTTTAAACATATTATCCTTTTTTAATTTATAAAATATTAATCTTTTCAAGTGAATTAAAATTCACTGATATTAAAACAATGCTTAATTATAAAATATACTTTTAGTAAATTTTAATATAACTTTTAACATAAACTTGTTTTTAATTTTGATATATTAAAACAAAAATAATTTAAAAAATATATGTACAAAATAAATTATTAATAAAAAAATAGTCAATTAATGTTCTTGGATAAAATAATACATTTTCAAAATTTTCAGTTTTGTATTTTTATTATAGGGTAATTACAACCTTAAATTTTGTGTTTAGAAAACATAAATTTATAGTATTTAAAAGTATTAAAACAATAATTTTAAGCACATAAAATTAATAATTTATAAATTGTATTTAATAATTCCTTTTATACAATTGTTTTATTAAATTATAACTACCTAAAAATTTCTCAACATTTTACACAACTATTTTTTATATATATTATTGTGTCAATATTTTAAAATTTTAATGCTTATGTAAAAACGCTTTTAAATAAAACCGACTTAAAATTTAAAAATAAACTGAAATACAAATTTATTTGCAGTATTTTATGTCGGCGTTTTATGTATATATATATATATATATATATATATATATTTGCACGACAGATTAAAAAATATGGTTATGGAATGAATAATTGAAGATGGCAAAAAAAAATTGGTGAATCACAAAATGTATCCCTAAAAATTATTTACTAAGATTTATTTTAAATAAATATTACATAGGATCAAACGTACAATCTAGTAAAATGTTGAAACACATGGAATAATTCTACAATCCATTGCCTTTTCTTCAGTTATGCGACTTTGCTGTTGCTTGTGCTGTTGCTGTCATCTTGTTACCTTATGTTATATTATATATATATAGTAGGTAATAAATTTAAATTGACCTAATTTAAAAAAAATATTTTGTTTTTAAAATGAATTACTTTATATTTTTAAAACAACAACAAAATTTTACACATCGAACAATTCAGTTTGTACCAAAACGCTTATCAAAGATGTGTATACATGCTCGTTATGCTTTACTTAAATTTTAATTATTTTTAGATAACAAAATTTTAAATAGTAAAATATTTCATTTATTTATAAAAATAATTGTTAAATAGTTATTTCTATTTTATCGATTTATTAATTTTTAACATAAAATAAATATATTTTTTCGTTACATTTTTAAAAAGTTGATGATTACTCCATTTTGAAAATAACTTAATATAGAAAATTTTAAAACAATTTTTTTTCAAAAAATTATAAATATTATAAATATTATTAAATATTAAGCAACGTAAATGTATAAATTCAAATTTTTATTTTAAGCACAAATGTTTTAAATTTTATTATATGTATTGTTACTCTTTTCTACTTTATTTGTATGTTTACTAATTGGTAATTATCTCTGTTTGAATTCTGTTAAAAGAAAAAAATCTAATTTTATATATAAATGGTATAAATATTATTATTGCATAACATTACATAACCCTTTTATTAAAAAAAAACGCATGTGGCAATGGGAAAGCAGTAACAACAAAGACATCAACAAAATCCCACAGTTCAAAAAGAACACGAAGCAACAAAATTATGCCATGTATTTAAACATTTAGCCAAACGTTTTGTTTGATCCTCTATAGAAAATTCATTTCAATTAAATCGTTCTAAATAATTTTTAGTCAAATATTCTGTAGTTTACCGCAAAACTTACATTTACTATCTTCAATTGTCCATTTGAAAGCAGTTTATGCTGGTCTTTTGGGCGGTAGAGCTAAAAGTACCCAAGTAATTTTCTTTGTCTAATTGTAATCTCGTAAACGAGAGCTAGTTCTTCTTATAATGTAATCCGCCATGTAATCTTTAAAATAATTCTAAGACACCGACGATAAAAATCATCCACTATCTTATTAACCTTGTCCGTTTGCTTCCATGTTTTACTCCTATATATTAGCGTAGGAATGACTATTGATGTGTACAAACAAAGTTTTGTCTTTAGGCGGATGGAAAAACATGACCATACAGATTTGAAACTATCAAAGACTGACAATGCCTTTTCAAATCTGGCTTTGACATTAATTTTGAATTTTCTATTTTTATTTAGTATACTTTTTAGATATGTGAAATAAATCAACGGTATTAATATTTTGTCTACTAATTTTGATAGGTAAATAATCAACACGAGAACTAATATTACTGAAACGTGTTGTCATATTTTGCACCATTACTGAAGTTCCACTAAGTAGACCAATATTATATGTAAAGTTAACATTTGTGCATTTGCCATAGTTCCATTTGATGCCGTAAAACTTAACGATTTTCCACAAAGATTCTAGATAAACACTGTCAAAAACTTTTATAAAATCAATAAAATCGACTCTAAATGCTTTACTGACATACTTGACGGGAACAGACAATAAGCTTATTCCCTGTCAATTATTGTCAATTATTTTGGGAAGAGTAACAATTACTCCTTGTCGCCAATCATTTGGAACTTGTTGATTATGCCACATAACATTAAATAAACAAGCAAGCTACGTTACCTCTGTATTTAATAATCTCTGTAGTTACCTTGTCAAGTCCTCCTGTTTTATTGTTTTCAAACTTTGAATTGCACGGAACACTTCAGTTACAGAAATAGATTTAACGTTTTATAATCATGTTTGATATAAATTTTGCTAGAGATTATAAATTATTATTATTATTATTATTATTATTATTATTATTATTATTATTATTATTATTATTATTAAGCTTTAATATCTCACTAGAAATACATTCAGCGTAAAATGCATTTTTACCATTAATATAAAAAAGTAGTAGTACAAATAAAGAGATCAAAATGAAATAGAATGTCATATGTTAATGAATATAAATATAGTCAATATAGTATGCATATGATTTAAAAAAAATATTCAAAATTACTATACATAAAATGAGCCATTATAAGGCACACTTGTAACATTATACAATTTTGCAATATATGTTCCAAGCGTGTCTTTTTAATATAGTTACTGTAATAAAAGGTTTAAAGTTCCAAAAAAGATTCATACTCAACGCTGTTAAAAAGTAAAAAAATTATAAAAAATATTAACTATTGATTTTAGATGTCACTTTCAAAAAAATCTTTCAGTGCATTGTAAACATGTTTAAATGCTCCAAAATACACTTTAGAATTGGTAAAGTGTTTTTAGTATAAGTTACCATTTATTATGGGTTTAACTGATTTAGACTGTAAAACGTTTGTTAAACAAAAAAACGGACTTCTGTACATTTGATTCAAGTGTTTTTTATTTTATGTTTAGTTTATTTTAATCGGTGGATTAACAGCTTGTAAAAAACGTGTTACTTGTTGAAAGATGTTACAAAATGTTGAGTTTTATAGGATTGTATTAATACATTGATAAACTGAAATTCAAGGCGGCTGGCAAAGGTTATAAAAGACAGTAAATATTATTTAAACTGTTAACGTTCTAAATTTTGCAACCATTTTATTTATTGAAGTACCTTAGTCAATAAAATTCTTGTAGTTTAACAAATTATATGCGTTGTTTTAAGTTTTAATAAAAGGAGGTATTATGCTTTATTGCTATAGTGAATATTGTATATTATAATTAGAAATTATTTTTGCACATACTATTTTTTATAAATGTTGGGAAGTTATTATTTAAGGCATATATTAATAAGTGTTAGATATGTCTAAGATAAACAACAAGTGTTGACTATTTTAAAATATTATTGTGGGTCAATTTCTATGTTGGTTTTGTTTCCGGCTGTATATTATTATTATTATTATTATTACTATTACCATTATTATTTATTTATTTATTTATATAAGCTTTAATACGTCAATAGAGGTACATTCAGCATATACATACACGCACAACATATAGTTAGTGGCATCAAGCAAAAAACACAACAATACAAAATAAAAGTACAAAGTAAGAAATTAGGCAAATAAATTAATTTACGTAATTATCAAGTGACGTCAGATTATCATCAATGTATTTGTTTAGCCAGGATTCTTAAATTAATATAGAACAACAGTTGACATGTATTTTCGCATTAATTAGTAAACGCAAATTATTAATTTTATTAAAAATAGTTTTTGCTTTGAAAGATAGTATTAGTGGCAGTGACATATTTTGTGGTAAAATCAAATTTTATAATAATTTCTTTCACGTTTAAAATGTTTTTAAACACATTTTCAAAACAAGTATTAGGAACAGAAAAAAAAGTAATTTTACCATTATATTTTAATGCTAATTGTCTATCACACTGTTAAAAAGTAAAAAAATTATAAAAAATATTAACTTTCAAAAAAATCTTTTAGTGCATTGGAAACATGTTCAAATACTCCAAAATACACAAATGATTCAATCTAGCTAGTCCCAAGCCTGGATAAAGGAGGAGGGTTTGAGCGCAAGGTTAGCAACCTGGCCTTTGTTAAAAATTTATACTGCTACGGAAACAATAAGAGGACGCCATTCCGGCAAACAGCAGCAAAGAAGTAATCGCGCTTATCTTGATAACAGAGTTACACAAATGACAGGGTTGAGTAAAAGCCGAAAGGAAGCTCAATCTTCGATTTGCATAATCTTCAATGCCAAAACCTTAACCAGTGTTGGAACATGGAATGTGCGCACACTTTTTCGTACTGGACAGTTAGAACAAAAGGAAAATAAATATAAAAATAAAAATAAAATTATATGTTTATATAATTTCCAAATATATATTATTGAACTTTAAAATAATAGCAAAATAAAAATAAGTAATATATATGTTGTCGTGTTAAATTAAAGTAGCTCGGCTATTTGAAAACCCACGTAATAATACTAATTAAATATTAATTAACTAATTAATAACTAATAATTATTTTATTTTATTTTATGTTTGCTATTTCGAATGTTTTACGAGAAACATCTTTTAGCAGTGGACAATTAGCGAAGCCAAACGTGGGCCCGCATTTTAGTGCCGGCGATGGGATTCGAACCCATGTTTACCGAGGTCCAATGCTTTAATTTATGTAGCTTTTAGCTCACAAAAATAAGTACAATTATAAAAAATATAATTAGCAGTATGCAACATTGGTTAAACAATATTCAAGTACATGCATTATGATATACATGAAGGGGCATATATATATATATATATATATATATATATATATATATATATATATATATTATGACACTGTTAAAATGTAAATTATTTGTTAATTAACATTTATAATCATGTGACTGAATAAAGAAATAATAATCAAATCAATAAAAACATAGGTTTTTAAACATAATTAAGCAGTGATTAAAAATTAATTTCCTTAGCTAAATGCGACAATGGCTTAAACAAAATATAAGTTTTTTAACTTTTCTTTTTTTACTACTAACTCCTTTTTATGTTTGTTTTGGTGAAGTCTTTGAATTTGTTCCTCGAAGTTTAGTAATTTACAAAAAATGGAATTTAAATATTAGTTTATGCGAGTTAAACAATGCTGAAGAATGCAAATTACCCAAATCGTACAATACACTACAATGTCATACTGTAATATATAAAAAAGATTTGAATACTATGAATACTAAAGGAGTATTAAAAACAGAAATGTGGAATAGCACTATTTATGACATTAGAAATTTAACCAATGGAATTTACACTTTTTATTGCATTTCAGTAAATAATTCTGATCATATATTAATTAATAAAAGCAAAATTATTTTAGACCGACTTAGAATGTTTCTTGATTGTGCAGGCCGAATCAAAGTTGTCAAATATTACGAAAACAAAAACGAATTTTTAATTAATCGATATTGCGTATGGCATTCATTATTTACCGTCACGTGGCTAAATATATTTCAAAATTCATCACAATATTTTGTATTTAAATCACAGTGCACTAGTTCGGATTTAAATTTTGTAATAAATAATGGGATTTTAGCCATTAAAACTAAAATGATTACTACTCATCGACTACTAATTACATGTCATAATGACACATTTAGGGATTATGTTTATTTTTTAAGTAAGTCATTTGTTTTGCAATTGGTTTGATAAAACGTTTTAAAGAAGTTTTATAAACGGATATTTGTTAGGGTTATTTCCTTTAGCCCAACGGCTACATATGGTATACGTATGCCTTAAGATACCTTTTAAGTATCTTGGGTGAATGTTTGCACCCAAACGCCGTAGCAGAAGCCCAGTTATCCCGCTGTGCACTCGGACCCTGCTGTTATTAGTCTAAATGCCTAGGGACATCTAGTCCAGGATACACCACGTGGAGGACTAACAGTCAGGAATATCACCATTATTGGAAATTGAGACTTTATAAGCATTACTCAAATCCTCAAGATCATTAGCATCCCAATATTGATTATTTAAAAAAATTAATTAATCATTACAAGAAAAATTATTATTAAATAAACACTTAATAGATAATTTTTTTTCCTTATAGTAATATTATGTAATAAACAAAACTACTTTGTTAAACTTTAAATCATTAGGGTTAATTTCTAGTTTTAAATAAAATATTAGAAGACGTAAACTGTGCAATTAATTTATTTTCTATATTATTGTTAGTCACATAATACAGCATTTTAGTATATATATATATATATATATATACAATGTTATTATTTAAAATACTGTGTAAATTTTTAATACAAGTAAGGTTGCAATTTTGTATAATTAATAATTAACGTTCAATTAAATTATGGATGTTACTATGGTTTTTAAAATAACATTTATTGTTTTAAAATAAAATTGATAGTGTTACAAATTTACAACCTATATTATTATGCAAATATATAAGTAAATTTTTTACATTGAGTTCTTTTTACAAAAAAACATGATAAAATGTTTTACATTTTAGTTATTTTACAATGAGCAATTCTACTACCTCTCAATTCTTATTTTAAATAAATTAAATATTTAAGTATATTTTAAAATAAATACTTGTTTTTTAGATTTCAAAATTAAATAAATCAAAAAATAATAACATTTAATAAATTATAAGGGTAATACAATGTTTTTATATTATAATTAATAATATTATAATTAATAATACACACATGTATATATATATATATATATATAAAGTAATTTCGTTGAATTAAATCTAATTAAGTTTAATAATTAAAAATACAGTATGGTATTTTTTATTATAATTAGATTAATATAATATTAAATAGGTATTACAAATTATAAATTACTATATGTATATATATATATATATATATATATATATATATATATATATATATAGTAAGCGTTAAAAATGAAAAAAAGCATTTTAATCTAAATTAAATTGTTCTCTTAAGACTTTTCTGTAAAAAGATATTAAGAATTTAAAATAATGTTACGTAGTTAATAGTTAATTCATATTTACTTTAAAATATTTATTTAAAAATGCCGAGTTGACCAAAAATGCAAATTATTAAAATAACATCTATACAAACGGAATAACTACACGCAATTTACACTTTTTAAAATAATAATTAATAAATTTTTAATTAATGTGCTTAAAATCATTATTTAAAAATACATTTTATTACCTTAAGTGTACGTTTCTACAACACAAAATTTACATTCTTATTACCTCAGGAAAAATTAAAATTAAAATTAATAAAAAATAATTTATATTAAAAAAATAATTAATTAATTATTTTTTAATAATAAAATATTAAATAAATAATTTTTAATGTATGTTTATACTCAAAATTTACCATAATAACCAAAAATTTTAAATAATTTAAAAAACGATTTTTTGTGTAATGTTACTTTGGAAATGTTGTTTCAGTTTTTACTTTAAAGTGTTGTTTTGTTGTTAAATTTAAGTTAAAAATTAATATTTACATACAAATTAAAATTAAAAATATAGTATATTTTATTAAAACAATTAAAAATTTATAATAATGTTTTTAATAATATTTTGGGTATTTTCTTAAAGATATTAAAAATTTACATTTTGATTATTAAAAAAATTATTATTTAAATTAAAAACAATTAAATACATTATTTTGTTGAATTATAAAATATAATTAACACAAATTTAGTTATTTGCTACTTAGGAGCAGAAAATATAATAGGTTATATCTTCTTTATCACAGGAAGTTTAGTTAATTTTTTATTACAAAATAAAACACAAAAATTATATTGTGTAATAGTAAAATAAAATTGTTTTTAATACTAATTACTTTTAATTGTAGCTGATAAAACACTGACTTAAAAGGATTAATACATTAAATAGTAAAATTAGTTGCTATGTATAAACATTGTTGCGCAGTTAGAACAGTATATTTAAGCAAAAAATATTAAATTGTTTTTATAAAAAGTATTAAATAACCCTTATGTAAAAAATTGTATCAAGCAATTTAAACAATGGTTTTTTTCTAGTAAAATATATAAATATGTCTTAAACTACAATGTATTTTACTTATGCCAGGGTTACAATTGTTTATAAAAATAATAATTTGTATTTCAATTCTACAAAATTAATTGCAATTGTATTTAACTTTACTTTGTTTAAATAAAAAACTTAATTTGACCATAACACGGGCTAAAATAAAAATAGTTATATATCTGAAAATCGCTGTTTAATAGTTCTAACACTAATGTTATTTATTTATTTTTTTCATAATAAAATTAACATGCATAAGCATATTAAAATTTAAAAAAAATATTTGTCTAAATTAATTTTTTTGTTAAAATTTAGATTACATAAAACTATATAATTACTTTAATCAAAAGCATACCAAAACACCTACTCTAAGAGGCTATAAACACGAGTTATCTGATTTATTATTTAATATTTTGAAGTAAATTATACATAAAAAAATTTACTAACCCTCAAAACGAATATATTTTGCATAAAAAAAAATTTGACGTTATATTTTATGTTGGTAATTTTATTCAATCTTAGATTATGAGCCAGTTAATGTTTTATGTAATTTTTTTATTAGTTATAATATATTTTTTATCTATAAAATTATACTTATATTTTAATTATCAGATAATATTGTAAGTTTTATAATTAAAGTGACGTCTTTATTATATGTTATGTGATTGCTACAAATGTTTTAGTTTAAGAACGACATTATATATATATATATATATATATATATATATATATATATATATATATATATATATATTATTTTACTATTAATTTAGAAATTTTACATCCAGTTACTTCTATTAGTTTCAAAAATATTAATAATACATTTTTGACATTATCAAGTGAAAATAAAAAATATGTTTACACGGAAAGCAAACTAGTGTTTTTAATCAGTTGTCAAATTGATTATGATAATTTTCCTCAACTTAGAAATACAAACATTTCAGTCAACTGGTACACATTTAATAATCTAAAATCGGTACAATCAACTATATATAATACCCAATTTTTAACAGTTACAACTAATGATAACAACAGCTGGTTTGGTCAATATACATTGCAATGTCGGAGTTTTTTAGAAGAAAGTCAAACATGTTTTTCAAAAATTCATATATTTACAAAAATTAGTAAGTAATTCTGAGTTTTAGTTAGACAAATACTAATACAAGTAGGTTGTATAAATAATTTAATTATACATACTGTATTGATTGTGTTGATTGTTCAATCTGTAATATACATCAAAAATTTAAAATAACCCTATATTTTTTTGCTTAAATAATATACATTTATTTATTGTATTATTGTTTCGTTTAATTTTAAAAGAGTTGTATAATAATTATGTAGACATTGTATTTTGAATAAAATAATTTATTAAATCAAATACAAAAAAAAATTTAAAATGGTAAACAAAGTACTCACATAACAATTATTGTAAAAATTTTAAAGTACGTTAAATTAAAAGAGTAAAATTTTTGTTCAGTTAAAAAGTTATTTTTTTAACTTAAAAAGTATGTAAAAAAATTGAACACGATAATATATAAATGTAATTTATATGTAATAAAATTATATAAATTACTATTATTTACTACTTTTTTATTTTTTATTAATAGTTACTTTTTATTTTTAATAAAACTATAAAATGAATATAGATGAAAACTATTAAAAATGTTTTGAAAATATATTCTAAACATCAAACATTTACTATATATATATATATATATATATATATATATACAAGTTTTATACAAGTTAAATTAAATTAAATTTTAAATCAATTGTTATTACAAAAATAACAAATAACAAATAATTGTTACAAATTGAAATTTTATAGAATAATGTTTCATGTTAATCTTTTCTACTTATTACGCCCCTAAAATATAATATGTAGTGAATTCGAATTAATCTAGTAAACAAATATTTTGTTTTCACAATTAATTGTTTAATAATTTTAAAACAAAAAATCACACATTATAAAAGTGAACTTTGTTTCAAATATTTTAAAAACTTTGCGTGACTTTTCACATACGTGCTTAATCTGTTATTTAAATTTTAATTATTTGTATTTAAAAAATTTTAAATATTAAAATAATAGTAAAATAATTAATAAAATATTGTTTCTATTTTATTAAGTTTTTATTATTAAAAATAATAATTTAAAAAATAAAATAAATGCTTACATCAATGCTTACAATTTCACAATATATTTTTAAATTATTAATAATTACTCCAAAATAATTTAATAAAGTTTAAAACGTTTTATTAATTATAAATAATATTAAGTAACTTAACAGTTTTTACTATTTTAATGGTTTCTAAATGTATGACTCAATAAACACGATTTACTCACACAATGACGCAATTCAAAACTTAATAATCGTATAGCACTAGCTAAATATTGATTTTATTAATAAATTGGAGAAATAAAATATTTTGTGCTTGAAAAAGGTCAGCGTATTTATTCAACCTCTTACAATTACTAATCAATTCAAAATTTGTATAAAAAGGTAGTGAAGATGAAAATAATTGCCAAATGTATGAAAACAGACGTTTCAATTGTACACAAAATTTTGAAAAATAAAACAAGCCCCAAATTACACAAATGTAGAAGAAAACCATCAACAACTAAAAAACTTTGAACGTAAAGCAAATTGAAGAAACAATGTTTAAAAATAATTTTACATTCATCTATAAAAAAATTAATTTTTAAACTTATCTTTTGTAAGTTGCTGCTAAAATGCTCCACTCAGTTGCATAGCGAGTAGAGTTTGCCAAAAAATTATTTATTTTGGAAATCTCTATATTTTACAGATAAGTGTGCAGTCACGTATAAACCATGGTCTAAACATTCTAAAATTTATTATAGTGCAAATTAGTATATCGAGTATAATAATAGAGACAAAACAACATTAATCCAAATACAAAGATAAACATTTTCGCCTCATTGGTTTGCACAGTGCTTTTGTACGCTGCTAAAACATAGACTTTTATAGGGCCAGTGATCATAAAGCTCAACAAATTTGAAGTAGGATGCTTTAGATACATTTGGCACAGCACCCATTTTGCATCCTCCATATCAAGGGATTGGACGAAAATAATCAGCAACTGCCAAATTCGAGATGACCTCCAATTTCACGTTCTTTCTTTATTGGTATTGCAACAACAAAAATTGCGCTGGTTTGAACACGTACCATAACTTTGGTCTGTCTACATGCCGTTTGGAAGAAAAGGAAAGGTGGTCAGAAACGTACTTGGATGGATGCTATTCGATACAATCTTTACACTATCTTGACCGGGACTTTATCTTGAAAACAATGGTAAAATCGTTAGACTGAAATATCTGTGCACGCCTCTAAAAATTGTGAACAGTAGAGGGAAATTATTTGAGATGCTATGCGAACTTGGAATTAATAAAAAAGTGGCTTTGTCATCAATATTTGTTAATGTTGTATATTAAACAAGAGAAGTTACACACCTATTTTAAATTAAAGGATATCTTGAATTTAGATACAACGAGTCTTTAAAATGGATGCGTACAATTTGTAAACTTCACACCACAAATTTTATTAAAATTAAAACAAAAATTGTTCTGGTATTAGCTACATCGATTCGGTTTTACATTCAACTTTAATTTGGATTACATTTGCCAACAGGAAAGTGAACTGACGTATTAAAATAACAAAACTAAAAAATATTAATTTAATCTTTATTTTAATAAAAAGATTTATAATTTTTATTAATGTATAACGCAAGTAAATATTATATATATATATATATATATTGAACACGAGTAAACATGTTAACTTATAAATATGACTATTTAAAATAATTAAAAATTATGTATTATTAATTACAAAAATAGTTTAGTATAAGTATATTTACTATATGCATTATTATTTAAAAAGTGACAATAGTGTTAAATTGTACAAATAACAATGCTTGAGTTTATAATCCACAATTTAAATTTGGAAACTAGATTATCGATTACTAAATTATTGTTTTTTGTAATATTGTTAGTTGTAATTATATATAAGGGAGGCTAGTGATTCTGGGTAATACTTATAAAGTCTTAATTTTCAATAATGGTAATATTCCTGACTGTTCCCTCTCCATGTGGTGCATCCTAGACAAGGTACCAACAAGCATTTAGACTAATAACAGCGGGGACCAAATGCACAGCGGTATAACTAGGATTTCGCAAAACCGAAAATGTACTAAACTAGTTTGTTATCATTTTATACTCAGCATAATTTAAACACTTAAAAATAATCACTATAAATTATAAACACTCTTTTAATTATGCATATGTCAACATATAGTTCATTAAAAGTTTATTGAAAAGTAGCTTCCCATATGTAAGTCATAAAACAATTTAAGATTTTTCTACATTTATCCAAGCTTAATAAAAACTTTGGGATGCTAATGGCCTTCAGGATCTGAGTAATACTTATAAAGTCTCAATTTCCAATAATGGTAATATTCCTGACTGTTCCTCCTCCACGTGGTATATCCTGGACTAGGTGACTATAGACATTTTTATTAATTCTATGTTTATTACTTTGAATGTTTTACGAGAAACATGCCTTTCAGCAGTGGACATAGGCCCGCATTTTAGTGCCGGTGATGCGATTCGAACCCATGCTTACCGAGGTTCAAATCGAGCGCTGTACCGCTAGACCACCGATAATAACAGTAGAGACTGAATGCAAAGTGGTCTAACGGGGTTTCCGTTACGGCGTGTTGGTAAAAATATATATCCGGGGAACTTAAAAAGTATATGTATACCATATGTAGCCCTTGGGTTAAGGGAGATAACCCTACCAAAAATCAGGTGGCCTCGTTAATCTTTGTAAACAGTGGCACCGTCACAATAATGCCGTCTACTAGCCAATACATTACGTTATTTTTTCTATATATGTAACGTTTATTAAGCTATTGTAATTAATTTTTTAATGTACTATACAAATTTAGAAATAATGAAGAAGCAACGTAGTTAGTAGTTGCAATGAATAAAATAAAAATAAAAAGTATTTATCTAAAAGAAAAGTTTATATTTTTACTAGTTTAGACAAATTAATAACGGCTATTAAAACTGATAAAAACTGCTGGTTTGATAAGTTACAACAAATTGTTTAATAAAACACAAAAATTAGCTAAAATCTTTTTTCAGTAAACAGAAATAATTACAATTGCATCATAGTAATAAACAATACAAAATTACATTTTTTAATATAAAAAATGTTAAACTTTTTAATTAATTTATTTAAAACAATTAATAAATTCTAAAAATAGATTTTAAAAATTTCAATTTTTAAGTTTAGATATTTTTAATTTGAATTTATTATATATAGTAAAGTTGTCTGAATCTTACTGTAATAATAATCATAATAGTACTACTATTACTACTAATAATAATCAAGTAACTTTGAAGCTAGGTACAATATGGTTCCTATTAACACATTTTTTCAACACTCCGTAAAACATTTGACAATATGTTGTTCAAATTGTGATAAAAATTCTTCCCAACTTGATTACATTTTGGTTAGCAAACGTTGGTTTAGGGCAATCAAAAATTTCCGCGTTTTACAATGGCTGACGAACGGGAATTAATAATAATTGTGAACATTTACTTGTTTCGGCTATGTCTAAAAACTACCAAGGCTGGACCCGGTATTTCGCTCCTGATTACAAACAACAACTATGCTGCCAAGCTTTCTAAAACTTACTTAGCAGCTTTAGTGGCTGTCCTAAACTGTGGTATAGGAATAAATTAGTCTTGGAACACAAAAAGATTGTCACAACTAGTTTGATGTTTCCCCATTTAATTAATTTTCAAGGCTTAAACTGGTTGTCTACCAATTTTCGCAATCCCTATGCATAAACAACAAACATTTTGAAGAAAAGTCAAGAAAATATATTGCGAGTGGAATTTTGAAAACGTTATGAGAAAAACGAGCCAAAATATTGGGATTATGTAACAGATGAGCTAGAGGCTTTTGCCCATCCATAACGATTGTGAAAAAGTGTACAAGAAATGAAATTAGCCATGCTGCGGCAACACACGAAGACTAGTTACTCTATTTCAAGCAGACTTAAAACCGTTTTAAATTTACAACTAGATAGATGTAAGACCAATCCGTACTTGACACAGTTTTTTCAGCAATTTATCTAACCTCTGTAGAACCCCCCAACATTTACAAAAACCGCAAATATAGAAAAGCCGCCAATTTTAACGGAATTCCTTTGTGTATTTTTAAATATAATTTCTCACAGCTTGTTGAGGATTTTTGTGGCATAATGACAAATTTCTAAACAACTGAGCAATGCTCTAAAGACTGGTACCGTGATATTATTGTTTCTGTTTATAAGAAAAAAGATTGGCAAATACTTGCTAACCGCAAGGACATTATTTTACTTTGCATGATGTCAAAATTACCACTAGCTATAGTTGAAGGGAGAGGAGAAAATTCATACGTTCTAATTCAACTGGCTTTTGTTTTAGTATAAGTTGCGTTGATTAAATTTATACGCTTCGACGCATTCTGGAATTCTGAGCAAAGTTTCAGTGTTCTACATATGTGGCCTTTATAAACTACTCTTTGGCATTTAACTCGTTAAACAAAAAAAACTTTGGATTGTTATGTTATGTAATAAAACCTTTCCAAATTTTGTAAATTTTCTACGTGCTCTGTACAAGCACTCATCTGTGCAGTTGCAACAAGTCTAGCACAAAACCGTTTAAAATTTGTTTTGGTGTCCGTCAAGGCTGCGTGGCCGCTCCACGTTTTTTCAACCATGCAATTAATGCTATATTTAATAAGATTTTCGTACAAATAGAAGGTGTTTTTGTTGGTACAACGCTTATTACCGACTTGGAATACGCTGATGCTGCTGTTTTTTTAGCTGAGAATAAAATTTAGTTGCAGCGTGTATTGGATATTTTTCTGAAAGTTTCTAGAAAATATGATTTAAAAATTTACCCCAAAAAATCAGTTATTGAGTACACTATTAAATGATTTATTTCCTAACGCAAAAATTTAGGTATCTAGGCTCTTTAATTACTATTGGCTGTGGTTCATTTAATAAAGTAAATCGTCGAATTTGTTTAGTTGTTGCTGTTTTTAAAAAAACTTGCTAATTTAGTAAAGAAACAAAATAACCATCAATCCAAACGAGAAGATAAACATTTTTTAAAAATTGGTTTGCATAGTACTTCTGTAAGCAGTTAGAACGTAGACTCTTACAGGGCCAGAGATTATAAAACTTAACCATTTTAAAGCAGGATGTCTTAGATACATTTACCACAACACCTATTTTTAATCCTTCGTATTAAGGGAGTAGACAAAATAAATTAGCAACTGCCAAATTTGAGATGACCCCTAATTTTGCGATGTTTTATTACTGGTATTGCGACAAAAAAGGTTGTGTTGGTATAAACACGTTTGTTGTCAAAAATCTTATGCATCGTAACCTTGGCTTGTCTTAATGCCAACTGGAAGAAAGAGAAAGATGGTCAGAAATGTACTTGGACGAATGCTGTTTGAGATGATTTTTACACTGTCTTGGTAGGAACTTTATCTTGGAAACAATGGCTAAGTGGATGAACTGATATATCCTTACGCGTTTTCAAAAACCGTGAACAATGCAAAGGGATTATTGATAGTGCTATGTGAATTTAGAATTAATAAAGATGTGGCTTTGTTATTAAATTTTGTTGTTGTTATTATTATAATACTTTATTTAAGTAACTAGTCCTTTTAAGTTTATAATTGTTACAAATAAAATAAATATCTTTACTTTATTGTCTAAATGTGCTAATAATTAATAATAATATTTATTATTATTATTGTACACAACAAACTACTTATAAAACATTTAATTTAAATATATTTTAATGTCTTTCCTAACTTAAAATACAATATTTATTGAAATAATTCAAATTTAATGCGCTTTTAATATACGGAATAAAATGTAGTTAAGCGGTACACCGCTCGACGTAGACCCGATGGACAAGGGTTCAAATCCCACTACCGGTACTAAATACGGCCTTATGTTTGGCTTTTCTAAAATGTCCACTGTCTCGCAAAACACTTAAAGTAGTAAACATAAAAAATAAAAATTATTAATTATTTTTTTTTTAGTTTAGAAGTGTAGAGCGTATTGTATACATTTATTTGTAAAAAATTAATACATTATTGCGATTTCTGTGTTAAACATTAGATTTGATGAAAAATATTTATATTGAAGGCCAAAATCGTGTTAAAAATTATACTCAAAACTTGGTATGCAAAGTTGACGCCAAGCCAGCTGAAATCGTCGACTATAAATTGGATGTTATACATGGCTTACGCGACTGGTATACAATTGAAAACAATGTAATAAAATGGAACAAAAGGATTACAACTGAATTCGTACTTTTGTTTCGATGTTTAGCTACATTAAAATACTTAGGATATATTTTACAAAAAAGAAAAGAAGAATTTTTATTTTATCTCAATACAGGTCGGTATATAATAAATTAATAATTCAATAATTGAGATCAATTTTTGATTTAAAATAATTGCTTACATAATAAATAATATATCAATTAGACACACTATTAGATAAATTGGAACACTAGCAACATTGTAAATGCAGGTCACATCAATTTTAAATCATACTTTAAACTTGTAGTTAGCTTTTCTCTTCCTTATTTTCAATGTGTATCGATCGATTGAATAGATATAAACACAAGCAAAAATATCATTTACCCCAAACTGATTGTCGAAATTAACTACATACATTTTATTCATTCAAAAAACGATTAACAAATTTTTGAATATTTTCCAGTTATTTCAAAACTGTGTTTTAACCAATCCTTTAATTTGTTGTATTGGTTTAGATGCAGGTTGAATATTATATAAAAACGTGATTCAAATCCATTATCTTTAAAAGTAGTACAATAGTGTAGGTCGGTGCATAAATAAATATTTGTAAATGTCACATTTTTATGAACGATAAAAATAATAGCACTAAATATATAAAACAAAATAAACTATTTTAGTCTCAAATTTGTAAAAAAACAAATTTACGTTTTATTTTGCTACATTAATTTTATTTGAACATATTTATTATTATTATTATGATTATTACTATTATTACTATTATTATTATTGTTATTATTATTATTATTATTATTATTATTATCAACTATATTGAACATTAAATTTTAAAAAGTGACAATATTTAAAAATGGATAAAATTAATAATGTTCAAAATTGTATAGTATAAACCAAAAATTAAATATAATTTATCTAATATTATTAGCATTATTTATTTCAATATTTTTTATTAAGCGTTACCACATTCATGTTTTAGTTCAAAAGTTAAAATCTAACACTTGAATTTAATAATAAAGAAATCTGTACTATTCTGTTTTACATTTTAAAATTCAAAATATATATTATTTTATTTAAATAATAATAAACAATTAATTAATTTACAATGAATATATTAAAATACATATAATAGTAATTTCTATTATTTAGGAAGAAAGCGGTATTTACTAGTTTAAATTAATAACTGCAATGATGCAGTGTTTTAAAACTCAAAGTTTTAAACTAAAGAACCAAAGTTAAACATTTAAACGACGCTTTTTATTTAGTTGTAGATAATCAAATTATTTTTGTTTTTAAAAATGAGATATTCTTATAATGAAACTAGACACACTGTATCTACTAAAAAACATAAAGTAACAAAATTAATCTATATGATGATACTTCAAAACTTTGGCTTTATAGATTGTGCATATCGAAGGTTAATATTCTATTCGGATTTTGACAAACATCGTTAGTGGAATTATGTTGCCTTTACTTATTTGTCGTAGTTTAATAAAATAGTGTTTTCCTGTTGTTTCTTTAATAATATTTTTTTAACAGAAGTCAGGTTGCTGATCATAAGTTTAAACTCTCCTTCTCTTCCAGTAGGACTTAAAATTGATTTTGGTGAATTTATCTGCAATATCAACCTTAATAATTATAAATTAAACTTAATAATAATAATAATAATAATAATGATTATTATTCTTATTATTATTATAATAATTATTATTGTTACTTTGTTTAATCAAAATTTGAATTTAGGGGAATCCAATTTAGAATTTTTTCCAAACGAAGAAATATTTTGGCCTACGGATGTACTTACGTGCAACGCTTCGCCAGTTATAAACATATATACACACATAATTATTACCGAATACCCGGATGGCTTTATTCCACATCTATTTTATAATAAACTCAATTTTACAAATTTTATCAACGGAACGTATTCTATAAAATGTTACTATTTCGGTCCATATATGAATAAAAGAGTATTTTCTAAAATTATTTATCTAGCTGGTAAGAAAATTTCTAATTAGTTGTTACAGCTATTTTTACCAATGACTAAATCAAGCAGCAAAACAATTGCTTAAAACACAATTGAAATTTGTTTTTGGTTAGATACAAGTTTTCAGCCTATTAATGATAAATGTTATTTTATTTTGTATTACTGTATTGGGATCTTAATAATTCTGACGATTTCAGTAATACTTATAAAGTCTTAATTTCCAATTATGGTGATATTCTTAACTGTTCCTTTTTCACGTGGTGTATCTAAACTATTGACAGAAGGAACCGAGTACACAACGGTATAACTGGGGTTTTCACTAGATTTTCGTTTACTGAATGGATGCTAGCATACACCCAAGATGTTTAAAAAATATCTCGAGATAACTATTTACCATATATAACCGGTTTGGCTTGTAAATTCATTAACCGGCGTCAACTCTATAAAATATATGCTAATTTTGCTGACAGTGGTTTGGAAAACATAACGTCTTGCATTGTTGTAAAGTAAAATGGGTCTTTACCTTTTGACAACTATTGGGTGTTTGATTTGCAGTTTTTTATGCATATGATCTATTTTTTTTACAGTATATATAAGCAGCAACTGTTATTCCTTGCAAAAACAAATAATAAATAACTCGTTTACTATTCCACCATACAGTTACCATAAATTTTCTTTTTTGAAAAGGTTGTTTTAAACAGTGTCCGACAGGCTCATTAACATCAAACACTGCCCAAATCGTTTTGTATTACCACATTGTATTCATTTTTAATCACAAGTTACTAATCGGTGCAAAACTAGATTACTTTGGTTTTACTAAAACAGTAATTTGGAAATATTTTGATGCTGTAATTTGTGACTTCCTGCCAACTCTTATTCATGTGTCCATCTTTTTTACTTTCCCAATGGCTTTACGATAACAAGAAATAGTTGTGTGAAAAACATTCAAGTTTATTGCAATTTCTTGAATTATTATTCGCGGTTTTTCTTCCACTAATATCCTTAGTTAGTTTATATTTATAACCAAGGGTGACTTTTCTCTAGGTTTTTTATAAATATTTTTATTACCAGAACGTGAACCACCTCAGTATTGTTCACTGATTGCAACAAACATTCCCAAATATCACAATGATGTTTCTTTCTGCTTGTAATGCATTATGGCCCAATTTAAATTCGTATAAAATATGACTCTTAATTGTTCTGTAAACACCATATTTATTAAGGGAGTGAGGTGCTAATGATCCTGAAGATTTGAGTAATGCTTATAAAGTCTCAATTTCTAATGATGGTGATATTCCTGACTGTTAGTCCTCCACGTGGTGCATCCTGGACTAGATGCCTATAGGCATCTAGACTAATAACAGCAGGGTCCGAGTGCACAGCGGTATAACTGGGCTTCCGCTACGACGGGTGGGTGCAAACATACACCCAGGATACTTAAAAGGTATCTAAAGGTATACGTATACATATGTAGTCTTCGGAACTAAGGGAGATAGCCCTTACAAAAAATTAGGCGACCTTGTCAATCTTTGCGAACAGTGGCGACGTCACAAGGATGCCGTCTACCAGCCAAGAAACTTTGTTATTCTTCTACGTTTGTGTTACGCTTATCAAGCTATTGAAATCGATCGTTTGCTATGTCGCATAAATATGGGAAATAATAAAGAGGTGACCACGTCACCAACCAAAATAAATGTTCTGCAAACACCATATTTATTAAGGGAGTCAAAGCAATTCTTACGGAATGCAAAAGTATTATAAATAAAATTTCATTCTTTCCGAAGGTCAAATTTCAGTTTGCATTGCTAAAAAGCGAAATTTTTTTGTTTAGATGAGTTTAATAAAAAAGTATTTAAAACTTAATAAAACAATTGACATTTTATATGTTTCAACCTAGTATCTACTAGACCTATAAAAAGAAAAGAAAATTAAAATTGAAACCAAAGCAAACTGCAATTTATAAGGATGGATTCTCTATACATACATGCTAATAAAAAAAATCATTTTTTGCATAAACCATCAATTGTTTAAACAAAAAATAATTTTAAATAAAAATAATATGTAAAAACATTTTTAAAATATAATTTATTTTTACTTTATCAACAAATGAAAAAAAAAGATTTTTATTAATATAAACAATTAATTATAAATAAGCGTTTTTAATTTTTTGTTAAAATTATACTATTTTTACTAGTTAATTATTAACTGTTATTTTAACTGCAACTTGTAATTGAATAATAGGGAATGTAGAAATATTTATATATTAGACAAACATTTTAAATTCTAAATGCAGTTAGCATTGAGGATTAAAATAAAAATTAACAACTATAAACATTTCAACAAATATAAATCTGTCGGAATATTCAGTGAGCATACCTGCACCTAAAACCTAAGCCTAATAAATGCATATATTGATACTTCCCATATTTATACACAATATTGACAAAATTGGAATTAAATGAAATTGAGCTTTTGATAAACCTATAAAAAACATTTTTTTACTCACACATTTTGTTTGGTATATTTGAACATCCATCTCTGTTTTGTAATAACGCATTCAAAGTAAAATAATGTTGAATTTTTCTTTCTAACTTTAGGTTAATTGTACTAATTGCACTGAGTATTTATCCATTTTATTTTGTACTATCTTTTGTTGCATTTGTATTATGACTAATAGTGAAAATGTATTTATATGCTGAATGTAGGGTATTAAAACTTTATATAATATATATATATATATATATATATATATATATATATATATATAATATATATATATATATATATATATATATATATATAAAGTTCCTCCTACAAACATGTCATTCGTGCCTGGTAAGGACCACAACAATCAACCACTTTTGTCATGCGTTGCAGCTAATTATCCATTAGCCTTTTTACAAATTGAATGGATTATACAAAACAAAGAATTATGTTGTCGTGAAAATACAAATAATCAATTAGTAACAACTATATATTCGGAAAGCGGTTCACACAATGTTACTTGTATTGGCCTTATTGAACATCTAAATACAACTATTAAAATTGTTACCCCAGGATGGTTTACAGTACCGAGTAAGTTAATTGTAAGAAAATAATGTGTTTATTTTTAAAAGTAGTTGAATTTATTTTTAGGAAACTTGGATTGATATACAATATTTTATATTTAATAATACAAAATAAAATTACTTAATTTATAATTCGATGTCAAAATCAATGCAGTATTATTGATTAATTTTGGAACATCACTTAATTGCATTAAGTACATTTATATTTTAGTAAAACATTATTTAAACATTACTTTAGCAGTATTAAGAAAAAGAGAATAAAAACTGACATTTTTACCAATATTATCATAAAATTCTAATTTAGACTAAAAACGAGAATTTATATATATTTTTATAAAAGCAAACAGTCCATTAGTTGCTTAAAAATAAATTATATAATAAAATATCTATGCATATATAAAAATAAATGTTAAAAGCTATACATTTTTAATAATTAAAAAAGTATTTATTGATTTGCCTAATTTATTCTAAGCGTTTAATATAAGGATCTATTGAGTTTTTTCAATCTATTGTACAATTTGAGATTGTATTACATAATGAATTTCCTTAATTAAAACATTTTAATTTGTATGCCTTTTGCATTATATTTTAAATTTATTAAAAAAAGAATAATACTAGGGATTGTATTTTTTGAAGAAATATAACCATTTAACATTCAAATTTTGTATTTTATATAAATAAAAAATATTTGTTTTAAAATTATTATTGGAATTGTGCTATTTCTTAAGCAAATATATAAACCAAATTATTATTATTATTAAATATTCATTACTCTAAAACATTAGTTGAGATAAAATAATATGTTAAAAATTTTTGGCAATTTTAATACCACCTAAGCGATATTTTTTATAAAGTTTTACATTATTATTCAAAATAAATATTTATGTACAATGCATCACACTGTTGTGAAAGAAACCTTATATTTCAAAACGCGTTAAACAACTTTAGTACATCATAAACGCTTTTGCTTTAAATATAAGCATGCGACAATAAAACAACAATTACAGCAAAACAACAACAACAAAGTCTAGTTGGCATTGACAATTTTGCAAATTGAAGATTAAACCTCCTTTTGGTTTTTACTCAACCCTGCCATCAGTGTAACTCTGTCATCCAGATACGTGCGATCACTTTTATGCCGTTGTTTGCCAGAATAGCGTCCTCTTATTGTTTCCGTAGCAGAGCCCAGGTTTCTAATCTTGCGCCCAAATTCTCCTTCTTTATCCAGACTTGGGACTGGCTAGATTGAATCATTTTTGGTCCAAACTAGGCGGAGTTTGTCAAACTTTTCTAAACGTTAATGCCAACTTCAAATTATCTGTTTTTGTTTCTTTCTAATTATGCGAAGTAAACATTTTTAATTATCAAAAACAAATATTAATTTACAACATTGAACAATTATTCAAATTATATTTTTGCAATAATAAAACTATTATTTTGTTTACTAGTTGATAATTTACATGCAGTTGTAATTGTGTAAAAATTACATATTTTACTTATAAAAGTGCATACTTATTGAAAGTGTTTTTCTTTTAAAAAACATATGCACTTATTAAAATTAATTTTTCTAGATTTATTGCATGTTTTATTTATTTTGTTATTTTTAATACTATGAATTAAAGTAACGCGGTTGTATAATTTAAGTCGCTAGATGCAAAATAACATTCAAATTTGTTTTTAACATTATAACAAAAACACATTAGATTAATAAAACAAGGTATTATTTTAAAGAATAAACCATTCTTGTTTAATTTTTTACACAATAAAATATTTTGAGGTAAATATATATATATATATATATATATATATATTAAAATGTTTTAAATAAATTATTTTATTATAAATTCACGTTATCTGGCACATATTTTTTTGTTTTTGTACACAATCATATTTTAATAAGCAATAATTATTTTGTTTAAAGTTATAATTACATTATTATTTTACTTGGTTTAATTAATTAATAAAAATAATTAATTAATAATAATTAATAAAGTGGTAAGTTATTGGAAAATAATTGCTTTGCTAAAAAGTAGCTTTATTATTTTTAATTTAGGCAAAAATATAGTATGTAGTGGTGGTATGTAGTTAGTGACATAGTCACATCTTCGTTATTTCTATATTTCTAAGACATATTAGACAATCGATTTTAATCATGAAGCGTTTGAAATCTATTGGTAGCCACTCGTATCCCGATTATATTTTGAAAATCAATAGCATTAAAAAATGTTACATTATACAATTACTTTAAAATGTTAATTTTAACTAAATTTATTGTTTATTTAAAATCTTTTTTATCATTATAAAAATATAATTTTGCTTTTTGTAAATATTAAAAATTAGTAGGCCCTTTTTGATAAACCGATTCTTTTATTGCATTTTATATGTTTTGCGTTACTTTCAAGTATATTGCAAAATTATTGTGAATTAAAAAATAATGCTTTTAAACCATAAAATGGTCAATAGTAAATGTATTCATTCAAAAAACTTAATGTTAAAAAAATGAGTGTATTATATAGATATTTAAAAAATTTATAAATTTGTAAATTAGTATTAACAAATTTTATAAACAAAACAGTAAGTGAAATATGCCTATTTGAATTTTTGTATAATTATATTTTTGTTATAGGCAAACCATTTAATGTCAAAACCTTTTTTGCACTTAGAAAATGGAACTTAATTGATTGTTTTGTTTTGTATATTTTGTTAAATATAATTATTCAAATGTTTTTTATGTACAAAATTTTTACCTCGCCCAAATATGATGTGACCAATAATAGATCTTTTTTATTACGACACAAATATTCTGTAAGTTATGACATTAATTAATGAGTGTGAATTATGTAATAATAATAATAATAATAATAATAATAATATGAATGGTATTATATTTTTTATTAAATGTTTATATATATATATACATTTATATATATAATAGAATAATAATTTTTTGTCCAAACGCGTTTCAATGAATGTAAAATTATTAAATGAAACAAGTCAAAAACAATTATTTACACTTTTAACTGAATATAATGAATTAGCATTAATAACAAATTATGTGATTCTTAATACAAATAACAAAAACGGAACGCCTGATAATAATTTGGAAAATAACAAGCTGCCACAAACAGACAAAGAAAAACGGTCGTTCTTAAACATGATCGACAATGAAGCAGATTTGCAACAAAGTAATAAAAACATTTCCTTCCAAAATAAATTTGAAAAAACACAAATACTTGTTAAAAAATATAAACCATCTAGTAAACAAAAACATTCAAAATTATTTTGTTCTAAATAATTTATTGTTTTAATTGTAAATAAAAAAATTGAAAAACATAGATACATTTTGTACGTTGACTTTGACGTGGAAAAGGTTGAAACAAAAAAAACGCGTTCAATCAACTATACAGTAACGATTGACTTTTAAATAAATATAAATAATAGTTTTTTTGAGGTAAATATACTAAGCGTTTAAAATTCCGTTTTAAACTAATGAATCAGTCTTGAAACAAACCTCGTTTTTAATTTCATTATGTTGATGATATTAAGGAAATACTGTTATGTAAAGGATTATCTTTAGTATACTAGTATTAGTGATCGCTTGTTTATATTAACAATTAGATGAGTCACGTTTTTAATATAAACAACATTAAGTAAAACATATATATTTGAATAATTATTAATTGTAAGCATGTTAATCAATAATATAGAACAATAGTTATTTTTTTAAAATTAAATAAATTAAATTTAATATCTAGTGTTTTTTGTTCATAAAATTGTAAAAGATTAATTGCAATAAATTAAATTATTTAAATAAATTTAAGCAACTTTTAAAAATTAATTTATTAGGTAAATTAAAATTTTAAAAATTAAACAATTGGTAAAAATAATTCTATATAAAAATATTAGAAAACGTAAACTATCAAAAAATATTTTATATATTGTCATCAGTCAGAAACAAAGTTTTATTAACTATATACTAAGCATTTTTTTTATTTTTAGTACTTTAAATGTTTTATAAAAACATTTTTTAGCGGTAGACATTTGAGCAAAGTCGAACGTGGATCTGTGTTTAGTGCTGGTGGTAGAGATTAAACCCATCTTCACCTAGGTTCGAGTTGAGCGCTCCACCGCTAGACCACTCCATTAGCATTCAAGTACACATTAATTTAACTTATTAACAGTTTGCTTGTTGTTAATATAAATACAGCATATTACACAATTTTATCTGTTCATTAAACATAATCTCAAAAGGTAAAATATTATTTTTTTTAAAACAAATTTACAAAAATTTTAATTTAACTTTCGTTAATGTTGTAAACAGTGTTATAGCTTTAAAATTTTATTAAATGAATGGATGTGACCTTGAAAACAAAAAAACAAGACAAATCAATAAAATTAATTTTTGAAAAAACAAGGTTTAATGGTTTGTAGTTTTTGGCTTGTACTAAATACATATCTTAAAACATATAACAGTAAGTAAAAAGGCAAAAAAAGAAAATAAATAGAATATGTCGTTATTGGAATTTTTGGGAAAACATACTTTTAAAATATAAAACAAATTTAATTTAAACATATTCAAAATTTGTTTACGTTAAAGCTACAAAAGTATAAGTTATAAAACCACATTTTTAATTATTTTCAAATTTAATTTATTTAAATCAAAGACACTTTTAAACACTGCATTGTTTTTAAAAATAAGGTTTGTAAAAATGTTTTTAGATTACTTTTTTATCATATAATAATAACTACAAATTAAAACAATAACTAATTTAACATTAATAAAAAGTTGCTTAGTAAAAACAAATGTATTAAAAATAATATTTATACATGGGTTTTCAAGGGTTTTTATTAGAATTGTCAAATTTACTTGAATAGTAAATCCACTTTGTTTCATTTAACCAAGAACATTGTTTCATCCTTATACATCATCCTGGGTTTGTATTAGTTCAAGTAGATATTAGTTTACATAAGCTATTAATGAAATAAGTCTAAATGCAAGGGATTAAGGCGTTAATATAAATTAATAAAAAGCAAATTAATCGTAAATTAATTAAAATCCTATTTTTAAATTAATTAATTTTGATAACTCATTAGACAAAAATTAGTATATCCCAAATATTTTATTTATTATTATGCCGGGGTGGTCTGGCAGTACAGCTCTTGACTTGAACCTTCGTGGGTATGGGTTCGACTCCTACTACAGGCACTAGATGTAGGCCCACGTTTAGCTTTATCAAAAATGCCTACTGCTGTAAGATGTCTTCCGTAAAACATTTAAAGTAGTGAATATAAAATAAAGTTAAAAAAATCATTGGATTACCTTTCTTCGACAATTAAGTTTGCAGAATGCAGTTCAACTTTCTTCAACAATGTTGCGTTACTTTTTTAATTATTTTTATAATTACATTTGGAAAAATGTACATAAATTTAATGACAAACATGATATTAAAAGAAAAAACAGGATTTTATATTATTTATTCATGATTTTCAAGGGTAAATTATTAAAAGGTTACTTAGTAAAAACAAATTTATTAAAAATAATATTTATACAAAGATTTTTATTATTATTATTATTTATGGTTATTGGCTTAGGTACTTCAGTAAAAATAGCTTTCAGCACACAAAAAATATGTACAATTATAAAAATACAATACAATTAGCAGTGTAATATTAGTCCAAAAATAAATAAGTAAAGTAAGAGTGAATTGCCAGAATTGTAAGATTTAATTAGATAATAAATCTATTTGATTTTAGTCAACCAGGAGCACTGTACAACTGTTTCTTATTCTGTTAGGAATCAGCAGCAGTGTATACCTTTTAAATTTAACACTCAAATTTAAACGCATGCCCTTAATCACTGAAAAAATATATTATTTTATCAGATTTAACATTAAACTCTATAAAAACAATCTATTGCTTAATTTTTGTGTTTTGTGTAAACTGAATTGCTAAATTTAACAAAAATTAATTTGACATTTAAAAAACTTATTCCGAACAAATAATATTTAAAAATGTGAGTTGTAAGATAGATATATTTGTATATCCGGCTTAGTTACAAACACATCCGATTTTAGTATATATATATATATATATACAATAAAAATAAAATATTACAAACATGATTATGTAAACGCACTAAGAAACATATATAGGTAGAAGGCTATAGTCAAGTTGACAAACTTCGAGGATTTAGGAAATTCTTAATTCTGTTCATATACAAACACTGTAAGAAAAGCAGTTTTTAGCATTATTGAATTTGATTTAGTTATAACTCACGATGTCTATATGATTATTACTGCATGTGCATGTTGGCATTATAATAATAATAACAACAACAGCAATAATAATAATAATAATAACAATAATAATAATAATAATAATAATAATAATGCATAATAATAATAATAATAATAATAACAATAATTTATTATTAGTAAAGTACGCCAATTATAATTATTTAATTTCCAATTAACCGTTTACAAATTTAAGCAATTAAGCATTGATGAACAATTGTATTTAGCTTCGGAAATTGTTTTAATTCAGGTCAACTATTTATTGAAAAGTTTTTAAATGTTAATTTGATTGCCTAAAATGAAATAATTAAACCAAATTTAAATTATAAACAACAAAATAACAGGGACGTTGTTAATTTAATTTTAAATTTAATTTGTATAAAAAAGAAGTACAATGAATTAAAGTATAAATAAATATATTTTTAAGAAACCTTAACTTTAACCATTTTTTAAATTGTAAAACATATATTTGTTAACTGACTATTTAAAATAAAAATTTTACTTTTATATTAAAAAAAATATATTAAGCAAATTGTTATATGAAACACATTTAAGCTGTTGTAAAACATTGCTTAAATAATTAAACTCTTCATTGTTTCTCTAGAAATAAGCGGAATTTAAACTGAAATGAATTCACCAGATTATGTAAATTAATTGCAGTTTACAATACAAACATTAACTTAAAAGTATTGGTTAAATGTTTTATACAAAACTAACATTTTATACGAATATTATTATAAAATCGTAGTTTAGGTCAAAAACAGGAATGTAAACATTGTTTAATTAAAAATCAAGCAATTTATTTGCTTAAAAATTAAAAATATTATAAAGCATATATATATATATATATATAAATTCATAATAAAATTTATACATTTAAGATATTTTAGGCAATATTTTTTGCTGTTTAAAATTTTCTAGTAGAGTTTAATTTACAGGAGTCGCTACCTTTTTAACCTGTTGTAGAATTTGATTTTGCATTACATAAGTAATTTTCTTGATTAAAAATTATAATTTTTTAAACCATTTACATTATATTTTGAAATAATTGTAAAAAATTACAATTATATTAAGGATTGCGTTGTCTTAAGGAAATTGTATAAATGTAACGTTTATTTTAGTCAAGGATTTTTGCACTTTATGCGTCTATAAACACATTTATTTTAAAAATGTAGTAAAAATTATTTAATTTTTTATAAAATAATTTATTAATACTTATAAGATAATGTTTAAGGAATGTTTTAGAACAACTTACATGTTCTTCATATAATTAAATTGTGTCACAAAAGAAAATGAATTATACTGCATTGATTTTGACAGCAGCTTGTTTATGTACTGTAAATATAAACATAAACTGAATTATCAAAGATTAAAATATAATTTAATTTATAGTACTATAAAACGTGAACAGACTATAAATTAAACATGTATTCCTACGTACAAACAAACAACAAATTATATTACTTAAAATCTAAATCTTTCTTTTTAATATATTAAGTAAACACTTTTAAAAATATACTTATTTAAATGTATATTTGTAAACATTATAATCTATCTGTTTTTTGTTTAATAAAAAATATTGCATTTTATTAGAAATGTATTAACATAAAATGTTTATTATATTTGCTGTATGAGTATGTTATTTTGTTTTCTTTGGTCTGACCAATTACCGTTGTTCGTAATTTGCCGACTTTAATTTATGACGATTTATTAACCTTTATCCAGGGTATTATTTTGTTAGTCATGCTCACCCATAAGTCATTCACATTTCAGGTATACTGTTATATTTGCACACTATTAACCATAGTGTCCCCTAAATAATACCGTGCCTCTTTACGCATATCATATTGAACATGACTTTTAAATATACGTTGATTTTGAGTTTTTTTAGCCTATGTAATTTAATCTTACTTTACTTATTTATTTATTTATTTTTGGACTGATGTTACATACTGCTAATTGTATTGTATTTTTATAATTGTACATATTTTTTGTGTGCTGAAAGCTACTTTTACTGAAGTACCTAAGCCAATAACCATAAATAATAAAAAAATAATCATATATTACTCAAAAACGTGTGTATTGGAGTTACAAACATATTATTATTATTTATTAATTATGTATTGATTAAATGAATATAACCTTATTTGTTTTTTTTTTGTATTTTGGAAAACGTTTTTTTAATTAAAAATCGCTGTTTATTAATTATTTTGTAATACAAATACACATTTTATTTATTAATTTGTTTACACATTTAGATTACGATTTATAAAATATAATTAAAATTTTTTTTACATGTGTATGTATAATTCACGTGCTTATATAATAAACGTATTTGTAATATTTCATTATTACGTTTATTTAAGCCTTTTGATATCAGTGTGTGGTTGTAATTAATTAGATAGAAATGTACGTTTATAATTTGAAAAGTAGTAAATTTACAAAAAACAAAATATCAGTCTATAAAATTAATTTTAAATTATGATTGCACTTTATATCTAATAACTGTTAACAACTTATATATATATATATATATATATATATATATATATATATATATATATATATATATATATATATATATATATATACGTGTTTATTACAAAATTGAAAAGGTTTACATTTATCAATTTATGTTAAAAATAGTTTAATTAACAAATGCTTTATAATATTTTATGTATAATAAATAGTAGAAAATTTAGAAATACTAAGTAAACATTTGTAAAAAAAATTAGCTATTTTATCAAATGTGACATTTAAACTTGCTTTTAAATATTTAAAAATTTACACAAAAGTTTTGTTTGACAGTTCTTAATTTAAAAATGTATTTTTAAAAATGTACATTAGGAAATTACAGAATGTAAAAAGCATGCAAATACAATTAATATTTAAAATTTAGGGAAACTCAACATTTACACGGTATATATTTTAATTAGAATAAACTGTAATAATTAATTTTATTCTTTTATAAAACAATACAACGTATATATAATGTATATTAAGTATATGTTTTGCAGCAAAATTACAAAAAAAAATTAAAATATTCATATAAGCACTGTTTTGTCAAAGTGCTGTGTACATTAACGATACAGTGAGCTACTTATTATACCAAATACTCAACCCACTAGTCGCAGTAATCAAAATAAAAACGGAACACGGGATCAGAATCCAATATTCTAGATTTGTTAGTTTCTCCTTAGTTTAACATGACAGTAATTAATTAGCTGGGTCACTTGTATTAATCGTGATTCGGTGTCGTCCTAACAAACACAAATTCAAGTTAAAACGTATTAAAAACAATAAATAATAAATAATATTGCAAAAACTCATACCAAGTTTGTAACATTAATTTTAATTTACTGAAAATATTTTATACTCGTTTTAATTGTTGAAGAGCATATTACATAAATATATATTTATATTTAACAACGTTGAAAATGAAGATTAGATACACAATTAGGGTAAAGTTGATAAAAAGCCCATTTTTTCTATTTTATTTATATGGCAGTCTATTAGATTTACTGTATAGATTTAGAAACCTTAATTTATTTTTTCGAAGTTAACAATAATCAATAATTATTTAAATATATTTAAGTTAACATTTGAGTTTTTTTCTTAAAATTACAAAAGCTTACTAGTTTTTTGTGCAATTTAAAATGAATATTTAATGCATTTGTTTTTTAAAAGTAGAACAATTTTTATTAATTTCCGACATTATTTTAGTAAACGAAAAATTTGCAGTTTGTTTTAAGTGTTCCCAAATTGTTATAATTGCATTAAAATGTACAAATTACAGTTTAAAAAATTTATAATTAAATAAATGTTATAATTACATGTTCGGAATATTGTAAATACAAAAAGGTAATATTTTCTTATTTCAATATCTCTATAAATGTTACATTTATAAACAGCATTAAACTGATTACGGTTAAAGTAACAATGATGCAAATAATACTAAGAATGGCAACAAAGTTATAATACCAACAATGATAATTAGTAAAGGTTAATGTTGTATGCCATTTACAAAAAGTGTATTTAAAGTAAAAAAACAAACAATTTAAAATACTTTGTAAAGTATGTAATAATAGAAAAAATGAATTGTTTATAATGTTTACAGTATTTATTTTAATTGACAAAAATTAAAACAAAAATATGGGAAATATTTTTGTTGAAAATTATCATAATTATAATTTCAATTTACAAGTATAAAAACTAATTAAATGTATTTTTAAATAAAACATTAGTGTATCTTTTTAAAATAAACTAATAACAACCATATTTTGGTGCTATTATTTAGGTTAAAAAACAGTTATATGGGTTTTAGATGTAACCAAATTAAATACAAATAAAAGCATATACTTAAAATATTTTTTTTTTCAATAAAATCAATTTTTTTAGAACTAGTTCAGTTATTTACTTTTAGCATTTAATTTAAAATAAATTATTAAATAAACATGTTAAACATAAATATGCACAAAATAATAACTAATAAACTTGTAGCAAACAAACACATACAAATGTATGTAATGTTGTACATTGACGAATTTTTTAGTTAACAAAGATGATTTAAATAAAACTTAATAAACAAATTACGTCAACTTAAAATTAAAAATGTAGTAGTTATAAAATTTAATTTTTTAAACATATATATATATATATAAATATATATAATAGGCATGACAATATTGATTTAATAATGAGTATTATACTTATATAATCAGGTCAATAGCAATGCAGAATAAAAGTGTGTGAGGTAGATATAATATTATTTTTAAGCACACCAAAAATATATTTGTAACAATACGAATGAATAAATAAATTTAAATTTACTTTTCTTAAGTAATAATTTAAAAAATTAAAAAAATATTTTACATATTTTGAAATGCTTATCCAAATTAACTGTAGTATTTTAATCTTCTTTTAATTATTTAATCAACACCTTAAAGCAAACAATATACTTTTTTAAAACCCCTTAATACTTTTTAAAAACAAAATGTACATTGTTCTAAAAGTTTTTAAAATTAGTAGTAGATCGTTTTTGTATGTGTGTGTTAGTAGTAAAAAAAGTAGTACATGTGTGGAAATATACCTAAAGTTGGAAAATGTCACCCTTACTTAGAAAACAACAATAAATATGTGCAAATAGCAAAATTGGTTTTACAAAATTTAAGGCATTTTTCGTGACATTTATAGACATTTGATTGTATTTTCGGCTTGCACAATTAACTAAATTTAACTTTGTTTATATTTAACATTATTTTACACAAAACATTTAGAAAAAGGGGTTCCGTAAATAGCAATGAATAAAGGTAATTTACTTAACATTGGTACCTAATTTTTAAATTTAAAATAAGAAAATTAAAAAATACAAATTGCAATATTTGAAAATAAATAAATAAATATTTTATAATTATACTCTATTGTAATACTTTATTGTAATTAAAATATAGAACGAAAATAACAAAATAGTGTCAAGTTAAATGTAATTGAAACAAATATTTTTGTTAAGAAATGTTAAAAACAATAACATTATCAACTGAGATATTAGGATAACTGAGTTTTTAAAATTGTGTTCTTGTTGTTAATAATTTACCTGCACTAAACTGCTACACAACTAAAATTAGAAATAACTACAAAATGTTTATAAATTATATTAATATTACTACAATTTAATTTTAGTTTGTAAATAAATAACAATGTTTTTCCGTATTATTTATTTACTCTAATTGAATAATTTTTTAAATAAATTTATTTTAATTTAAACTATTATTTAATTTTATTTATCAGTGCATTTCTAACTTATTAATAATGTTTTTAATAAAACGCAATTATAATTTTATATAATGATTATTCTAAACAAAAATATAGTTAAAAAGATAAAATATTTTTAATTTGTTTTGCTTATATTAATAAAATTCCATAGTAACTATGAATAAAATCTTAATGTTTATATTTTATCTAATTTGTATAAGAGATTTATTTATAATATTTTAATAATTAAATGAACCAATTTTTATTCTCCCAATATCACATTTTTTAAAGTGTTTATGTTCACTTTTATTTTTGCATAAAAATAGTTTAGTATTGAAAATAATTATTAAAAATGGTTTAAATTGTCTAAAAATTGCAGCTTATTGTGATAGTGAAAACTATGTAACCTTTGACTGTTGACTGTAGTAAAAATTGAATTAACAAAGAAAATAGCTAAATTATAGTTAACATATACACACCAATCATTTGAATTAAAAAAATTAAAATGAATAATATTTGTTTTTGTTTACTACATATTTTGATTAATTTACTTTTTCTCTTTTTACACACATACAACATTATATATATATATATATATATATAATCTAAGTGCAACAAACAAATATTTTGGTTAAGAATGTTCCTTACATTTATGTAAAATATTCAAACTTAAAATTTAAAGCACTTTAATTACATTATTTGTTTGATCCTTGATTAAACATTTTTAATTACACAGCATTATAGTTATATATATATATATATATATATATATATATATATATATATATATATATATATATAAATTCACCTAGTTTGGAAAAGAAATGATTCAATCTAGCCAGACTCAAGCCTGAAAAAAGGAGGAGGGTTTGAGAGCAAGTTTAGAAACTTGGCCTCTGTAAAATAATTATACTGCTACAGAAACAATAAGAGGATGCTAATCCGGAAAAACAACGGCCAAAAAATGATTGCATGTTTTTGGATGACAGAGTTACACAGGTGACAATGTTGAGTAAAAACCGAAAGGAAGCTCAATGTTCGTACTGAACAGTTAGAACAAGTCTTGAAGATATTCGAAGGAGGATTTAACGAAATAACTGTAGAAATGCTCAAACATGGAGGTGATGTTGTAGCAAGTGAGCTTGCTCATTTTAGAAAGAAAAACAATTTTTATTATACTTTTGAAATTAATGTATGTTTAGTTATATAAAATGCAAACGAGATTGACTACATTTGTATTAGCACAAAATGACGAGCTTCTTTGCAAGATGTACGTGCATATCGCCGTGCAAATGTTAGTGCTGATCACAATCTTGTTGTTGGAAAATATCGTTTAAAATTAGAAAAAATAGAAACCACAAAAAAATTACTTATATATTTGTGTAAGAAACTTAAGCAGTCAAATATCTCAAACTAATTCCACGATTCCTTAAAAAATACATTTTAAAATCTGAAAGGGGTAAAAAAGTCTGATGGTAAATAAAAGTTGTTTCAAAAAACAACTACAAACTGTGCAACAAATGTGTTGAGTAAAAAATATGACTCTACAAAGAAATAATAGATTTTATCAGTTTCTTGGAATTTAATTGATCTTAGAAAGAAAGCAAAATTAGAAAGAGATCAATCTAACTATCCTGCTATTTGGAAAATATCTGATGATAAACAAGTTAAAAAAAGCTGCCGAAAAGATAAGAATGATTGGTTGGAAAACAAATACAACGAAGCAGATAATGTAGCAGGAAAAAATAATTCCAAAATTCTGTATAAAATTGCGAAACAACTCTCGGAAGTTAGAAAGAACACCAATATTCCAATCAAAGGAAAAGATGGTCGTTTACTTCAAACAGATAATGAGCAATCATTTGGATGGGTAAAGCATTTTAAAAAAGTACTTAATCAGCCCATGCCAAATACTCTTATAGATTTTGATAATGATAATGATATAAATGTGACTCAAAATCCGTAAATATGTATTGATGACATTTCTGTAACTGAAATGTTTCATGCAATTGAAAAATTAAAAACAAAACGAGGTAACTACAGAAATGATCAAATATAGAGGTAACGGTATGTCAGCCTGCTCATTTATTTAATGTTATATGGCATATTGAACAGGTTCCAAATGATTGGCGACATAAAGTATTTGTTACTCTTTCCAAAAAAGAAAGTCTGTACGATTGCAATAATTGGCACGGAATAACCCTATTGTCTGTTCCTGGTAAGGTGTTTTGCAAAGTAATTTTAAACCTTTTAAATAATGTGGTAGATAAACATCTTTGAGAAAACAAGCAGATGTTTAGAAAGGAAGAAGTTGTATTGAACAAATTCTCACTCTCCGTAACATTGTTAAACAAAGTCAAGAATTTCAAAAATCACTTGCTATCACTTATCACTGCTGAAAGATGTTTTTTATAAAACATTTAAAGTAATAAACATCAAATAAAAATAAATAAATAAAATAAGATTTTATGAAAGCTTTTGACAGTGTTTATTGAGAATCTTTGTAGAAAATCGTTAAGTTTTACGGAATACCGTTAAAGTATGTGAATATTATGCTTTCGCTATACCAACATTCAAGTTGTTATGTTCGAACAAAATGTGGTCATACTGCTATGTTCAAAATTGTCACTGGAGTACTCTAAGAAAGTATTTTATTATCGGTTTTGTTTTTTCTGGTAATTAATTTAATTGTGACTCGGTCAATAAATAATTTCTTATAGTATCAAATGGACAATGGCAGATTAACAGATTTGGTTTTGGCAGATAATATCGGTCTACTCATTAAAACTCCAAAAATGATGCAAAATATGATAATACGTCTCAGTGATATCAGTTCTCATATTGGTTTACGGATTAATTGTTTAAAAACAAACGTTTTGTACACTAAGTCAAACAATGATTTGACTAAGAACTAGTCGGGAAGATCTAATTGAAATGAATGTTTCATAGAAACAAACAAACCGTTTGGTAAAATGTTCAAATATGTGGAAAAATATTGTTGTCTCATGTTTTTTTTAATTATAGGACTTTATTGTTGTTTTTTGCTGTAATTGTTATCTTATTGCCACATGCTTATTTTTAATGCAAAAAGGTTTGGGAATAATAATAAATAAATAATAATAAAGTGTAAGCTATTTGATAAATAATTACTTTGTTGTTAAACTTAATAAAATTTTCTAGTATTTTATAAGAAAACATATTTACTTTAAAAAGATTTTTATGTTAGCATTACATATGTTAGCATATACATATATATATGAATATATATGTATATAATATCTTTTTGGATTCACTGTGAGTTCGAATCCCAAAATGCCCTAAAATGCGGACTGACGTTTGGCATTACTAGAATGTCCATTGCTAAAAAATGTTTCCCGTAAAACATTCAAAATAGCAAACATAAAATAAATATTATTAATAAGTTCAGGAGTCGTACTTATATAATTTAAAAAAATGTTAATTTTATTTATTTACAATTGGTTTAATAAATGAACTAAAATCTACTACGCTATAAAGTGTTGTTTATTAAATAGGTTTTAAGGTAATTTTCATGTAACATTTGGAACAAAACCAATTTAGAATCCATTGTATCAGATAATTAAACAAAACATCAGGAACTACAAAATTTGTAAAAATTTTAATTTTTATAATTTTTTGTTGTTTGATCAACAAATATATGCGTTGTTGGTTTAAATAGTTCCTTTGGGGAATCCTTAATGCAATTGTACGTATTGTAACCTTGGCTTACTCAAACATTAATTGAAAGATAACAAAAAATGGTGAGAAATGTATTCAAATGAATTTTGTTTAAAATGCTATTTTAACTCGGACTTTATTTAAGAAACGATAGCCCAGCTTGAGAAGTGACATATTTCTCAATGCTTACAAATACCGTAAAAAATAAAACTTAATTATTTGGAATGTTTTACAAAGGGTGTTTGTTTTCATGACCAAATAAAAAAATATACATCACTAAGTGAAAAATCAATATTTCAAATAATTTCAACCGTTCTTATTATTTATAATATTATTGTATTTATAAAATGTAACTTCAGTTGTTCCAATTGAATTTAAAAATAGTTTATAATATACTTGTTAAAAATGTAAATAAAAAAATATCTAACAACTGTCAACGAGAATAAGTAATTATTTATATTAATAATCTAAAAACGTTTGTTAACATCAAGATTTAAATTTTTGTGTATTTTAATATCTAAATACGTCTAAAATGTTATTATAAATTTGTATAACATAAACAATTAAAACAAAAAAAAATCAATATATATATATATATATATATATATATATATATATATATATATATATATATATGTATATTGTTTTTTAATAATAAAATTATTTTTAAAAGGTTATTAAAATTAGATAAAAACTCTTAAAGAAATAAAATAACATACTTTAAAGTTAAAAGGTAGTAATATAAGAGGATTATAACGATAAATGTGATAATTGTTTTTAAAAATTATTTCTATAATACATATATATATATATATATATATATATATAAGCACAATATTAAAAAAAAAAGTATTTTTATTATTTAAGCACAATATTAAAAAAAAAAGTATTTTTATTATTTGTTTTAAAACCCTTTTTCTCTCAGGTACATGGAGCAACAAGATTGTTCCACGAAATTGTACATTAAATTCTATCTTTAAAAATTGTGCATGTTAAATATTAAAATTCTATTTAGATTTTTCCAACCCACATCATTGGATTTATATTGTTTTCATTTAATTGCCATAATAAACTTGAAAAAGCAACAATAGTCGTTTTTAAATCGAAACCAGTTTGTAAATGGTCTCATATTAAAATCAATCCAGTGTTGGACTTGACAACATTACTCAACATTAATGAGCACATCCAAGTTTTACTTAAACAAACTTGAAATATGAAGTTTGCAGCATTAATAATCAAAAACTGACATTCTAATTTAGACCAAAAGCGAGAAAAATAGATTTAAAATATTTTTTATACCAAAAAAAAATATGTGCCATAATAACATTTACGTTATAAATAGTTCCAAAATACATGGTTCAATAATTATACACTACGCATAATACTTTTGTAAACAATTAGTTAAACAATTTTTATGCATGAGAAAGCATTAAACATATTGTTATTTCATTATATAATATTAGTAAAACTATTACAGACGCTATTATCAACTTCGAATTAACCAATCTTCTGTTTTTTTTCTCAATATACATATTAAATATTTTAAAATGTTACAATAAATAATAGTTAAAATTTTATTTTTTCTAATTTATTATCATCATCATCATCGGGAATAAATATCCCCCACCGGTTATTATCAACCAGGGTAGTTCAAAAACAAAAACGTTTGCAAAAACGTCAACTTTTGTAGTGTGTACTTAAAGAATGACACTTGAGGTGTACTGACATTAAATGTTAATTACATCCCGAGTTAAACACCCCCAATGATCTCTGTTGGTAAGCAAACGGACGCCCATTTAAATAATTTATTTGGACGAGGGGGCTTAGCATAAATAAAAGGACTGAGTTTACATGCTACAATGTCTATCCGAATTTTCCGTTGGACGCATGGCTTTCTTTTCCATCCGGGTAATGGATGGTTTTCCATAGCTATTCTGGCTGGATGAGTAAGCGATCTACGTACAAATATCTGGGAATGGTCAAAATATTTTACTAGTTATTAAACAAGTGCGTTCAATAGAGGACAACGAGTAAAACCATTTGGATCTTAAACAGCTTTGCTCAAAATGATCACATTTTTGTGTATCTAGTTAGGCGAGAATCCAAGTTTCGCATGCATAAAGTAGAATGGAACACATTAAACTCTTATATATTTCAAACTTGGTTTTAATAGAAATATTACTTTTGTTTCATAAAAAATCTACATAAACGCCTAAAGGATGCAGCAGAGAGGCGAATAGGACGCCAAATCTCTGAAGAGCTAGATTCTTTATTATCTATAACCAAGTCTAGGTACGTAAATTCATCAACCACAGGGAGTGTGCTACCATTAACAGTAATTGGATTTCTAAAGGGGACGTTCGCTAAAACCACTGTTTTTTAGTATTAAGATACAAACCGTATTTCTCTGAGGCTTTTTCAGTAAATTCAGCCGCATTTTGCAAATCTTCTTTGGTTTCTGCCATAAGATTCGCTATCTTGTGACTATCATGAGTTATACAGCCCTCAAATGACCGGGACACTTCATTAAACATGTCATCAACTACAAAATTAAAGAGTGTGGGTGCTAAAACACATCCTTGGCGGACACCTGAATTTATGTAAATTGCATCTGTTAAAAAATCTCCATTCGGTATTAATGCACCGGTTAATTTTTGTAATTACAAAGTTATTATTTTGTTTACTAGTTGATAGTCTACATAAATTCGTGATTGTTTTAAACTTATTTTGCTCTTAAAAATGCATATCTATTTTAAGTGTTTATTTTAAAAACATATGCATTTTGTTGAAAATAATTAAGTTCGATTTATTACATTTTTTACTTGCTTTGTTATTTTCAATAATTAGAATTACAGTAAGTACAAACCGTTCTTGTTTGAGTTTTTACACAATCTATTATTTTAAATTTTATATATAATAAACATTTTTAATTAAATTATTTTATTATAACTTAATGCCATCTGGTACTCGTTTCTTTGTTTAAATATATACACAGATATTTAAACAAAGAAATAATTTGTATGTTTAAACTGTTAGTTACATCATTATTTTACTTAATTTATTGATCTAGTTTTTATTTAAATTTTATGTGCCGGGGGTGGTCTAGCGGTACAGGGCTCAAATTTGGACTTCGGTGGGTATCGAGGTTTGAATCCCATCGTCGGCACTAAAATGCGGATCCACGTTCGGCTTCGCTAAAATGTCCACTGCTGAAAAACATGTTTCTCGTAAAACATTCAAAGTAGCAAACATAAAATCAATAAAATAAAAAAATTATAATTGACGTTACTTTTTTTATTTGACTACTATTCATTCGGCAAATTTAAAAGGCCGAATGTTTTTGTTTTGTAAAAGATTTTTACGATTAATTGCAAATTATAATCAAACTTTGTTACATTTAATAAAAAAAAAACGCTTGAAATCTATTGACAGCGGTTTGTTTCAATTCTGTTGCCATTTAATAAAAACAAAACATTGTCTATCCCAAAGAATGATTATTCCTACGCTTTAAGTGCAAGTTAAATGTAAAAGCAACAATACAAGATTGACAAGATGGTCAATATTGCTGGTATTTTAAAAGCATTTTTAGATGCAATTACCTTTTGAATAATAAAAAAACTAATATTTGTCTTTTATATGACATCAGTACGACTGAACAAAAACATTTACTGTTCAAACATAGTAAAAGAGTAATAGATATATTGTGAAAAAGTTGGCTACTTAAATTTTGGTTTGATCTAATAGCAATGAATGTCATGTTATTGAAAACGTGAAATCCGCATACATTAACCTTATTATCTCATACATTTTCAAGTGGAAGAGTTTGTAATAATAATAATCATCATCATCATGATTATATGAATAGCGGTTTTTTATTGTTACGTAGTATGTGTATATATCAAATATTCCTTTAAATAGGTCAACAATTAATAACATAAATTTATTAAAAATCAATAAAACTACTTGCATTATATACGATTTTATCCAAATTATGTAATTTTATTGGCTACTTCCTTTAGTTAATTAATATATCAAATTTGATAAGTATATACGTATTGTTAAATTGTTTGTATTATTCTAATAACTAATAATCATATTGTTATTGTTAACATTATTTTAATATTGTTAGAAAAAAACTGTTTGTTAATTCCTTTTTTGCATAATTCAATCAAATTTGTTGTAGCAAAACGTATAGGATAATAAAACGTTGCTCAATAATTATGTAAAAAGAATAGAAGTACATTCTAAAATATTAAAATAATGCATATTTTTGTACAACGTTTAATAGATTTTCAGTAATTATAAACAATATTTACATATTATAAATTACTTTAAAAAACTGTAAATTTTTGAAATATAAAATAGCCTAATTTGGTGTTATTTGTAGTTCAAAATGGATCGAACACACACACACATGCATATATATATAATGTTGCGAAAAAAATTAAAACAAAAGAGAAACAATTATTAGAGTATACATAATAAAAAAGTTAAACTTGACTTATATTTGTTTCAAAATGCAATATCTATGTCTTAAATATTACTGTGGTAGTAATATTTTAAAGCCAATTTTTATTTTGTGTACAGCGCAACATTATTATTCTTAATTCTAAAGTTGAAGCAAAAAACCATACATGGATTTGTATTGATTAAATTATAATATAATCATTGTTAATACTATCATATATTACTTAGGTAAATTATAAACAAGCATAATGCTTAATCTAGTATTTAAAAGTGATGTAATTAATTGGTTATCAACTATAAGACATAAGTGTTTTGACAATAAAACATTTACCATGTTGTTTTTACCATGTTACGCTTGGACAACAAAACAAGTACCATTTATTTTAATTAGGTTACTATTTCTTTACATATAATTACAATTATAGTTTCAAATCGTGTACATTATTTTTAAAATTGTTTAAAAAACATTTTAACTATTTTTTCAAATTTATATTTGTTGTAGAAATAAACTATTTTTTCATTTAATGGAATAGTATTGCATTAATTAGACAAGACAATTGTAGTAAATAGTTTTTTTTGAATGAAGGAAAAACGTTTACAAATATTGTTTAAACAATCACGTTAAACGATATTGTACATTTGGATAATAAGAATTTGATTAAAATAAATTATTTAAGTTAATAAAAGAGGGCTACTATTTGGCGCCCTAAATTTTTGCACTTTTATCCAATTCCACAGTTTTAATTGAAATTATACAGGCAGTTATGAGTCTAAATCCTGACTTGAACCAATATAATATTTTAGTGTATTCAACACTTGTGATTTATCTTACAGATACATCTAACACATTATTAATAGATGCTTTAGATAATACTTTACTAGTATTTATAAATCATATTATTTACAAAAAATAATTCCTAATTATAATATACAACAACAATCGTTATAGCAATAAATCATAATACCTCCATTTATTAAAACCTAAAAACAAATGTATACACTTTGTTAAAAAAAGAATTTTATTAACATGAATATATACAATAAAGGTTACCAAATGTATAATATCAACAATTCAAGTAGCATTCACTGTTTTTTTATAACTGCTGTCAGCGTTTTTGCATCTAAGTTTATCAACGCATCGATATAATACTTTGGAAATGAAATGTTAATAACATAAATAAGGCTCTCTAAAAGCACCGTATTTTTACAAGTTATTATTCTACCGTTTAAAAAACCCAATATAAAATTATTAACACTTGAATCCGGGATGTAAAGATTTAAATTTACACAGGTCCGTATTGTGCTTAACTTGTCAAACCTATAATAGAGTGTAACTTATACTTAGAAACACTTTACCAATTGAAAAGTGTATTCTGCAGCATTTTAAGCATATTTTCAGTATAGCTAAAACAACTTGTTAAAGTAATAACTAAAATAAATTGTTAAATGAAAAACAAATTTCTTACTATTTAAACAGTGGTTAGTATAAATCAAATTTTCGTAAGTTCATACATTTTATCACAATAACTGTTTAAACAAAGCACGTATACTACTTATTTCGCAAATTATTTGTAATTTTTAGAAAAATCTACATTATTCTTGTCTCTACACACTAGACGCGTTTGTTTTAAACGTTTTTTTTCGCATTTATATAAAAAATAGGTACATAGAAAATTTCAATTTTTGCATTAGACGGAGTTCAAATAACTAAGATTACCTTTCACTACACACATACATGAGCAAAAAAGATGTTATACTTATGCCATTTTAAAATATTATGCAAATTTTTATATATTTATGTAAGCACATATTTTATGTTAAAAGTTACTGTTTAACTTTGAAAAATTAATAGAATAAAAATTATTTTTTTACTTAATATTTTTATAAATTTCATATATAATAATTTCATATAAATATAATTTCATATTAAAAATTTTTTAATTAAGAATAATTAAAGTTTGGGTATTGCATTACGAACTTGTGTTAAACCTCATACACTAAAAAAATTAATTTACCCAAATTAAATCTCTATAATGTGTGTGGTTATTTTTAAAATATAAAATAATTTATTTTAAAATAAAAATTTTTTTTTAACAATTTGAATGATCTGGATACATTACCTACTATATATATATAGATATATATTCTTTAGAAACAACTAGTTGAAACCGTCTTCAACTGAATACTTTTAAATGTAAATCTATAATATTTGAATTTAAAACATTTGAATACGGTTTATTTTAATGCAAACACTTTATGCATTTTGTAACTGTTTTGCTAGTTAATTTCTTCTTATTGTTAGTTGTAACAGTAATGTTAACATTGATTTTTTGTATTGTGTCCATAAATAATAACAGTTGCTACATATATATATATATATATCCCGCATTTTAATTGGTTAATTGTATCCTTAAAAGCATGAATATAAGCAAGCAACTTATAAAATCTATTTGTTAGAAACGAATTAGAATTTTGTTGGATATTATTCTAATGAAGAAATTATAGGCATATTTTTTTAATTAATACATTAAATCATTTTGGATCGATTATTTATTTGTTAAACAAAATCTGTCAAATCGAATATATTAATTAATTATGTTTTAAATGATGATTGATAAAAAGTTTATTTTAAAAAAATATTTTACAAAGACAATAGATTATAAAAATAACAAAATATTTAACCATATTCATTTATTTACGGTATTGCTATGAAAATGCAGTAATACTTTTAAATAAAAATATTTAAAAACAAGTTAAACATTATGTATAACTCCATCTAGAGAAGATTAGAAATAAACTCATTTAGCCAGTCTCAAACCCTGAGAAAAAGAGGAAGCTTTAAACACAAGGTGAGAAACTCGGCCTTTGTAGTAAATCCATATTGTTACTGAAACAAGAAGAAGACATCATTTGGGCAGATAGCACAACCAAGTTGACAGAATTGAATGAAAGCCGAAAGAAGACCCAATTTTCGATTAGCAAAATTTCCCATATTCCCACACTAGTTAGGATTTGGAAGGTGTACACATTTTTGGCAAAAGGTTTTACCACCTCTAAAAATTTATAGTAAAAATTAAACCAATAAGAATGATACAAAATGTTCGTGAGTGTGTGACACAAAAGTGTATTTTTTCTAACCAAATGATAAGATGAATGAGATAAGAAAATGATGAGAATATAGTAGTGTTAATTGTAAATTGCTTTTGATCAACAGGCAGTAATGGTAAATAAATTAAGGAATTATTTTTCAAATTTTATTAAAGTATTTGGTTGTAAGAAAATTTGTTTATTGAAATAAATGACGTCATTGTTGTCTGAATAGTTCTTACACAAAAGTACAATGAGAAAGTATGGATTACTTTAGCAACTCGGGTTCGTATTTCATAAATTATGTTTGTTTTTGTTATAATGTAATAAGTGCCGTATAACTAAACCAGCATTTTACTCTTACCAATATATTGGTATAAACCGGTACGTTAATGTATACAGTAAATGAACAGTTAAAATATATGTAAAATAATCAATCTGCTTTTGTGTCACTATTTATTAAGCATCTCTAAATTGTACAAAAACATTTTTTAAGTTTTGTTTTAGCAGTATAAGTAAAATATTCTATAAAAATTTTTTTTATACCAATATCACTATAAAATTCTAATTTAAGTCAAAAACAAGAGTATTGACAGTTTAAAAAATTTAAAAACAAGCAAATTAGTTACTTAAAAATAAAAGCTTTGAAAACATTCTGGCATACAGCAAATAATACCTAAAAAAATGTTCAATGTATTTTATAAATGTGTGTATATTTTATAATATAAGTTCTTTTGAAGTAACTAATTTGCTTGTTTTTCAATATTTTTAAAACATAAATATTCTTGTTTTTGACCTACATTAGAATTGTATAAAATATATAAAATATATTTCTTTTACTGCTAAGATAAAACATAAATAATGCTTTTGTACAATTTAGATGTGCTCAACATAAACAAATGCTGACACAAATATGAATTGATTATTTTACATTGATTTTGACAGAAATCCGTTTATCTATTGTACCTACACTGTTCTGTAATTAAATATTTTTTAGAATAATGAACAAATTGTTTTTGGTTTATTGTAACCCTTTATCTAGTTAACTCGTTTTATCTCATGGACTCGTTAAATGTAATATGATGTCAAAATATCAAATAGATTCCTTATTATTATTAAAAACATTGTCATTACCATATTCATAATGTTAACCTCATTTAAAAAAATTGTTTTATCAAATTATCCGATTTTAATTGTTTAACAAACAGTAGAATTTTACAAACGTTTAATCTTCTCCCTTTGTCAATGAATAACATCGTTTAATGTTTATTATAACATATACATTTATAATAATGTTAGTAGATGTTACTTCTTATAAATCTATTTTATAGTAGTTAAAGGTTTCTCTTTACTCAAGTCATAATGCATTTACCATCCAATTATAAACGTCAACATTTAAAGCATAAGAAACGATAGGAAATTCCGCAATTACTGTTCTCACTACTTCATACAGCTTTTAACGCCACTGAATAAACACTGGCCTTAATATGTTTGTTTTCCATTATTGTAATATATTTGGACAAACAACTGAAGATTAGGTATTTCCAATTAAGCAGAATTGGATTCAATCTTCGTGTACTTGTGTACTTTGTGTACTTGTTAAAGGTCTTATGTATTTGCACAGACTAAAATTTTAAGATTTATTATAAACATGTAAACTAATTGCCCTTATCTTCCTAAGCAAAATTTGAAGTTAGATATATAATATCAGAACAATTGTTAACATCAACTGTAATTTGGTTTCTACTAACGTTAGGTATAATTTTTGCTTAGTAAAAGATAACCGATTTTCAAAACAATAATATTATTGTTTATGATGCGCATCAAATTATTAAATATTTGTAACGCATTTGCAGTGTAAATAGTTATTACCTAAAAAAGCGAAAGTAAATTTTGAAATTACTGCAGCAATTACCTCATGTAGGTCTTGTATATTTGAACAACTTTTTACTTTTGTATCTAGGAAAATGTTAAATAAAGACTAATGATCACATTACAAGAGAAATAAACGTGTTTCTAATAAAAACTTAATAACTGAAATTTTGAACTCCAAAATTATATAAACTATGGGCGCATCATAAGCATTAGTTACGAATAGTTGCAAAAAACTATTACCTACAATAATCTTACGCTTATCCAGAAACTATTATAATCATAATTCTTTTACGTACGCATAAAATAGCTCAAAAACAAATTCGTTTAAAATATATATTAAATATAAACATTACGCAGAACATTAAAAAACAAAATCATTCGTGGATTGCTTTCGTGCTAAATTAACTGCCGAAAAACGTTTTTAACTCTAAATAAAACCAATATAAAACTGTACATATTTCAAATCGACATTACTTTTAGCAAAAAATGACTTTCCATAAAATGGGATTATCCAAATAATACATTATTCTTTTTAAATACACCTAAAAATGTAGTTTTGAACAGAACACAACTCGGAAATATTTACAATTAGTATATACAACTTTCCTTTCTGTTTTCTATCGAAAAACAACAGTGCACGATTCCTCAAATCTTGTACAACAATTTCCAGCTGCTCAACTAAAAAAACCGCTTTACAAAAATTTCGTTGTAAAATGCAGAGCACACACAAATTTTTATCTTATATACAAGCCACATTTTCAATTCCTGACCACAGACACATGCACCAATGTGCCACATACCTTTAGTGATCAATGTTCACTAATAAGATTTTTTTTTCCGAAAAAGGTGGCGTAGATGATGTGCCCACATTTTTTTTATAATAAACAGTTAAAACAAGTTCTTCGAAAAATAAAAAGATACAATTTAAATATTTTGGGTTCTAGCAAAATGCGATTAATTAGTTAAGGATATTTTACAAGTGGATATATATCAATTTTATATTCTTGACTTGAAGATCATAATATTCATGAAATTGGTATTATGTTGAGGTAACACTCTGGTGTCTCCTCAAATGCGGATAAATCTTTTGCCTTTTACTAAAGATTTCTGTGGGGAGGCACAAAACAATGCGTCTAGTCTCATTTTTTCAAACCGCGTCCTTGGGACGTAGTAGTTTTTGTGCCGGGGTGGTCTAGCGGTACAGTGCTCAAATTCGAACCTCGGTAGACATGGGTTCAAATCCCATCGCCGGCACTAAAATGCGGGCCCACGTTTGGCTTCGTTAATTGTCCACTGCTGAAAGATGTTTCTAGTGAAACATTCAAAGTAGAAAACATTTAAAAAATGTTGTTAAAGCTATTATTGGATAGAGCCTTGTGAGTAATTGTTTTATTTCGGACAGATCAAATAACTACTGAGGCTATTAAAAAGAACCAAAAAGCTGTTTTTTACAAGCAGTTACACAGTTTATTGGATAATGTTTCTAGAATAAACATTAAAATATTAATTGTGGATTTTAATAAAAAATTAAAAAGGTAGAACTAGATACTTCTTAAATGTTAGACTACATGATTATGCATAAATGATAAGGGTTATAGGTTGTTGACGCTGATAAGTAACTGTGGAATGATTGATAGTAAAACAATTTTGCTTACGAAAATATACACAAGACAACGTACACCTCTTTCGACAAAAAAAAGCAATAAAGATTAACTACATTTGTAAAATCAAATGGAACGATAGTAGATTAACAGATTTGGACTTTGCATATGATATTGGTCTACTCAGTGAAATTTCAGAAATAATGCAAAATATAACATTACGTCTCAGTGATATTAGTTCTTGTGTTGGCTTACCGATTAACTGTTTAAAAAGGAATTATTATGCACAAAGTCAAATAATTATTTGCCCATTAAAATTAGTGGACAAGATATTGGTTCTGTTAATTAATTCACATATCTACGAAGCATCATTAGTAAAAACGGAAAAACCAAAACTGCTGTTAAAGCCAGACTTTTCTAAACTCAAGCCAATATAGTCATGTTCTTCCATCTGTGTAAGAACAAAACTTTGTTTGTATGCATTAATAATTATTCCTGCAGTAATATATAGAAGTGAAACGTAGAACCGAACAAATAAAATTAATAAGGTGGTGGTGGATGTTTTTCATTGCGGGTGTTTTTTAAAAATTATTCGGCGTGATCACATTTCAATTAATGAGATCATGAGAAGAACCGACTCTCGTTCACTATATCATTACAATTAGACAAAAAAAATTTTTTGGTCAAAATCTACGATTACAACCAGAAAGATCAGCAAGAACGATTTTAGAATAGACAATTGATAATGGCCGAAGAAAGGATGGTAAATTATAGAAAATTTGAAAAAGAATCATTTAAAAAAACTAATTGAAATGAATGTCTTAGGAAATTAAATAAAAATGTTGGCAAAATGTTCAAACACAAGGAATTAATTTGTTGCCCCATATTCTTTTTAAATTATGAGATATTGTTGTTGTTTTTGCATTTATTGTTATCTTGTTACCCCATATTTATGGCAAAACGTAGGGATTTTGTAATAATAATAAATAATAAACACTATAATTTGTTCATTCAATTTAATTGTTGTATTACTTCAATGTTTGATAAAAAACGCATTTTCCGAAAGTGGACATTCAGTGAAGTTAAATGAGGGCGCGAACTGCAATTAACTCTTCTATCAATATTTATAGCTAATCCCAAGCCTGGACAAAGAAGAAGGGTTTGGGCGCGCAAAGTTAGCAGCCTGGCCTCTGTAAAAAATTTAAACTGCTACGAAAACAATACAAGAGGACGCCATTCAAGTAAACAACGGAAAAAAATGATTGCACGTATCTGGATAACAGAGTTACACAGATGACAGGGTTGAGTGAAAGCCGAAAGGAAGCTCAATCTTTGATTTGCAGAATCTTTAATGTCAACGAGACTTTATTGTTGTTGTTGTTGTTGTTTTGCTGTAATTGTTGTCTTATTACCCCATGCTTATTTTTATAGCAAAAGGGTTTTGTATAATAATAATAATAATAATAATAATAATAATAATAATAATAATAATAATAATAATATTGTTGGAAAATACTGGTACAGTACAGTATATCGGATCAACGCTAATTGGTCTTGGATAAACCCTCAAATGAATTTAGAAAAATGATGTTTTGTTAATAGAAAAAGCGGCCAAATACAAATTGGTTTTCACAAGCATATCTTTTAGACACAATATGCAAAGATTCTTCGTCCTCATAGATTATAAAAACACAAAATCAAACAAATTATAACTATCGTTTCTTCAGTTGCTTTAAACCATCATTAGCTCAATTTATTTATTCAAATTGCAATATTTGATAAATGACCAAGTAAATACAACTCTCGAATTACAAAAATGTGATGCTTGTTCATTTGAAGGAAAGATCAATAGTTATAATAATCAATAATGTTTAATTAATTGGTTATAACTGGAAAATGTTACGAGCTAGAAATGTAAAATTGTTGTAATGAATTTACATTAATCAAATTTGCTTTAAACCCAAATTGGTTGTATGCTAGTTGTTTTTATTTTAATGCACATTCTACAAAAGCATAGAGAGTGCCGGAATGGTCTAGCAGTACAGCGCTCGAATTTGGACTTCGGTAGGCATTGGGGTTCGAATCCCACCATCGGTACTAAAATGCGGGCCCACGTTCGGTTTCGCTAATTGTCCACTGCTAAAAGATGTTTCTTGTAAAACATTCACAGTAATAAATATTTTTTAAAAATAGTACACTATAGGTTGTCCAAACAGAATTTAAAAATAATTATAAAAATTATAAGCAAAATTATTGGATAATTGTGGGCATTTATACCGACATTAAAAATGAAAAAAATTTTTTGACGATTGTGCAGTGATATCCGTTTAAAACCTGGATTGTCTGCTAGTTTTCGTGGAGACCAAACTATAAACCAGTGAGACCCGACAAATTGAAATACTGTATTACTTGACAGAATCTTATTGAAAGTTGAGAGTTTTCTACTTGCTCTGTGCTAAACCTCGGTTATTGCTAACCGCTCTTTTAACAAGTAACTTGCAAAGTTGTTTGAAATTTGCAGTAAAGTATGACAAAATTGGCTGTTTGCTTTGCCTTTATTAATTGCGTAGTTTATGCTGTATTTTACAAAGTATCTCCAAGAATAGAAGATATATTTATCAATACAATGCTTATAGCTGACTTAGAATATGCCAATAATACTGAGGACAAAGATTATCTGTAGCTTACAATACTTTTTTTAGTTAAAAATTTTAATTTGAGAATTAATTTTAACACATAAATCATTGCATTGTTTGAGACTACTGATACAAAGCTTTTGGTATATGATGTTGTGTTTCCCACTGTAAAAAAATTACGTAGCTGGACACTCAAATTATTATTTATAAAAGATCGTACAATGAAATAAATCAACAAATTTGTTTTTCTGCTTACGTGTTTAAACTTTGCAAATGTATTATGCAAATCTAACCATATTATTCAAACAGTAAAACAATTTTTTTTGACAGTTAATACAATACTGCTAAAGAAACAATACACAAGGACGCCATTTTATTAAACTGCAACAAAGCGGTAAAAGTAGCATAATTCCAATAAATCTGAATAGAATTTCATTCTTCGATATGCCTTATTTTCAAAGCCAACCATTTGATGTACAATCCTATGAAACAATCTTTTTGATCCATGCTTTTCAAAACGAAAGGATTTGAAATAAATAACATGTTGTTACGGAAACATTAGCTACGTCAATAGATAGAACTATCCTTGCATGTTTTTGATAATTGCAAACAGTGGCAATGATAGATTTTATACAAACTTGGAATTAAAGGTGGTATTACGATTAACTGTTGTTGTTCTATTTGTAAATAATATTAAGTTGATATTTGACCTTTTAACAAAACGTACAAATTAATTTTACTGCTACTTACATTACCACTAGTGTGCAATAATGCATACGTTTATTAATTATTAGGGCCTATCAATAAAAATGTTTATTAAATGTTACGTTTATAAAATGAACAATATTTTAAACATACCCAAGAGCAATGAAGTTTAGTTTAAAATGTTTAAGTTTAAACAAAATATTCCAAATCCAGTAAAGTAAATGACGTTTGTCATGTAACAACAATTTATTACCCGTTTACCTGAAGAACATGAATGTGTTCTATTACATAAAAATTTACAAAATTTATACCAAATACACGAAAGGTAAATAAACAAGCAGCTGTCAATATTCATGCAGTATAATTTATTCGCATTTGTGACACTATTTAATTGTATAACGCACATCTACGTTCAACTGAAACATTTTTTGAATATTGTTTTGGTTGTATAAGTAACATATCAATATCATTATAAAATTTTAGTTTAGGAGAAGGAGAATAGAAGGAGAATATTAACATTTTTAAAAGTTGAAAAACAAGCAAAATAAGTTGCTTAAAATGTAGAAATCGTCACATATTTTGACCCAATGTTGTGTAAGTTAATTTTGCATTACACAATTTATTTTCTTAATAACAAAATTTAATTTCTTCAACTATTTACATAGTATTTTAAACTAAATTCAAAAAACTATAACTATATTAAGAATTGTTGTATAGAAGCAATTGTATAAATTTAAAGTTTATTTTAGTAAAGGATTTTGTAAGTTATATAACTAAAAATACATTAATTTCAAAAGTATAATAGAAATTTTATATATATATATATATATAATGTCCTCTGCTAAAAGTTGATCTAGTAAAACATTTAGAGTAGTAAACACAAATAAAATAAAGTAAAAAAAATGATGCTGAACTTTAACGTGATGCTCTAGGCCATTGAACAGTTATCAAAAAACAATGCTCTTGCTTATATTTGGGAAAGAATATATTAATTTTCTATTGTACTTTTAAAATTTATTTACTTTATTCATATAAACTGCAAAATCCTTGTTTAAAATAAACGTTATATTTATACAATTATCTTAATATAATTATAATTTTTTGAAATCATGTTAAAATATAATATAATGGTTTGGGAAATAAAACTGCTCAATTAAAAAAAAATAATTATGTAATGCAACATTAGATTAAAATACGTAAAAACCCCCCACATTAAACGCTTTTAAAAAAATCTAGAAATTGAAAAATATAACCTAAAATGTTACAATTATATTTCTTTTATTAAGTATATTTTATACGTGTACATCTTTTATAATATAAATTGTGTCTAAGTAACTAATCTGGTTTTCCATTTTTTTTATGTCAGTATTCATGTTGTTGACCTAAATTGGAATTTTATAATGATATTGATCTACATATTAGTTTTTATAAAATATTTTACTTATTTTACTAAAATAATGTTTAACAACTTTTTTTAGTACAATTTAGATGTACTTCATACAATTAAACAGTTTTACAAAAGCAAATTAATTATATTGTATTGATTTTGACAACAGCTTGTTTATCTACTGTAAATGTTGCATACGTATTGATTTTCGTCCGTGTATAATTTAAAGTGTCATATAATATCTAAAAAAATAATTAATTTATTAATTAAAAAGGAAATGTCTAACAGCATACGTAATAAATATTATACAAAAAAAGCAATTTAAAATGGACATAACATTTTCATTTGAATCAATCATTATTATGTAAAAAAGTATAATGGACTTATGCAGACGAAGTGAAAAAAATTGATTTGTTCAAAAAGCTCATAATATAAATTAAAAGTCCAATAAAATTTTTATAAAATGATTTTTTAATTTTGACATAGAATGTCAAAAATGTATATAGCGTTGTCTTGCCTACTTATAGTATACAAATATTTTTTTCAAAAAAAGAAGAAATTACATTATATTTTAAAAATATTTCTGGGACAACACTTTGACATGCAATGTAACAAAATTTATAATTCCATTTTTGTTAAAACAGGTTATCCATAATACAAGGTTTGCTATTTATAAGTTCAATATTATAATGTTTATTAAGCCTTGCACAGATTTATTTACTGTAAAATACTAAAATGTAATAACTACGCCCACGTTGGGGAAGGTTTATTTTGTGGTACTAGCAACTTCACCTTTATAAAATGTTATTGCCAGAAAACAAACACTAAACGTAATCCACAAAAGCATACAATATCTACCACAAACTGTGAACGTCTACTTATTTTCCAATGTCTCTCTAGGAAGTTAGGGTTGGAATTAAACTAAACGTAATCTAAATTGACAAGTGATTGGAAGACAATATACATATATATATATATATATATATATATATATATATATATATATATATATATATATGTACATTGAAAAATATTGAATATTTTGACTATTTTAATGTTTTGGCGCAGGTTTTATTGCCGGATGCCCTTCCTGACGCAAACCCTCCTCTTTTATCTAGGCTTGGGACTGACTAGATCGGTTCATTTCTGATCCTCACTAGTATTAAGAGAATAATGGCATTAGAAGTGGAAGGCAAAAGAAATTGTGGCCGACCAAAGAGAAGATGGTTGGATTGTGTGGAAGCCGATATGAAAGAAAAGGGACTAACAAAAATCGACGCTATGCACAGAACCCAATGAAGAATGCTGACCAGAAACAGCGATCCCTCATAAAAGAAGGAAAAGCTGTGAAGAAAGAAAGAAGGAATACATTGAATATTAAGCTGTTTTAATTTAGTAAAAACATCTAAGATTATATCAAGTACTTACATTCACTCATTCAAGTATTTACTTGCATTCACATACACTATCAGAAAATGTTTTCAATAGCTAAGTTTGTATCTACCGTTTGTACTGTTTTTGATGACTAATGATAACCATATTGATGTGTTAAATTGTATTGTGAATTTTATTTTGTACATATACAGTTGGATTTTCTATTTAATATCTATTGTTAGTTAATATGATTGGTGGTCGTTGGTGACATAGTATTTTTCCGATATTTGTACGGCATATTCAACGATGATGTCATAAACGTGGAAAAATAACAAAGCTTTTTGGTTGGTAAACCCTACCACTGTTCGCAATGATTGATGAGGCTGCCTGATTTTTTATCAAGGTTATCTCCCTTAGCTTAACGGCAACATATGGTATGCATATACCTTAAAATACCTTTTACCTATCCTAAGTGTATGCTTGCACCCACTCACCGTAGCGGAAGCCCAGTTATACCGTTCTGCACTCGGTATCTGTTGTTATTCATCTAGAACAGTTAGGAATACCACCATAATTGGACATTGAAACTTTATAAGCCTTACTCAATTCTTCAGGATCATTAGCATATTGTTAATAAAACATTGCTAAAGAATAATCCATATATTTAACTAATCCAAAATTACTAAAATATGCATGAACGTTCTCACAATTCAACCTAAAGCTAAACCGCAGTGCAAAAACAGTCAACTTCATTAAATTTCTAAATCAAATAGTTACCATTTTTCTGCACACCAAAAGCAACAATCATTTGGATAGAAACAATACCAGTTTAGTCACAAAATGATCATTTTGGAATTCATTTTGTTCGATTATTTATATTATAACGTGTATTCAAATAATTTATGGGATTGTTTAAATACTAACAACTAATAAGAATAGTCGCCAACTAATATCAGTAAAAAAACAATTCCCATTATAAAGCAATGTTTTCCGTTTAACGTATTAGTGCTCAAATACCGTCGTCTTGTACCACATTGCATACATTTGAATTTGGTTTGTTGTCGCCTTTCGGTAGCCTATTTGTTTATCTTTTAACAAATACAAAAATAATTAATCATTTTATGAAGAATCAATTTTACTATTTCAGTACTCTATTTTATTACAATTTTTAGTATAAAGTGCAAAAGTTTGTGTTGCAATAGGTGTGCAATATTTGGTTAAACAAAACCCATTTGATACATAGTTCATTAAAAGTACATTTATTATTACTGTCATGTTGCACTGTGCAAACTAAAACAGTTATCAATCCATTTTATTGAATAAAAAATTCAAGTATTTTTAATTTTTATTAAAGTGAAATGAAGTAGTCCATTTAAATTGCCCTAGTGCTTTTTTCACCAATTACCAATAATTTAAAAAAACAGAGCAGCTGCATTTAAACTGGGAAAAGTAAATCAACAATAGCAACCATATGTTAAACACATGTATAAAAAGTTGACAAACATAATGACAAATCAAATAAAAGTTTATATATATATATATATATACTTATAAGAAAGTATGTTCGTACAATATATATATATATGTATATACTACTAAAACCCAAAAAAAGTAAGCATACACAATTGACAAACAGATAATGCGGAGAAAATCATCAAAAAAAACTAAAACCAGCTAACACAAGTGCAATTAATAATGTTTTAGACATTATATTGTTGTTAAGAAAACATTTGGTAAATCCATTTAAATATTCAAAGCATCTACTACTACTAGAACCAAATAAAAAGAGCAGCCAGCTATTTGTGGGCTCACAGTATTTCCAAAAACAAAACAATGATCTACAAAGTGATGAAATTATTTACATAATATATTTAACAATATATAACAATTAAACAAATTAATAAAATTTCAATTAAACATCAAATAAAAATTGTTCATAAAAAAAGAAAAAATTGTTGTAAAATGGTAAATTAGAAAACAAGACAAGTAAATATAGTGGCGTACGATTATGCGCATGATAAAATTGTAATGCCGTTGATAATTACGAAAATTGTTGCATAAACCATAAACCTAATACTTCACATACATTTCACACACACACACAAATAAGCAACATTGGATTAGTAATTATGTATACAAAAAATACGTTGATAGAAAAAAAGCAGTGATACATAGAATACACAATAAATTGTACGTATAAAATAGTCGAGTGCAGAATGTGCGTAGTGAAATGAAAATTGTTTATTGAAAAGTTGAAAATAGACAAATCGTCGTTCGCTTCAATGTTGCCTTTTGGACACAGACGCAATATGAAATTCACTAAGAAAACATGATGCATCTACATATTTGAGTTGTATTAATGTTTGCTTGTATGTGTATACTAACAGCAAACAAATGTTTTTTCAAAAAGATAAACAAATAAACGTTTTGACTAGCAATGATGTCGAAATCCTTTATTTAGGAAACAATCGTAGTAAAGAAAATTGATGCTTTAAAAACATTTGTCACAAGGGAAACTATCGTTATAACAAGCAAAGACATACATACTGATTGAGTGTGCAAATTGATGTATCATCTTTAAAATGAGTGGCCTCTGCTAGTGCTCTAGTCGAACATAAAAATAATGTTGATTTTAAGGTTTTATCAAAAAATGGCAAAACCATTCGAGAATTATTAAACTAATTAAAATTCACTAAATTCCTTGGTACACTTTTCGGTTGTGGCTATACGCAACGGTTCTTCTTCGTAATCGTCAAAATTACTTGCATCTCCAGCACCCGAACATTTTGGAGTGAATGGAGCTTCAATCTTTAGATAAATATATATATATATATATATATATATATTAAAATTAATTACATGCGTTGCATTTAATAACATAGTTATCGTTCTCAAAGGTTATCAAATTTTAATATATGTATTTGTATAATTTGTGAATAATGATCATTCACCGAACGATCACTAATGTCATACCAACTAAATAATGCTAATAGTGCTGGTGATTTGGATAATAAATTCTCAATTTTCAGTAATGATAATAATACTGTTTCTGTATTCCCACATAGTAGAAGCTGCACTCAAATTGACATGGATCGGGTACCGACCGTACAAAAGTATAACTAAAAGTCCACTTTGGCGGTTGAGTGCAAGCATAGAATACGAGTACCTAAAAGGTATAGTAAAGTATACATATGCAATCTGTAGGTGTTAAGCTAATCGAAACATACTCCAACAAACAAATCATCAAGAAATCCTGTTTGTAAACATGGGCGACGTCACAAGCATACCGCTAAGAAACTAACAAGAGGTATTCTCGACACACAAAAAAGTATGCAAGTATGTCTCTTTACATATAGACAACCAACTCAATGCTTGAAAAGACGTACATCACGTTTGTAAATGGAAAACCAGTCAGTTGCAGTAAACCATTTGTGTGTCTTAATGTCGTTTACGCCATTTTTCAAATTGCCAAACCGTTTGGTCAAATCAACTTGAAGTAGATTGCGCAATAAATCTTTAAGATCCGAACTGAAATGTGACGGAAAGCGAACCTAAAAATATAATTGCAAAATATAAAAATTAATTCATACATAATTCTTTTCCATTATTGAAAATAGCAAATTATATGTGTTCAATAAATAGTATTAATAAAATATTGAAAATGAAAGTGATTTAATAGGTAGAAATAAAATTTTATATGTTCAAATCCTGTTACCAAAACAAACACTAAAAAATTTTAATAAAAAAATTGGAATCGGATTTCTCATTTAATCATGGAATGCTAATGATCCTGAGGATTTGAGTAATGCTAGTGGTATTCCTGACTGTTCATCCTCCATGTGGTGCATCCGGGACTAGGTGCTAAAAAACATCTAGACTAATAACAGCAAAGACTGAATGCACAGCGGTATAACTGAGCTTCTGCTACGGCGAGTGGGTGCAAGTATACACTCAGGGTACTTAAAAAATATTTTAACGTATACGTATACCATATGTAGCCCTTGGGTTAAGGGAGATAACCCTTACAAAAAATCAGGCGGCTTCGTCAATCTTTGCGGACAGTGGCGATGTCAAAAGGATGCTGTATACCAGCCAAGAAACTTCGTTATTCTTCTACGTTTGTTACACTTATCAAGCCATCGAAGTCGATTGTTGTATTATGCCACATAAATATGGAAAATTATGAAGAGGTGATCACGTCACCAACCAAAATGAATAAACGAAACAATTTAATCATGAAATCTTTACTAACTAATAAAATTTTTATAAATTAACAAGTTTAAATAGAAGTAACCGAAACTTGCTTTTTATGTATTCTTAACGAAACTGTGGTAACTTCAAATTATAACTATTTATGGACAGAAACGTAACCATTCCATTTTTAACATTTTTCAGCCATAATCACTTAGTCTAATATCATGAATCAATAATACAATTATCGATTTTTTCCTTTGATTTAAATACGGTAGTATTGTATTGATTATGTTTAAACACGACTCAATAAACACGCTAGTACAGTGTTTCGTTTGCTTTCTGATATTATAATTTATGTGGGCAAATAACTAAAGACCAAGTATCGCTAATTCAATTGTATCATCATCGAACATCCGCGTACTTGTTCAAAAAACTATCCATAATATTTAAACATCAATTCACAAATGGAAAACTTAAAGCTAACATTAGTTAAATTAAAAAAAAAGATTTTTTTCTATTTAGATAATTGTCCTACAATCTATCTCAACATAACGTATTTTGTACTTTTTGAATAAAACACAAAATTTGTACGCTAAACTTTGGAAAAAAGCCCTATTAAACCAGTTTGGAGATACAAACGTGGCAAAGTAAAATTTATACATTCAATTAAAAAACATAAGGGTCGCGTAAACGTACTTTTCCCGAAACGATGCGTTCATAAATCTGAATGGGTTGATCGGCAAAAAATGGTGGATAACCGGCAGCCATTTCATAAACCAACACACCTAGAGCCCACCAATCAACAGCCTTATTGTAACCCTGACAAGTAATAAAGTTAAAACAAAAATGGATATAAGTGGAAAAATATTTATATTACGTTAAAAAGTAAGTATTAAACAAGCAAATATAACAAAACTAACAATGTATTGTATAACCACAGAAAAACACAATCACATTTATATAAAATGAAAAACAAAACGTAGTTAAACGCAAAAACACTGGTTAAGTGCTTACAATTTATTTTACTAAATGTAAAAATCAAATTATATAAATGCATAATTTAAAAAATATTATGTAGTCAAGAGCGACAAAATTGTATTTTAAAAACAATTTAGTGTTATTTTGTCAATTTTTCTAAAAAAAAACAAACAAACAAAATATATGCAGAACACAATGAGCGTCAATTATTTAATATTTTAAAACACCTAAAATACCGATTCTTTCAACTGTCAAAAATACGGAGAATATGCAATTGGAAAAATATCTAGGATAATGATTTTACAATGAAATAAACCAACTTTTCAAAAAATGCCACAATAGCACCAAACATTTGTTATAAAAAAATTGAAAAACATTTAAATAGGGCCAATACAATATTTAAAACAAACAAAATTTCATGTTTTGTTTACAAGTTGAATAAAATGCCTGTAAAACTATTCAATCTATGTTTTGATATTCTGCAAACAAAAATAGTGTAAAAAAGGATGGGAAATTATACAAACTAAATAATCCAACATGGTCAATATATATACCATTTAAGTAAGTCTTAAAATATCATCGAATATCGTTATAGACAAAATTTTAAGTATTTTTGCTAAGATAATTTAACATACACAAGCAACTTGCAAAAATGTGTGTTGAAAATTCATTGTTTTTTAAAAGAAAATAAATGTATAAGTTTTAAAATAATAGATCAGAAATGATTCAATTTAGCCAGTCCTAAACCTAGATAAAGAAGGAGGGTTTGAGCGTAAAGTTAGCAACCTGGCCTCTGTAAAAATATATACTACTAGGGAAACAATCAAGAGAACGCCATTCCGGCAAACATTATCAAAGATGTAGTCGCACGTATCTACATGACAAAGTTACACAGATGACAGTGTTGAGTGAAAGCCGAAAGGAAGCTCAATCTTCGATTTGCACAAATCTTCAATGCCAACGAGACTTTGTTGTTGTTGTTTTGCTGTAATTGTTGTCTTATTGCTCCATGTTTATTTTTAAAGCAAAAGGGTTTTGTATAATATATAATAATAATACATTATACCTAATTAAGTAAAATACATAACTAAAATGTTATACTTTATTACAAAACATAAGGGTATAATAAACAAGTACATGATATAAAGCAAATGTATATTTTTACACTACTAATTATTATGAGTCATACAAGACATAAAAAACATGTTTATTATATATATATATATATATATATATATATATATATATATATATATATATATATATATATATATATATATATATATATATGTATATTGAATTTTTTAAACTTTGTAATGTCATTTAATTATCTGGTAATTGAAAAAATTGATTGTGATCTATTTTTTTATTCATACTTGACGTTATAAATCATGTTAATTATTTTACTCCAATTTCAATTTTGCATCAGTTAATATTTTATACAATTTTTTATTACTTACAAAATATATGTATATATAATTATAGTTTTTTAAATTATTATATAGTATTGTATATATTAGAATTGAAGTGACGTTTACCTTGTACGCTATATAGTTGCTGGAGATGTTTTAGTTAAATAATCACTTTTTCCGATAATTGTTGTGACAGTAGTATATATATATATATATATATATATATATATATATATATATATATATATAAACCAAATATAAAGTATTGATATGATTAAAAGCTGTAAAGCTTTCAAAAACAACGTAAAATTGTATCATCAAAGTTCTCATCAAATAAAGAAAAAAATTAAACGTGATTAAATAATAAGTTCAAAAATATTTAACAGTTTACATTATACATATCTATTTGAATTATAAAACATAATCTCATCTACAAGAATCTAACATAAAACACTAAATATGAGAAACTATAAAATAAAAGTTATCAACTTAATTTTGACATACAATTAAACCCAATAGAGCATTTCAACAATTAATTAGGCAAAAACATCTAATTAAATTTTTTTTTTAAATATCCACATGAAATCGAGTCCTTACTTTGCTAAGAATTATTTCAGGAGCCAAATATTCTGGAGTTCCGCACAATGTCCATGTTCGGCCTTTGACACGCTTGGCAAAACCGAAATCAGTAATCTAAGAAAATACCAAAATAAAATCAAATTGAAGGTAACGATGCACATGATATCATGAGCACCAATCGAAATGGAATACGGTTTTTAATTTATTGAATGAGTGTAACTGGAAACGGTTAATATTGCTTTTGGTAAAAGCACACCTTTATAAATGACCATTAGAATCATTAAAACAGTTAATAATCTTTTGTGCAAATTAATAAAAATACTCTATAAATCAATATTTATTGCAATACAGAATTCAGCAATAGAAAAATAATATTAAAGCATACTTTTGGTTAATATGTTAAAAACGATAACATTTCATTATCGGTTTATATATATATATATATATATATATATATATATATATAGGATAAACTACACTTGTATAAACGAAATCTCAAGACACGCATACATATATCAATGTTAATCAAAATATACTATAAGAACAATTATCCCATTGCTTAAAACCTTCGTCTCGAATATTATTTATTACCAAATTAAACATTTATTGAATGATTAATTCAACGTAGTTCCAATATATATATATAATGTTTATTACTTTGAATGTTTTACAGGAAACGCATCTTTCAGCAGTGGACATTTTAGCGAAGCCAAACGTGGGCCCGCATTTTAGTACCGGTGGTGGGATTCAAACCCATGCCCACCGAAGTCCAAATTCGAGCGCTATACTGCTAGACCACCCCCGCACATATATATACATATATATAATTTAATACTATACTTTAATAAAAAAATATTTTTGTATTTCAAATCTTGTCATTTACTACACTAGACACCAGGGACATGCTACTAAAATTTTTGATTTTTGATTTAAGTGAAGATAATTTGTTAGTTATTAACCCAAATAGATATTTTACATCAACGTCAACCTTTTGTAGCTATTTTATATTTTTTATAAACAGAACATCCAAAATGATCAAATGATCATTTGATATTGGTTACAATTACAATGCATATTAAAAAATGAATTAGTAAAATAATCTTGGAACAGTAATTTAAAAAGAAATGATTAATTAATTATTCATATATAATCATACATAATCAAACACACACATTTAATTCATAGTAAATTAATAAAGTTTACTATATTTATGTATATTTCAATAAGTATCACCATATAGAACAATAAAATGATTACAGCAATTGATACCAAAAAAACAATGTTTTTCTTTATTTAATCGAGTAGACCTAAACAAATGTTAAGAGGCACATATGGAAAAAAGAAATTATGACGTCAGACTATTATTCTATTACACTCAAGCAAACCAGACAACAAAAAGGGTTGTCCAAATACTAATTGATAATTTTACTACACACAATAACAACATCAAACACAATTAGAAAAATTTAGAAAAAACATTTCAAACCAACAGTACAAAATATCTAGAACCAAGTGAATGCATTTCATTCAAAATAAAATTTCTTTTATTCAACAAATACCAAATAATAAAATAGGCAAAAAAACTAAAAATGATTAGAATTATTCCATTAAATTTTTTATACTATCTTATGAAATTATAATTCCTTATCATTTGTAGCCTAAGCTGCTATCAATGATAAATAGTTATCTTAAGATACCTTTTAAGCACCTTGGGTGTATGCTAGCACTCATTCACTGTGAGGGGATTCTAGGGAAAACTCAGTTATACCGTTGTGCACTTGATCCCCGCTGTTATTAGTCTAGATGTATATAGGCGTTTAGTCTAGGACGCACCATGTGGAGGACGAACAGTCAGGGATCCCACAATCATTAAAAATTAAAAATTTATAAACATTACTAAAATCCTCAGAATCTTTGGCATATTACATTTTTCTATTCATTAAAATATAGTGAGAAATATTGACAATTAATGTACATATTTAATTGAATTTTTTCTTAAAAACAGGATTAAATTATAACCTAATAAATCATTGTTCATTAAACTAAAACAAATTTAACATAATTTTTAGAAAAGATAACATATGAAGTTGAGAGCTTGTCGGAAACTAAATGGTGTATAGAGTAGTAAAATAAGTGAGTACAACTAGTAACGCAGTTGGTTCTACGCAATTCCAACCTAACCAGTAAACTTGATTTTGAGGCACTGTTTAAGAAATCATTAATTGGTTGATATTCAATTGATGTTTACAAAAAATTAAACTTTTTAAATAATGACAAAATTCAAATTTGTTACACTATTGAAAAGTTTAACATACAATCAATTTTTGAACTTGAAACAGTAAAAGCTCAACTCAATTATATAAATATACAACATCTATTCTAATATGTTAGAAAACGCAAAACCGAAAATGTACTAAACTAGTTTGTTATCATTTTATACTCAGCATAATTTAAACGCTTAAAAATAATCACCATAAATTATAAACACTCTTTTAATTATGCATATGTCAACATATAGTTCATTAAAAGTTCATTGAAAAGTAGCTTCCCATATGTAAGTCATAAAACAATTTAAGATTTTTCTACATTTATTAAAGCTTAATAAAAACTTTGGGATGCTAATGGCCTTCAGGATCTGAGTAATACTTATAAAGTCTTAATTTCCAATAATGGTAATATCCCTGACTGTTCCCTCTCCATGTGGTGCATCCTAGACAAGGTACCAACAAGCATTTAGACTAATAACAGCAGGGACCAAATGCACAGCGGTATAACTAGGATTTCGCTGGATTCTCTTTCAGTGAATGAGTGCTAACATACACCTTGAGATACTTAAAAGGTATCTCAAGGTATCTATTTCCCATTTGTAGCCGGTTAGGCATGTGGATTTATCAACTGACGTAAAGTCCGAAAAAATCGCCCCGTCAATTACTGTGAACTCTGACGTCGTCACAAAAACGGTCTTCCAGCCAAGGAACTTAATTTATCCCTCCCCCCCCCCAATTCAATTCTCATCCGACAACCTCTTTGTATAGGAATTAGAGTTACTGTACAAACTTGGGTAACTTTGACACATGCTTATGTCATGTTATATTTATGTATAAAATTATTAATAAAAAAATAAAATTCAGACTATTCAAAAGTTTAAAGAAGTAATTACCTTTAAATATCCAAACTGATCAATAAGTATATTTTCAGGTTTCAAATCACGATAAACCAATTCCAAATGATGTAAATATTCAAAAGCCAACACAACTTGACTGGCATAAAATCGCGAATGACTTTCGCTAAATGTCATAAACAATTTAACAGATTTTGTTGAATATTATATGTAAGTTAAAACATAAAGACATTAAAACATAGAAAACTACATTTGCAATTCAAAAATTGTTTTTCAATTAATTTTATCAAAACAATTTCTAGTTGTATGACATGTGCATTAAAAAAAATCATGATTTTTGAACTTGGTCAATCAATACCACACAAAAATAATGTACAATGAAGTTAGTAGAACAACTTTGATCCTATCTATTAAATATACAATAAAACTATTCAATTTTTTATTTTGTTTACTACTTTGAATGTTTTACGAGAAATATCTTTCTCCAGTGGACATTGTAGTGAAGCCAAATGTGAGCCCGCATTTTAGTGGGCCGATGATGGGATTCGAACCCCCATGCCCACCGAGGTCCAAATCGAGCGCTGTACCGCTAGACCACCCCAGCACTGCTATTGCAACCAATTAATTTTTGTTAACTAAGAGATTTCACATTAGAAATACAAAAAATCCAAATATAACCTAATAAATCATGTACACAATTAATTGTTTATTTCCGGCTTCCGTGGTATTGTGATATATATATATATATATATAAGAAGTTTGATCTCTTATTTGAAATAAAAAGTCTAGTTTTATTTAAAAATGTATATATATATATGTCTGGTTTTGAAATGAGGAAACAATAAAAAAATAAAGTATTTAAATTTTTATTTAAATAGCCTTTATAAATTTTGGTTAGCAAAGTACACTAAATAATAAATCAATAAAATAAAATAAATAATAGTATAATACAAACGACCTTAAGTTAAATGTAAACGAAATATTTCATTGTTGGCGCATGTATATATATATATATATATTCATCCTATAAATTATTTTAAAAAATCTAACATTGTAAACAAAGATAATATAACTTAAATACTGAATTCAAAACAGTTTCAGTTTTAAAATACTATATTCTAATATATTTATGTGACATAAGTACCAACAGAAAAATAAGTAGCAGTTGTCAATATTCATAATAATAATTTTTTAATTATGTTTATTTTTATATAAACATATTTGTAGGAACAATATTTGAATCAAAAATACAGAATTTTGCCTAATATAATCGCCATACATTACATCTGCGTATTGTTAAAGTGTGTTCATTCATCATCATAAACATATATACTTAAAAATTTAATTGTTCTAAACGTGTCAAGTTTCCTATTAAATGTCTTTTAACTAATAGCAATGACTATTCACACAGTATACATTCAATAGCTTTATATAAGACAATGTATCAATGGAATAAAGTGTATTATCTGGTAGACGACATCTTTGTGACAGCGCCACTTTCCACAAAAATTAATAAAATCGACTGAATTTTTGCCAAAATCATCTACCTATATCCGGCTATATATAGTGTACATATATTTTTTTATGTAATCTGGGTATATACTTGTAATTATAAGCCAAAATAGAAACCCCGTTAGACCACTGTGTAAAATAAATATATTGTTTACATATTTGTGCTAAAAATCAATCAAGAAATGTTAATATTTTGACTAAACTCAAATAGGTTTATATAAAATTTTAAAAATATCCACTTATGTACGTTTAGAATATATAATTAAAAATCGCATTTTGGGCAAATTGAGCATCTCATTTCATATTTTAACATCAGCTAATTTTTCAAACAAATTTAAGAACAATATTTTCGGATCCATTATTTAAAATGTTTAAAAAACCTTTCTAGCAAACAAACATTTACTAAAGCCAAGCAAGAGTTCGTATTCTGTTATAAACGCTTTGTTTAGTATTTGACGCTTGTACAAATGCTATCTAAACATATCAAAACAATTCGATAACAATTTTTTTAGATATTTGTAAAAAACTTTACAACGGATTTTAAATGTGAACATGGAAAAATACATCTAGAGATTTCTTCTATTCAGATAGTCTAGTAATTACAACACAAAACAAGTAAATTTTATCATAGAAACATTTACATAGACATCACCGACAAAATAAATGCAACATTTTCTAATTAATAATTAATAAACACCACAATTAAAAGCAATTTTATCCAACAACAAAAATTTGTATTGCACCAATTCAAAATGGTTTTTATTATTTCAAGTTTGTAAACATTTTTGAACAAAGTATTTAGGTTGTTTTAATGCAAAGATAAGTCTTGTATGACCGTCAATCGTTAAATAAATAATAAATGTTGTACCCATAATACAGCGTCAATATCAGTAATTGTTAACAAGGCTGTATCATTGTCGGTTACAGTGAACTTTAGTACCCACAAAGTAAAATCCCACCTATTCCGCTTTAGTAAGGTTACTATCCAATCCAAATAAAGTCAATAGTGGCCTATGCACAAACGTTTCTAAATAATAAATATTTATGCCTTCCCAACATGTCCCATGACTATATTCACATCCCATTTCTAAATTATTTATTTGATACCTATATCCACACATGAATCATTCATATTTTATATATATTGACCTTCACACATTCTTATTACTATTATTATTGGCTCAAATACTTCAGTAGAAGTAGTCCGTTTTCATCCCGTACCATGCCTTTAATTAAATATTTTTACATTTTACTTGTATCTAAATATTGGTAAATTTTGTTTGAGTGCGTATTAGACGTTTTGTTTTCTTGACACTTGCTTAATTAATCCTAATTATGTATTTTATAATTGCACAGATTTTTGTACGCTAACAGTTAATTCTGCTAAAGTATTTAAACCAATAATAGTAATAATAATAATAATAATAATAATAATAGCGGCAATAATATCACCTTGAAATTCAAAATTAAATACATCACTGCCATCCGAACAAAATTCTAAATAAAAATATGAGCCCATCACTAATCGTATCTCTTACAACTTAAACATGTTAAATTAATGATAAGTTCATATAGCAGTGCTAGAACCAAAATTAAAACGTATTAAGAATGTGGTTTTAACATATAATCACTCTAAAACAAACAAAATCAATTGCAATTAGAATGTAAACATCAAGTTATCAACGTTCAATTAAGAATAATGGTTTGCTACAAATAACAATGGTCCGACTATAAAACTAATCAAAGATCGTATATTATTCGCTAAATATTATAAAAAGTAACAAGAAACAATAAGTAAATATCTGAAACATAGCAACAGTTTTAAATAAATTTTTGGGTTGTTAATAAACTTAAAAACAAATTTAAATTAAATAACTACAAACATTTTGAAACAAATCTTGGTAGAAAATTACTTAGAAATTAATCATGTTGATTTTAACTTAAATACCTAAAATAAAAAGCATTTTGTATAAGAATTAGTTAATAAATAAAATGAATACAAAACCAAAACATTAAAATATCACTACACTCTAATAAAAGTAGTTCAGTTTAAGTATGGATGTCATTGTTAAAAAATAATCACATTAAATATTTACTAAACTTAATATAATGCAATTTTATAAAGCATCTAATATATGTATAAAATATTATATTTTTAGATATAGAAATACAAATAACAAATTATTGCTTAAAAATTCTAAAAAACAAATCTAGTCATCAAAACTATAATAAATATTTTATCACTTAAAAAACCCAAATAGTTTTGTTTAGTAACATTCATACATTTGTTACGTACATCACAAATGTGTGGTATAAGTTCATAAATGGACATAGAATATATGAGGTCCACTCCATAATATTAATAGCAATAATATCAACTACCTGTTAATAATAACTATTTAGCATGCTTCAATATTAATAGTGATAATATATATCACAGTTTTGTTAAAAATTATATATAGATATAAATGAACTCACCTAAAACGACCAATTCTCCGCAAATGAGAAAACATCTCTCCACCGTTTACAAATTCAAGTACCATATACAAATTACTGTTATCCTATAAACATCAAAATAAAATTTTTAAAATTTTAACACAAAAAATATCAAATGTGAACAGAAATTAACCAAAATAATAACAAAAACTCACTTTAAAATGATAATCTAAACGGACAAGAAATGGAAACGAAATAGCCTGTAATATGCGTTTTTCATTTAATGTGTGTTCAACTTGTTTTAATTTTACAACCTGTAATAAAATTTAATAAATAATTAAGTACTTTTTGTTTATCTAATATTTTCATAGCAAAATAATCTTTATTTGCCTTGTGTTGAACTAACATTACTCTACCAAATGAGCCTGTTCCCAATGTTTTAATACGATCAAATGCGTCTAAAGTAGCTGTATTCTAATAAAAAGTGTTAAAAAAAATTAAACCGTACTTGTGAAGGTTTTTCCCATTTTTCAAGAAATTCTTTTTTGGCCTCTTCCAGAAATGCCTTAACTATAAAAACAAATTTAAAAGTTAAGCACAAATAAAATAACAAAAATATAAAATATAAATTTTCAAAACACTAACCATCAGCTGGATCACCCTTTTTAGCTGCCTGTGCATTACCCATCACGAGAAGATCAGAGTATCGAAAGTATAATTAAATTAATTACTTAAAAAGTGGATAAAAGTAATTAATTCAAACAAAATTATTAATAAAAAATGTTTAATTGTTTTAATTAAAAAAATGTTATAAAAACAATATAAAAAAATAATATTTATATTTAATACATAATTGTTTAGTTTTACTGAACCATAATTAGCTAAACCAAGCTATTAAATATAACTATAAAAAATATTATATATATATATATATATATATATATATATATATAATATTTATTATTATTATTACTAGACCTTTTTGATTTAACTAGATAATAGTAACAGTAAAAATTACAAGTCCCGTTATTTAGAAAGAACGTGGTGCAGGAACACTTTTATTTGATTCCATAAAATATTTATTTTAGTTAATTTTTTTTAAATAGTTTTAATTCGCGTTTTCTGTAGCTTACTGACTTTTTTTGTTCCTGCAAACGATTCTCAAACAAGGCACCCTTTTAAGTTATCCAAACCTAGAGTAAGATCCCGGTTACATTTAAACCACTTCTCGTATAGAGTCATATCCCCGTGGAATTTTCTACCTAGCCATGTTGTTTTAACCCCGTTCATTGACTCCTTTAAATCGGCGTATGACAATTATTTTCTCCATGAATATATTTAATTTTATATTCCTGTTTATTTTATACAGCTTTATTATATTTATATACATAATTTTCGAGATTTATTTTGTCGACATTTGATATTTTGAACCGAGTACCAAAAGGAGTTTCCTCCTAAATAACTCGTGATTTTACCTGACCTTACCTGATCTTCAAAATTAGCATGAACTGTTTTGGAATGAACAATATTGTATTATTATAATTTTTATATTATAGTTGATTTTCGTATAACAAATAACACAAAATAACTGAGATTTATTTTAAATATCAGGTGTTATTTTTTTTAATGTTTAAATTTGGATTATGGCCTTTCAAATAATGCGATTTATTTTGATTTCGTGAAAGCTATTGACAACTTTTCTCATAACCTATTATTAACCAAACTTAGATCGCTAGACATTTCAAATATCCTCCTTAGTTGAGTTAGGAAATTTTAAGCAGACTGTTGCTACAGTTTTAAGTGTTGATATAAATTGTCTTCCCTATGCGAGGATAACTCCGAGGTTTCTAAAGGATTACTATTATTTATTTAGAGATCAACGATCTATCAACAGTAGTTTAATCTTACATCCTGCTATATACTAGTGATGTGAAGATCTGGGGCTTTAATCCCGAACTATTACAACTCTATTTTTTATTAAATACGATATTATTTTAAACTACTTAAATTGTTAAAAAAGTAATTACGGCTTTTTATTTTCTTTATATTTTTTTGGCATTGTAAGTTAAAAATCTTTTACCTTATTCCATAAGAAACCCTGTTTGTTTTTCAACATTTAACATTTTAGAATATACTATTAATTATAAAATGTTTATGTTTTATTTTTTAATTTTTAACTTAAACTATAATACAAATTACATTATTAGTATTTAAAATAAATGATTAACAAAATAGTTTTTGAAAATATAAAATAATAATTTAAAAAACAGACACTTTTTCTATTTTTGTAAATTTATTTAACATAAAATAATTTAAAATGTCATTGAATTATTTAATTTAAAAAATTTTAATTATGTAAAAATATTCCAATATTTTAATACTATTTCTTATAAGGTGAGGAGCATGTCACGCTAGGTTTATTTTATAAGGTATTGTTATCTTAACTGTAATTTGTTCAGGAGTTATTAATATATTAAAAGAATAATTTTCTCATTTTTTTTATCTACTTTTTATGATTAGTTTATTTTTTAAAATTTAGTTTATTTCATTATATTTTTCTGTTCATTTTAAATTGTAATTATTTCCGTTATTTTAAATTCCCTCTATTTTTTATTTCTTGTTGTTCTCATTAAATAGGACACTTTATATAAATCAGAAAACTGAAAAACATTCTGCACACTTAAATTGTGTACAATGCTTAATTCTGAATCCATTTTATTTTTCTATTTTTACCTAAATTTAATTTTTTTTATCTTACTTTTTACTCCCAAATATTTAAGAAGCAGTAGAACAAAGTGCCAAAAAAACTTCTGTACCATACAAGCATTATACAAGAGCAATTCAAACTTCCTATCTGCTAACTAAATTCTTTAAAAAAAATTTAAGTAGTTTGTCTCCGGAATGTATTTGTTTAAGGTATGTATTAGTAACAGTTACATATGTCTAAGATAAGTAACTAGAGCATAATGATACAAAGTATTACAGTACTTCCATTTTCTATTGTCACTTATTGTACATGCTCTACATTAGACCGCACCTGGAATATTGTGCTCAGATTAAAACTCCAATTTTAATAACTAACATACATAACCTTCAAAAGGTGCACAGGGCCGTTTTTATATGAAAATGTCGTTCTCTCCTACTCAATTAGTAAACCAACTTGTAACCAACCTAAAACCAACCTAGAACAAGCATTACACAATACATTTTAACTGCTGCAAAAAGATTAAATGGAAACTAAAGTTTAAATTAAATTAACATAATTTTTGAAGAACTAATATTTATTCATTATATATATATATATTCATTATATATATTTATTCATTTATAATTTTTTTTAACTCAAACAATTCTTTAATGTTAATAATATATAATAATATTTAATTATTAACATAAAAAAATAAAATGTAGTAATATATGTATTTGGTAAATGCATTAAAATATATTAAATATTTTAAAATATATTAATATTATATTATATACTACTATTATATAAAAACAACATATGTTTAAAAAATTCCATTTAAAAAATTTTATTGTTTATTTTATTTATTTATTATTTTATCATTTTTTATGTTTATTACTCTAAATGTTTTACAAGAAACATCTTTTAGCGGTGAATATTTTAGCGAAACCGAACGTAGACTCTTATTTAGTGCCGGTGGTGAGATTCGAACCCATATCCACTGAGGTCATGCATTTGGACCGCTAGACCACCCCGGCAAAATAATTATATTAAAAATATTTTTGGCAGAACAGTTATTGTTCCTATATTTTTTGATAATCATTTTCATTAAATGTAATATTATTTAAATAACTACTAGTAAAACATTGCGTAGATGTTTAATCAAAATTTATAATTTAATTTTTTACATAAACAATAACTTAGATGCTTTAAATTTTGTTAATAAAGTGACAATTACAATCATTATACCTGATAATAAATAAAAACAAATTACAAATAAAAATGAAGTTTTTAAAATGAAGTTAAATAATTATATCGGCATAATTAAAAGAGCTGTACCACTAGACCACCCCGGCATATATATTAATACAAGTGAAGTATCATTAAATGAAACAGAAATGCATAACTATGTATAAACTTAACAATATTAATAACAGTAGTAATGAATTTTAGATTATATTAAAAATTTTTGTTTACGATTAAAGTTGTTTTACAATTTATGTTTTTACACGAAAATTCTACATTAGACAAAATTAACAAATAGTATAAACCAAGTAATTTAGAAATAATAAAAGAAACTTTTAAATTATAAAAGTGCTAAACAAACATTTTAAACAAAAATTACATATGAATATTACATTAAAAAATAATAATATATTACTTTTCTAAGTAATTAATACAGCGAGTAGTATTATAATTATATTTTATTTCATGAATTATCTTTAAAACTATACATTTATATATATATATATATAATTGTTTTTAAATATAGATAAAAAGTCTTATAAATCAATAGTTCAAAATTGTTTACAATTTTAAAATTACAAAATCTAATAAATTACAAAACCTTTTTGTTATAGCAAATCAATGAATAAATGTTTAGTTTAAATATCGTTATTACTTATCATATATATTATTTATAACTACGAGCTATATAAAAGTTTATTTTGAAATACTTTATTTATATGAAATCCTAAATAAGCTTTTGCATTAGACTTAGTAGTTATCTAATTAGTAACCATATACTTTAAAAGATAATTTTGGTTTTTCATATAATATGAAATGCAATTTTATGAATAAAGTAGAAGTACAATTTTATTGATATGCAACAGCAGTAATAAAAATATTGTAAAAAGTTTTCTAATTCATTATCAAAAGTTGAATAATAAAATCACTCATGTACAATAAAACATCAAATATTAAAGAAACAGAGTTGGTAAAGCATTAAGTATAAAACTGGATAAGTATGGATTTGTGCCTCACGACTGGCATTTAATACAGGTTCCCATTTGGCTTTGCCAAATATTCACATGCTTAATAAATGTTCTCATAAAACATTCGAACAGTACCAACCAAAAACCTCAATAATAAATTGAACTGTTTAATTGAAAACACTTGACTCAAGTGCTTTAATATAATCTTGGTTATGCTATAAATGCTATCTTATGTAATTTTAAACTTCGGTTGTCAAAATAACACTTGATGCGTACAAACAATTGTGTTTTTAGGCATAAAGAAAAACTTGACCAAATTGGATGCAGTCCATGGTCGACTCATGAAATCTTTAAACCTGGCTTCAACAATAATTTCGGTTTTTTTGTTGCTACCAAAGATTATTCCTATATATTTGTAAAAGAATAAACAAACCTTCTAGATTAATTTTAATAGGCATAGAATCACTTAGATTATTTTTTAAATTACTTTTACCAGTTTAAAAATGCTCTACGGGAAAAGTCTTTTAGCAGAAGATATTTTAGCAACGCCGAACGTGGACCCGCATTTAATGGGCCAGTAGTGGGATTCGAACCTGTGTCCACCCAGGTACAAGTTTAGCGCTGTACCGCCAATTGATACAATTAATACTCAATCCGATTCGATATGTTACAAAAACAAGTTGTCTCATATTTTGCGTCATTTTTTAGTTACTCAATGCCAGTAAATTAATAAACTACGCCTAATTTGGATCGGAAATGATTCAATCTAGCCAGTCCTAAGCCTGGATAAAGGAGGAGGGTTAGAACGCAAGGTTAGCAACCTGGCCTCAGTAAAAAAATTATACTGCTACGGAAACAATACAAATGGACGCCATTCTGGTAAACAACGGCAAAGAAATGATCCCACGTATCTGGATGACAGAGTTACACAGATGACAAGGTTGAGTGAAATCCGAAAGGAAGCTCAATCTTTGATTTGCAGAATCTTCAATGTCAACAAGACTTTGTTGTTGTTGTTTTGCTGTAGTTGTTGTCTCATTGCCCCATGCTTATTTTTAGAGCAAAAGGGTTTTGTATAATATAATGTAATATATAATAGTAAATTAATATAATCGAATATAAATCAGTTGATCTGATATGGTTCCACATGATCTCTATAAAATCGATTGCCAGTAGAAAACGAGACTGTGATAAAATGCATCCTATGATAATTCTAAATACAGTAGTGTAACCACTTTTCGGTCAAGCTTAACAGTTAAAATGTTGGTATAACAAATGCAAACTATTCATCATCTTCAACAATTTCCCCCATGTTCTAATTAATACAAGTGAGTATTTAATTAATGCAACTCTTTTGTTATCAAAAATCCGTTTGTTATTATCAAAAATATTTGTCTATTGTGTATTGTTTTTAAATTACTTTGAAATTGTTTAAACTTCCTCTCCCAGGTAGAATAATAATTACTCCTGGCTTCCAATTATTTGAAACTTGTTCATCATGCCATATAACATTAAATAGATCAACAAATTTGCATGCTACTGCATTAATTCCATATTTCATCTAACTCTCTTGTTTTAAAAATGTTTAAAGTTTGAAATATATGAATAAGTTTATTTGTACAAACATAATTAATAGATGTTTTTGGCTTTTTCACCCTATTTATATCCTAATCTTTATTAACCTTTTTAAGGGCATTAAAAGTAGGATAATTAAATACTTTTTTATTATTCTCTAACAATCTGTATTATTGTTCGTCGCCTATTGTTACCTTTTCTTTTAATTGAAATTATTGTGTTCTTTCACAATTCTATACCGAGACGTGGGATTGTTGTTGTTGTATTCGTTTTGTTACATTTATTATTTAACCATTTATTTTCTTGACCCGTTTATCTAAGTTTCTATACTTTCAGTGCTTCATTTTTTTAGTTTTTTTCTTTTTTAAACGAATTAGATTTTATAAAACTGTTAATATCTTTTGTTTCTTGGTAAAGACATATTATTAATCCCGTAGATACCATGCACATTTTTCATAATTGTTGGAAATTGCAATATGTATTCTTCAACAAATCCTGGAATTAATTTAATTTCTGAAGTTTGTCGTATATAAATAGAAATAATTTATTGATGTTTTTTATTTTTTAACATTGTAAACAAATTATTCTCGCATCAAAATTGTGATCAGAGCCACCACAATGTGCAAGTGCACCTTGTAGGAATTGGTCCCACTTTGTACAAATGTAAATGTAATTAATCCCATGTGTTCCATTTCCTTTCGAAAAAATCCACATTGCCTTATATATATGCGTGTGTGTGTAAACAAAAAATGCATTGCCAACAATCCCATTGTCGTGATTGCATTAAAGACTCAGCATATCAAAAGTTGGGCTTTCTTCGGCCTTTACTCAACCATCATGTCGGAATTCTACTTGTACTTCTTTGCTGTAGATAGCCGTAATGACGTTTTTTCGTTGTTTTGAGAAACTATTGATTTAAAAAAAAATCAAATTGCCGACCTTGCGTTCTAACCCCCACCGATTCTTTTCAGCTACATATGATACCGGTAAAGGTTTTTCTAAAGCATACACTAGAAAAATATGATAACATTAATATTGGGGTACTGTTAGTTGTCAATGTCAGAAGAAATAAGCTTTCTATTTTATCTTTAAATTACAATTTTTAAGTAAAAAAACTAAATTTAGTCAAAGTTAAAGTGAATGTTTTATCATTGTGACATAAAATATTGTTTTGTGTGTATAGATTCAACAGATGTTACAATATTAGGTTTTCTGGTAAATTTAAATATTTCATAGTACAATTTTTAAATTTTAATAAATAAAATTATTTTATAAATTGTTAAACATTAGTTTTTGAGTTAAAATATTTAGTATTTTTAAAATTATTTTACAACTAAAATATATGCAAATATTGTACTTAAGCGTTCAATAATAGCTTTTCCTAAAAGATAATAATTTATTAAGGCTTAGTGTATATAACATTTCCCAAAATAAATTTATAATTTTAAATAAACGTTTTTTGTTTAAAATAGGAAAAAATTGTGTCTAAATAATTTAAAATAAAAGTTTAATTTAAATTATTGATTTTATAAAACCAATTAAGTATGCATATTAAATAAATAAATAAATAAATAAAGCAAAATATGTAAGTTGTGATCATACATCTATTACTCCGTTTTTAAAATTAAATTTATATTTAGAATTTATATCATTAATTAAAAAAATTAAATAATGGTTCTAGCAACGTAAGTTAGGAAACACTAAATGTTAGTATAGCAATTCATTAAATATCGGAAGTCGTTGATTTAAAGATTAATATCTTTTGTTGGACACAAAGTATATAATTGAAATTTAGATAAAGGATAAAACGAAATTTGGAATTAGTCAGAAATAATTTAATTATTATGAGTTTACTAGTCAGTTAAAAATATAAACAACTATATTTTGCCAAAAACTATGACATATAATTTGAAACTTAAATTTATTAAAAACGAAATTAGATATAGTATTCAATTGTGAGTAATATTTATTAAATTTTGTTTAAAAACATATTTAATATATTTTAATTATATGGTAACTTTATAGCACGGTAATAACACAATTTGCAGTGTTATGTTAACAAATATTATAATATTGTCAAGGTTTTTTATTTTTAAACACAAAATAAAAATATAATTTTTGTACTTAATAAAATGTTATATATATATATAGTAGGCTACTAGAATAAAACCAAAAATAATTCAATTTAAAAATGTTACAAATAAGCAAAAAATAGTAAATTAACTTTTCGGTAGTAATGCTTATCCCAAAATATAAATATGTTTTAAACAAAGATATAAATATTTTATAATAAAAAATCTAAAACTAAAATAGGAATACATATTTAAACCAAAGTAGTTTAAAAAATAATATAAAGGTTTACTAAGTTTGACTATACACAAAACGAAAATTGTTAAATAATATAAAAATGATTAAAAATTGAACGCAAAATGCAACGAAAATGTTCCAAAATATAAATAGAATGTACGCAATAACTTACTATTAAAACGATTGACGCCTTTTATTTTTTTACTTTTACGTTGAATTAAATACTTGAAATAGTTAAATTCTCCATTAAATTTTAGTTTTTTTAGCATGTTTTAGAGAAAATACGATCAAGCGCATATAATGTTGTTTACAGATCAACTTTTATTGTTATATTTAGCGTATTCACTATTGTTTTATAATAATGATGATGATAATGCACTTATTTTATTGATATTGAGTGTACAAAGTGTTTGAAAACACAACCAACGAACAATGTTGCAATTGATCTTAATTGTAAGTTTAAATAATTCAAATTGATGGTATCGTGACACCATTGTGTCAATATCATGTGAATCAAATAATAATTCTAGTAGAACATGTTGTTAACTTTTCGACTTAATACGTCATTTCAACTATACTTGTGTAAATTACCCAAATCAAAGTGACAAATGTAATCATTGCTTTTAAATTTCAAACATTTGGAGATTATTATTAGTAGTAGTAATATTAAGTTTTGATTTTGACCTATTATGACTAAAATTTACAATTTTTTCAATGAACTGCAGTTGTTGACCTTTAAGAGAAATAAGATGGCGCTAAAAAAGATTATAATTTATAACAAAATGTCTGTTAATGGATATGCTTGGTAAGTCATTGACTGTGTTAATTATTAAACATAATTGTACAAGATTAGTATGAAATAGGCATTACATAATAACATATCTAATTTAAATGTTTATGCAAATATATTTCTATTAAAAAGTTAAAGCATTGCGTTCCCTTTATTATTCCAAATAGAAATATAAAAAGACGTAAACTGTGGGATGAATTCATTATGTACATTCTCGTCAGTCACAAACAAAGTTTTAGTACATATATAAAGGGGGGGGGTACAGATGACAATTAAGTTAATTTGACTGACGAAAATATACAAAATGGATTCGTTTTACAGTTTATGTCTTCTTATATTTTTATTTGGAATATTCTATCAATTAAAATTTTATTTGTTTATTTAAACCAAAGTTTGTATAATAATAATAATAATAATAATAATAATAATAATAACAATAATAATAATAATAATAATAATAATAATAGTAATAATGTAAAGCCTTTTGTATATATTACATGTAACTCGGTTATTTTTTTACTTTTAATTATTATTTTAAATAACTATAACGTTGACTAAATCGAAAAATGCGGAGGTATCTAAAGTTACAAATTCATAACTTGTTCAATACGCGTTTACGTTTTATTAACCAAATTAAATGGAAGGTTTTTGTTTAACTTTAGAAATATGTTTATTTGCTGAATAAAGTTTTCAGGAAAACGTTCAATTAGTAGAATATTGTTAAGTCAATTGGCAGTTGTCTAATGAAAAGTTGGCTTCAATTGATTGAACAGCACCAACTGCATATTGCATTTTCTTGCTTCCCACAACGACAAATCAGTAATTTGATTTTTAAAACAATCCTTTGAAATTATGTGCTTATTTCATTTTAAAATCTATTTTTTCTGTAAATGTAACACTTGTAACATTAAATTGTGATCTATTTTGTTTAGCAATTAAAAATCGGGCTAAAAGTAACTATAAAAAAGACCTTTCCATCAATCCAACTAAGAATGCTGTTCACTATCAAAGGTCTCCCTTTGCCCAACATTAAAACAGCTAAAGCAACAGTTGCCGCCTCACATTGCATTTATCAGTTCACTTGCAGTTGCGGTGACACGTATATTGGTCGGACAATGCGTCGCTTAGCTAATCGGGTTGAAGAACACATTCCAAACGGAAGTGAACACTCATGCACTTCTTCCATATTATGTCATCTACCACAAACCAAACATCAAATTAATTTCAAAAATTGTTTTAAAGTGCTAATTACTTCTTAAGTTTCGAATATGTTGAAAATTCTCGAATCTGTTTATGTCCACACATTGAAACCTGCTGTGTGTGCACAAAAACAGTTCGTCACTACATTGAACTTAGCTTGGTCATAATGTTTGTGTAGTCTAGTAAGTTGTACTAACTTAAATGTCATTTGTACCCTCCTTATATATATATATATATATATATATATATATATATATATATATATATATATATATATATATATATTTAATATATATACTAAAATTTTATGTTTGTGACTGATGAGAATGTACAAAATAAATTTATCTCATAGTTTACGTCTTATATTTTTATTTAAAATTAAAAAAAGATTTTTTAAAACTATTTTTCCTTCATTCAATTGAATCATACGTTAAATGCTACCAGTTCACTTGTTACCCAATATTCTTTCCTACATTTCCTTGATTAGCTATTCATTTGTCATTCGTAATTTTATGTTTATTTTCAACATTTACTAGAATATTATTGATGGTTGTTTTAAATCTGAAACCATTAAAATAATTGTAATTTAAAATAAAATATACCAATATTAGTTATACGTTCTGGGTTATATTTGGGTTTTGTTTTGTACTTAAATCTGAATTATCCAAAAATGTACGTTATTTTGTACTGTGTTACATTTGTACTATCAAGATACACGTACTTTTGAATAATGGAAACAACCATATATATATATATATATATATATATAATAAAATTCTAGATTTGTACTTTTAATTTATTTTAGTACATAGATGTTAAATTATAATTATTTATGTATAAAACAAAGCTTTTAAAATTATATATAAAATTTAAAATATTATAAAATATTTTCCTATAGGTAAGAATTATTCACAACTGGGGTAAACGTTTGTTTTTCAAATATACTTTTTTAACTTTTAATTACTTTTTATAGCATGTTTTCGTGCACATAAGCAGACAACAGGTAATTCAAATAAAATAAAATCAATACAAATGACTGACACCCAACAGTTAACTTTTTGATTGCAAATTATTAATAATTTGTCAAAAATTGTCAAAATTATTTTTATTTGACAAACTACGATTTAAATATTTTTATGGAAAACAATAATACGTTCTTGTTACAATTCTAATTATTTCACAAATAAAACGTTATTTTTGCCATAAGCCTAACATTTGATTACAAAAATCTACAAAATGCATTAATTAAGCTGCTGATACCAATTGATATCAAATGTTCCAAACAATTAAAGTGATAAGCACTGCGACAATGCTGTAAAGTTTATCAACAAACGTACTCGCATTAGGTTGAAAAAACAAAATTGATTGATAATTTGTTTTGAAATGAAACAATTGCAATTAAATTGCATGTGAAATCGGAAAATTGAGAACAAATGTACAACAACTACATTTGATTCATTGAATTGTATTCGACGGACTTAATCGATATAATTTTTTTTTTCAAGTTTGCATTTTGTGATTGTTTTAATTTTAATTTGTTTATTTCTTTTTGGTGTGTAATTTATTTTGACATATAAAATCAAGCTAATGTATAAATATGGCAATTGCGATATCGGGCCTATAATTATTGAGTTGAATGTGTTAGAATGGGATTAGGAATTTTGCTTGACAATTTAGGAATCTTGCGGTTTTTGAAATATGGTAGAATATGGTAGAATTATTTTTGTATAATGTACTACAAGATATATGCTCAATAATGAATTTAAAAAATAATAGTATTGGATTTCGGTTTGTGAAATTGCGTTAAAGAAAAGTTGACATAACTGATAACTCGAATTTGGACCTCGGTGGGCATGGGTTCGAATCTCACCACTGGCACTAAAATGCGGGCCCACGTTCGGCTTCACTAAAATGTCCACTGCTAAAAGATGTTTAGTGTAAAACATTCAAAGTAATAAACATAAAATATAAATATAATAATAATAATAATAATAATAATAATAATAATAATAAGTATTATTATTATATTGAGCCAAACTTGTTTTTTAGTAAACAAGTGATTATTTTTTCTATTGCAACTAAATGCATGTTCCCTAATAGAACACTTAAACAAAAATAATAAAAAATTGTAAATTTTAATTGTACCAATTAACTATTTTAAAATAAAAATGAATTAACATATTTTATTAAAAAAACTAGTACACATGTTTATTTTTATTTTAAAACAAATGAAGAAGTTTTTTTTAATTTCAAGTAATATGTCCCTTCAGTTTCTACAACAATAGGACAAAATTTATATATATTACAAACAAAGAGCTATAAATTTTAATATTTTTCTAAGTAATGCAACTTAATTTGTAACGTTTTAAAAGATGTCACAAAGTTTACAATTTACTAAAAAGAACACTGAATGTAATTCTAACATTTTTAAAAACTTTTTTTTACACTAGTCAGAATATCGGAAAAATAGATTATAATTTTAGCGTTAAATGTTTTTAAGAACTACATGTAAACTATATACTGATAATTATTAAATTTACAGCAATAAAAAATAAACTTTCAACAAAAAGTAAAACGCAAGATAATAAAAAGAGGAATCGATATTTTTCAGATACTAATTTCTTGAACATTCAATACAAAGAGTTGCCGTGTCCAATCTAAATTGAAGTCACTTTTTAAGTTTAAAGTGCATATTACCAAATTTCATAAAAATTGTAGTTAAAAAGTTAATCGATTTTTGCAATTTTAAAATAAAAGATAATTATTTTACCTAACACTTAATTATGTTTAATTTAACCTTAATAATTAATTTTAGATAATTTATTATTTCATTGCTAGAAAAATTTAAGAAATTGTATAATGGAATTAAGGTGTACTAGAACAAAAATAAATTTTATTTGCTAAAAATGTAATATTTGATAACACTTATTATATAATTACTAATGTGTAATGATTACGTATCATTGTGCGTTATAATGTCCGAAAACATTGGTTTGCTGTATTTTTTTAATCTGACCTTAAGATAACAAAACTGTTTTTACATTTTGTGATATATTCCTTATTTATAGCGTAAATTTTAGCAATGTTACACATGTTTAATTTAGAAAGTAAAAAAGTAATCAATAATTTTAATCTTAAGAAATAAGTAAACATTTAAAAAAAATTGTTATTATTATAACAATAAAATAGAGAATGGACCATTTTAATAAATATTATTGTTTTTACATTTACACGAGGACGATGGGCATTTAATTAAAGAGGAAATTTAGTTCCGTCATCTGTTTTCATTTTAAATATACAAGTTGATTACAGATTAAAACAGAAATGGCTAAATTTAGACTAGAAATATAGTAGTTATTAAATTAGTCATTATTAATCCAGTTGTTTTATTAATTGTAGTATGTTTTGATTCACATTTAAATCTTGTTAGTAATTAGAAAAGGAATGTATATATATATATATATATATATATATATATATACCTGGATGGTCCAGGGTACAGCGCTCAACGCGAACTTGGGTGAGTGTGGAATCGATCTCTACGACATTTAGCTTCGTTAAAAAATTTACTGCCGAAAAATGTCTTCCGTACTACATAAAACAGTTTTTGCTTTTTATTACTCAAATGTTTGATAGAAAACATTTTTATCATTCAGCAAAGTCAAAGGGCGGTCTACAGGTTATACCCATATTAGGACTATAACTTATGCACAAATCTGTCGTTTTAGCTCGTATCAAGGTCGATTTTTGAAAATTTATCAAGACCAACTAAACTATCCAAGTTTTAACATTGTTTAGTTACGGCCACTTAATTAAACATTATCGATTAATATAATTATCGATTTTTTCTTTGGTTGAACAAACATCACATGTTTTGCAATTCGTGAGTTGTATTCTGTTGTTTGTTTAAATACTGCAGTTTGTATCATAATATTGAATGGACAATTGTTTAACGTAGCTGAATAAACACTAATTTTATTTTGTTTGCTTACTATCTACGTTTACTATCTATGTGAGCAAATAACTAAAGACTAAGTTTCGCTAATTAACGAGTATTAGATTCGGTCATTATATAATACTTATGAACTCATTAAAAGATAATTTATTAACATCATTATAACTACTGTTACTTAATGTAAAAACTACAAAACTGTCAAGTTGTTTATGTACCCAAATTTTCCCAGTAGATTAAAACGTTAATTTCCAAACAATCTTTTTTTGAATTTCTCAAGTGCCCAGTTGTTAAAACGTATTTATCGTAAGCCATTTAAGCAGTAACAACTGAAATTGTTTTTTATTTTCTCTTAAATTTATCAATTTGAAAAGTAATTTAAATACAAAATGATCGATTGTTATTTGTATATATGTAGATCATTTTATAATTAATTGTTTAGTAAATATAAATTAATAAACAAAAAAACAATAATTCAACATTAGAAATGACTAATCTTATTTTTTTTTGTTTTAATCAAGACTAATAAAAAATTGACACAAGTGTTAATTTTGACATTTAAAACTTATGGTTAATTCTATATTGAGTTAACAACTATTGCGGTAAATTTAATATGGAATAATAACTCAACAAAAGTTTAAAAACTATGTCACATGAAGTGTTTAAAATCTCAGTTAGTTCAAATAAAATACAAATCAATGCCTACCTTTTAATTGGTCAGAAGCATTTATTTGACTAGTATTGGAGCTGGAAGAATTGCAGCGTTTAAGCTATTAGGGGCATTATTATCAACAGTCGGAAATTGAATACTTACAAAATATGAAAATAGATGACGTTTGGGTGATGTCTCGCATTCGCCATCTTTCGACCGACACTTTTGTAAAACGTGCAATTTGTTGGATGAAGTCATTGTAAAAACACCAATTTGCCAATTACAAAATTGCGCTAAGTTGCCGCTATAATTTGAATGCTTAACAATCTCCTACTGTACAAAATATTCCATGTTTTAAATTTCCAATAATTATTAATATTTTATTTACTTTAATTAGTGCACTGGTTTAAATATGATGTGTTTGAAGGCTATAACTATGTGTGTTAAAATGTAAAAAGTAAACGCAAAACAAATGCACGTACGTAGATAAATATATACAACAAACACATACGTGTGCATGCATCTGTATATATGCATGAACCTGTTTCAATAAGCACATATACTGTTTTATTTAAAACGGTTTTCATGATTGGAAGATTATGTCTAAACACAACACATTTTGTAGAAAAACAATTTAAGATGAGAATTGAGAAACATTAGTGCACCTATAAGATTGGATACATTCTGGTAAGCGATGTACCTAATGAGCAGTTGTAATAAGCAGAAAACGCAAAATAGTCGAAAACCATTATGTATATATATATATATATAATATGTGTGTATAATACTGAAACTGAGATGCTCTAGCATATAAGTAAAATATTAAATGTCTACATAAAAAGTTGTAGAAGTACAAATGGTAAGAAACATATTGTATACTTTAGATTTAACAACATAATTTGAAGTAAAATCTTTGTTTTATTCAACAATGTATAATTCTAAATATAAATTTAAACACAAATATAATTTTGCATTAAACATCAATTGGTTTGTAATAAAATGTTGACGAAAAATGTCAACATACAATATTTAAAAAAGTTTACAAAGCACATACGTCCTCAGGTACAAAAGAGTTTCTAACATTGTACACAATAGACAATTAATAGCAAATTTTATTGCGTTCAACCGTACTTTTTTACTACTTTAAATGTTTTACGGAAAACAACCTTTAGCATTTAATGCCGGCAGTTTAGGTCGAACCATATATATATATATATATATATATACACCCATTTTAACAATTAACGCAAAAAATTACAAAGGTATTAAATCTAAATTAATTTGTTATGTCTAATTGTTTTTTCGTAAAAACAAATATCGGGAATTAAAAATAATGTCTAGTGCTTAATAGATCTTTTATATATACTTAGAAATATTTATTTAAGAAGGCTGAGTCGGCCAAAATAGCATATTTTAAAAGCTACTTCTATATTAACGTAGCTTATAAGTTAAAATTACGCAATTTTTATAATAATTAAATTATTATTTTGTGTGCTTAATTTCATTAAAAATGAACAATAACTAATTCTTAAAATTAATGTTAAACGTACATTCAAATCTGCTCTGATTGTGATGTCATAATAATGATCAAAATAAACATTTAATTATTGTAATCTATATAAATAAAAATAATTAAAAAATTTTTTTCTTGATTTTAAATAAAAATTTTAAAACAAATCTAATAATTTATTATTTACGTTTAACCTTGAGATTCCGCTCACCCGCTAATTCTGCTTTCTGATTGCATTGTTTTTGAAATGGAGAATAGTGATAAAAAATGTTTTTATCTCACCGAAAATGAATACCGTGTTACTAAAGAATTAAAAAATGAAGGATTTTTACCGAAATGATTGGCAGATTTATATAGAGTTAACCTTTCAACAATTTATCGGATTATCAACGGTCAAAAACCACGAAATTATGATAATCTTGGAAGAAAACGTGTAACAACAAGTACAAATGATCAAAAAATTATTATAGAGTTTAAAAAAATTATAATAAACCTATTTCAGAAACCAAAAAAAAATAGTTTAAACAATTTTACTTATTCTACAATAAGAAACAGAGCAATTGAATCCGGTGTAACTCTACAATCAGCAAAGATCAAGCCATTTATTACCAAAAAACAAAAGAATAACAGATTAGCCTTTTGTAAACTATGGAGTAAACGACACTTATGTTATTGGCGTTCCGTATACTTTGCTGATGAAACAATGATTCGGGACAAACCATTTGGCTTTAAAAACAAAATGTTGTGTGCGACGAGTTTTTAAAAATATTCACTCCCGGTTGTTAGAAAGAAAGCCCACCCTCGACAAGTAATGTGTTGGTTTGGTATTAAGTATAATCAACCTATCAAATGGAAAATTATATCTGGTACATTAAATAGTGAAAAATTTATTTCAGTTATGAAAGATGTTTTTCATTATAAAATACAGCACACTTACACGGGGGTTACTACTGTTTTTCAGGACAATGCTCCATGTCATACGTTCAAAAAGGTAGCGTCATATTCATCTAAGTTCACTATATTTGCTTTATATTTACATTTCGACAGTAGAGGGGCTAAAATTAAAAAAGCTATCTTTCACTCAATTGCCACCTAACAGCCCGGATATCAATGTTATTGAAAATATTTTTTTTAGTATGCTAAAGCGCAACATCAATAAGCATACCAAAATTGAGGATTTATGTGAACGCATTCGGTTTGTTGTTTAATATGACATAAAACAAGAATATATTAACACTCTCATCGACAGCATACCAAAACGCCTGGATCAGGTTGTTCAAAAAAAGGCGATCACATAGATTATTGAATTTTTTAAACTTTGTAATGTCCTTAATCATTTGGTAACTGAAAAAATTGCATGTAATCTATATTTTATTAATAGTTGACGTTATAAATCATGTTAATCATTTTACTCTATTTCCGATTTTGCACCCGTTGATATTTTATACAATTTTTTTTACTTACAATATATATGTATAAATAATTCTAGTTTTTTTTTTTCAATTATTATATAGTATTGTATATTTTATAATTGAAGTGACGTTTCTCTTGTACGCTATGTGATTGTTAGAGAGGTTTTAGTTTAATAATCACTTTTTTGCAATAATTGTTGAGGGTTGTATATATATATATATATATATATATATATATATATATATATATATATATATATATATATATATATATATATATATATATATATTATATATATTATATATATATTATATATATATATGTTCACTATATATAAAATTAAATTGAATAATTATTTCAAATATAGAATTAAGAGTATAATTTTTTTTAAATATTATTAATTATTATTTTTTATTTTTTACGTTTGCTTTTTTAACAACATTCAGAAAGATAGATTAATTCGGATCTAATACTCTTGATAGCTTTTAATTATTTTCCTTAAGGGTTGTGTTTATGCAAAAGCCTTTTTTATTTAAAGCTTTGCCATAAATTGGATTTAATGTTAAAAGTTCAAGTGTCTTATTTTGAAGCACATTTTTACCACTACCGGCTTACTGTATTTCCAAGTTATGATTTATTGACAATTATATAATAATTATGTAATACCATTCATCATAGTAGGTTATATATATATATATATATATATACATGTTTAGTTTAAATTGCAATAAAATTAAAATTAATGTTTTAAATAACATTAATTAATTAATGGACTTTAGTGGTAATGAAAATAACATAACTATTTAAAAAATTACACTAATTTTTAAATAAATAAATACACAGCAATGTTTAATCATTTTTAACATTTTTTATAAAAATTAAAAATCCTAATTAAAACAAATTAATTTGTAATTATTAAATTAAAGAATTACAAAACTTGACATGTCAAAATTGGAAAAACTTATTCGATCTAAAATTGGGGATAAAATATGTACAACCTTTGTCAAATGCACTTATAATATGTCACATATTTATTTTTGAACAATTTCAAACACTAACTGATTGAATTAAATATAATATTTGATTTATACATATATTTTAAAATATACATGTTAATTCAAGTTTGACAGCAGATATTATTTTGTACATTAAAAAAATACAATTATAAATAAACGATGTTTAATATGCACTAAAAATCGGTATTATTATTTACAATATTTAAATATTTCATTATAGTTTGAAAATAAATTTTTAATGCATTTTAAAAATTACCCACATTTTATTGTATAAAAAACACGAATAAACGATATAATTCAAATTGTAACTAAAGAAAAAAAAGAAATTGGTCGACTGTCAGCAACAAACAATTTAAACTTTATAATAATGCAGAACGCAAATACATGTCTTCAAAGTGATACTTAATAAATTGCAATTGAAATTTGTTGTGAATAATCAAAAATATTAATAAATTACGAAAACCAAGTTGTGCATATTTCAACGCAATAGGTGTAAACATTTTTTTAAAATTTTGATTGTTATCTTTATAATTTATTACTTGGTACTTGAAAAAAAGCACACAATTTCCTACACTAACAAATTGTTTGTACGTTAATTTCTCTGTTATCAATTTCCTAAAATGGAAATTATTAGTTTTTGTTCCATACCCAAAATCATAAATTATTTAAAGTTATAAATTTCATTTATGTAAATTTATTTTTAAGATAAGTCAATTAGAAAAAATAATTCTTTAATTATTATTTTTTTAATATATATTTTAGTTCAAAATAATTATTTACATAATAAATACAAATTAACGTCAATTATTATCTCATTTTAAGAATAAAAAACAATAAGTAACTTAAACACAAGGAAAATTTAATAAGTGAAACCATTACTTTAAATTTAGATTCAATGTCAAACAAAGGTGAAAGCAGTTATTTAATTCCTACAAAATGTTTTTAAAATATTACATTACAATATTGTAAGGATCTACATAATTGTAAAAATATTGGAGCAAATTAAAGAACTGTGAAAAAAATGTTGAAAATAAACACAACACATTTTAGAAAATGTACATGTTGACAGCGATTATTAACAAACAACCAACATAAGGCATTTTGTTAATGCAAACCAATCAATATTTTAAAAAAAGCAAACAAAAATGTAAACTAATTTTACACTTAACGATTAGAGAACGCATAAAATTTGTTATTACTTTATACATAAAAAAATTATACTATATATATTATTCACTAGTAAGGACCAAATTATATTATGTATATTATTAGTATATTATTACATTATATTATATTATATTATATTATATTATATTATTATATTATGTATTATATTGACTAGTAAGGACCAAAACAAAAAAAAAGCTTTTATTTGTTTATTTACTCAAAAAATTAAGCCGTTTTTGTATTACAAAATAAAAAATTAAGAAATATATTTCACTGTTTATATATAAAAAAACGTTGTATTAATCCAATAAAAGATATGACAGTTATTATTTAGATAATAATACCAAATATATTTAATAGTCTTTTTTATTGTGTAAAATGCTATTTGTAAAGCTAAAATGCAATCCTTTTTATAAAAATATTACAATTGTTTAAAAAAACAATGTCGTATGTTACGTTTAAAAAAGATTAAGTTCAACTTTGGTTGGTTTAATTACAAATTATTATTAGTTCAACACTATACTGACCAAAAATAATTCAACCTTACAATACTGACATATTCATGACTTTCTGCAAAATAAAACAAAATTTATATAAGCATATTTACCTTGACGAATTACTCGTTTAAACTTACATGATTGCTGAAAATAGGGCTACATAAAATTAAATGAACAAATTATTCGAAAGCACATTACACTAACTAAACTAAGTAGATTTAAAAAAGCGATTACATTAAGAATTTTTTCAATGTATAATACCAAACATTTTTTGACATATGTTTATTATTTTGTTATTTAATGTTGTATCTAATGTTTATATATTTTAATCAATTTTTAATTATGAACAAGATGATATTTAATATAGAATTTATTTATTATATGTCGATAAAATTATAATGGTATTTTATTTAGAATACACTATTTTACATTGAATAATAGAATTGATGGATTTTGTAGTAATATGATTGATAATGAGGTTCAAACGTAATAACTATATTACTTGCAAGTATTTTCTTAAAGGTTCGAGTAATGTTTTTAGGAAAGTTGTCATTCATGTTTTTGGAAAACGATGTTTACGTATAAAGTTTTGAATTGTTAATAATAAATTTATACAGATGCAATATGTAATACTAAAACTGCTGCACCTAAATCGAAATAATTTGTCATCGAGTTCCATTAGGTAAATTGGTTTAAGTTTATATGTTTATATATACAGTTGATAGCGAAATTAAATCTTATATTGACTTACTATGATATTTAACAATATTTAACACTTTTTACTTATCTTAGACAAATCTAACACATTAATTAATACCTTAGGTAAAACTTTATCAAAAAATTTATAAAATATTATTAGTAGTATAACATTGTAATTATAATATACAACAACACTCGTTCTAGTAGTAAATCATAATGCATTCGTCTATTAAAACTTAAAAACAAACAGATATAATTTGTTAGAAAAGAATTTTATTGACCAAAATACATTAATATATAAATAAAATGTTTGTAATGTCAACAATTTTAAATCTGAGACTATCAAGGTACCGATAAAATCCTTTGAAACTTGATTTTTTATAACATACATGATATTTTCTATAAGTAATACGTTATTTTGCAACTTGTTAACATAGCCTTTAAAAAACCCAAAGTAACATTATTAAGGTTTAAATCCGGGTTGTAGATAATCAAATGTACAAAGAACGGGTTTTCGCTCAACAAGGTTTTTGCAATTTAAATAAACCAAAACTGTATTAAATGGTAAGTTATACTAAAAAACACTACCTATTTTAAAGTGTATTCTGAAGCATGATTTTAAACAAAAATTAAAGAAAATAGTAAACTGTTTTTAAAAAATAAATTTAAATTTAGTTTATAATTATTTTTATAAAACGACTGTGTTGCATTAATAAACAAAACACAATAATTTTCATACAAAATTCTTCATTACCTACAAGAAAATAGCAATAAAAATTATGTGTTTGTGGACAAATTTATATGTACAAAAATAATTTTAATAACTTCTAAAAAATGTGTAAAATTATACCTAATTATCAATTATTTATTTTATTTTAAAATTATTTTAAGAGTTTTATTATTAATTATTATAAAATAATAGTTTAATAAATAATTTAAATATTGCCTAGCTTAAGAAGTGATTTAGAAATTAATATTAACTATTTATATTGAGTAGGTTATTAATACATAAAAGTAGTATATTGAAACAAAGTGTAAATAAACAGAACATTTTTTATTTTATTTAGTAAGAACATTGTAACCCTTCCGTAGCTGGTCTTGAGAGGATGGTATTTGTAGAACTATATTGCCTAAGAAACACCATTTTATTAAACTACGACAAGGAATTAAAACCATGATTTCGACTCTTTGGTTCGGTGAATTCTCGATGTGCACAATCTTCAAAGACAACAATTTAAAGTAAAATTATGTAGAACAATCTTGCTGTCCCATGCTGTTTATTTTTATTTATTTATTTATGGTTATTGGCTTGGATACTTCAGTAGAACAAAACGTTAGAACAAAAAACGTTTAAAATAAATAGCCAGAAAAGTTGTAGCTTATTTAAAACTATATAAATGTAAATAATGAATTTTATTAAAAGGTATAAAAATTGACGAAAGTGCAGACTATATATATATATATATATATATATATATATATATATATATATATATAAATATATATATATATATATATATAACCTAAAACTCAAATGTAGTTTGTAGTTCATCAATATTTAAATTAGACAGTCTTTATCCAGAATTAAAATTGAATTTAATGAGATATAGTATATGCATCATACATTATGTAATAGAATATATAACATTTATTCTTACATTTTAATTAAACTTAAACTCAAACATGACAAATGTCTAGTTTTTGTTTTAAAATATACACACACGTATTTATTTACTGTAAATTTATTAAAAATGCGTTTATTTTACAGTTTCGAAATCAGCGACCAAAATAAATCAATTTTAATTTTATATTCTATTGAACAATGATTGAGAAAAATGTAAATACACAATTTTTTTAATCAGTTTAATTAAATTAAATTACAAACAAAAAATTAATTTGTACATTTGTTTTGTAGGAAAACACTCAAGTGTTTAAAAATGTACAGTTTAATTAAAGAGTGGCATTTCAGTTTGATAATTAAAAGTTTAAATACAAAATAACAAGTATATTTAACACGATTGTTTATTAATTTGAATGTAAGTTCTTTTTTTATTAATAATTGTTAAATTTTATTCTAAAACATGTCAATAAATAAACAAGCAAGCGTTTTTTAATTTGCTGACAATGATTAAATATTCGATAAACGTGATAATTTTATAATATTTTATAGTAAAAATTAATAAAAATTAAGAGCTGAGTGTATAAAAATAATTTTGTTTTATCAGTTTATGCCAAACAAAAAATATCTTATATATGTAAACTCCCAAAAATACTGCAAATAACGTAGTAAACAAAGTTCACCTTTACTAGAAACCACATGATATTAAAACAGAATACATTTTCATTACAGAACATATTATATATATTTATACTACATTATGTTTACAATAAAAATGTAACCTTATTATTATTTATTACTAGTAATGAAAACTACATTAAACATAAACTATTTTATAACTGAACCTTAAATAAAATTATCAGTATACAACATATAGCGTTAAATTATATATGAAGAGAGAGAGAAAATGTAAATCACATTTAATTTTTTGGTCGTTGCATAGTTTCTTGTACAAAATATTAATTAATAATCACAATCGTCTTTTTGTAACTACTTAGATTAAGTGTTTCAATATACTGTTTATAAGTGTGTTAATGTAATGCTATTATTATTATTATTATTATTATTTATTTATTTATTTATTTATTTATTTTTACTGTTTTGAATATTTTACGGAAAACATCTTTCAGCTGTAGACATTTAAGTAAAGTCAAACGTGGGCCTGTATTTAGTGTCAGTAATGGGATTTGAACCCATGCCCACCGAAGTCTAAATTAAGCGCTGTACTGCTAGATTACCCCGGCACAATTTTTTATTTGGACATGCTTTGACATTTTTCTTTAATTATGTAAAAAAGATAAATAATATTCATGTAAAATTTATATAATGGTAACATTTCGATTATCATTTTAAGCTATGTTTCAATTACATATTTTATGTAAACAAAATAAATTTATATACAGTTGAAATTAATTTTTCAAACATGTAACATTGAATATTTATTGTTTTAATTATAACTTTGGAATAAGTAAATTGTGTTTTAGGTTAAAAAATATTATGTTTTAAATAAAGATACTACTGTCTAAATTAATTGATGTAATTTTCTATATAATGCTTATTGTATACGTTTTACAAAACAAATATAAAGTTTGTTATGTAGAACATTTTTGTTAACCGTGTAACGTCGGGGTTGTACAAAGTTTACTGTAGACAGTACCCTATTTCCACATAAAAATAGTCATTTTTTTAAGTAAGTGTTTTGTAAACTAAGATCCAAATTTTATTTATATAATGCATACTTTTCTTTTTATAATTAAAATGTTAACTTACATTATTTGTTCTGCTACCTACTACAGCAAATAAATGAATACCAGTTAATTGCATGTTATAACTTAAAAACCGGTGTATCTTAATTTTTAGGTTACACAAAAGTTTATTCAACAAATTTAAAAAAATTATTTTAACTACCTCAAATACTTAACGGGAAATATTTTTTAGCAGTGGACATTTTGGTGAAACCGAAAGTCCGAATTTAGTGCCGGTGGTGGGATTCGAACTCATGGCTACCAAGTCTAAGTCAAGCACGCTGTACCCCAATAAAAATTAAAACACGTTTAGCGTTTCCATTGAGAGATTTACTATTCTGAACAAAGTGCAATATTAACCTAATAGTACAGGGTTTAAAATGGTACTTGTCAGTGAACTCTTATTTTTTAATTTGTGCTATTTTAACTTGAAAGTTATATTTTTTCAACTAAGTAATTATGCTAAAATAATATGGACTATCGATACTTAAAGTTAATTGTGTTTTCACTTTTTTATAATTATAAATAGTTAAGTGTCTTGGAATTTTTGGATAAATTGCATTCAAGTGGGTAAATGGTGATAGTCACACTTAAAAATTTTATACATATTAAGTTAAAAACATAAAACGATTACGCAACACTAATTTCAAAAAAAAATAATTTTGTTTACATAAGTTTATAAGTGTTTACATAACCCAGCACACGTCACTTCATACACTATATATAAAAAAATTGATCAGTTTTCATATTTTATATGTATTGAAAATTTAACATTAATTATGGTGTGAAAAGATCAAAGAATATTTTTAATTACTTTACCTTTCATTTTTGTTTTATTAACCTATCTATCATTAAAATTAAACTTTTGACCTTGGCACAATTTTGAACATTTATCTTGTGTGATTACGATGAGTTTAAATAGTGGAAGCTATTTTTTAAGTGCTATAAATTACGAACAAATCAAAAAAGTCATAATATGGGTTTGTCTGTTGAACAAATAGCGGAATTATTTTATATAAGTACGAGAACTGTATACCGTGTATTAAAAGATCATACACGTCCAAAAACACCAGGAACAGGACCTGTACCATCAACTAGTAAACGAGATGACACGTTTATTATTACCAAATTAAAAAGAAACAGAATGAAGCCAGTTCAACAAATTCAAAAAGAAGAATTATCTAATTTTTCATATTCACTTATCCGCAATCAGATGAAATCGGCCAATCTGCAGTTAAGGAAAACGTTAAAAAAGTTTCCTTTAACTGCAGAACAGAGAAAAAACGTGTGGAATTTGCAAAAACGTATGAAAACCGTCAATTATGTTTTTGGAGATCAGTTTTTTTACTGACGAGTGTGCTTTGAAGTATGAACCATGGGCAGTGCAGTCCACGGTCATCTGTGGTCCAGATTTTCCTCAAGATAACAATTGCATTGTTAAAAAAGTTGCCCATCCATCATGTCTTCATGGATATTTTGGAATCAAGTACGGGCAACTACCAAAATGGAGCCAAACAAGTAGCCATCTAAACAGCTCAGAATTTGTAGTTATTTTTAAGGAATTTTTCAAGTCTGAACTACGACAAAATGCTTCAGGGCATCTAGTGGTTGTTCAAGATAATGCTCCAGTGCATACATCCAAAAAGGTAACTTGGTTTTTATCATAATCTAAAAATTAACGGATTTTTTTATTGTTTAGACGAAGGATTCTTTAAATAGCAAAAAGCTGAGCTTTGTTCAATTGCCTCCATACAGCCCGGATCTCAATGTAATTGAAAATTTTTTCAGTTATCTTAAACGCGAGGTGAATCGGACGGAAAATCGAGGCACACTCACCGAAAAAATTAATTATGTGTTGGATTATCGAATTCCACAGGATTATATCAACAATTTGGTCGATTCCTATCCAAAACGGTTAAAGGAAGTTATAAAAAAGCATGGCTATCCCCTAAATTATTAATTTTGGACAATTGGTGATGTCTGCTTTATAGATATGTACATATTTTATAATATAATTTATTTTTAAGCAAATAACGTAGTAGTTTTTTCATGTTGTCGAAATGTGTAAATTCTGGGTTTTTGGTCTAAGCGTAAATTTGATAATGCTATTTGCAAAAAGAAAATATTTTTAGTGTTTTGAATATTGATATTGCTAATGTGATGTTTAATGCTTATTTTAGTAAAATGTTGATGTGCCTAATATGCTTAAGTGATGTAAGGAAAGTCAATCAATTTCAATATGCTAATTTTGACAGCTCCCATTTTAGCCCCTGTATATTTTGATAAGACCAAGATGTATTCAATTATTATTCTAATAGATTGTAAGATTGAAAGCTACTTCTGTGTGCTCAGAGCTACTTCTACTGAAGTATCTAAGCCAATAACCATAAATAATAATAATAATAATAATAATAATAATAATAATAATAATAATAATAATAATAATTTAAATAAACATCACTATTTTTGGTTAAATGATACATTATTTTCAGCTGCATTATTTTTCAATAATGTGCAAGTTAAAAAATTATTGTAATTAGCATAATAACGCATTAAAATAAATATTCAATTAAAAACATTTAAAAAAATTATATATATATACTTACACATATATATTTGCTCATATTTTTATTATAAAATTATTAGAACTTTAACCTGTGTGTTTAATAAACAAAATTTTACACTAGTAAAATCTTTTTAAATAATGCTTTTAAGCACGCAACGTAAGTATTATAAATAGAATATATGTAAATTGCATTTTGTAATTTCATTTGTATAGATTTTATCTTTAATTTGTGAACTTTTAATAAGTCTATATTTTAAAACAAAATATTTATAGTTCAATTTTTTAAACTTTTTTTGTTAATTTTGTTTGCTGCTTTGAATGTTTTACAAAAAACATCTTTCAGCCGTGGACATTTTAGCAAAACCAAACGTGAACCCGCATTTTAGTGCTAGTGGTGGCATTCAAGCGCTCCGCCGCTAGACCACCCCGGAACAATTTTTAACGGGTCAATTCTCAAAGTATTATAATATGAGGCCAACCTATAGGCGGTGTTGAGTAAAACTCACAGCACCCGTTTGACTGGAAAAAATACAAGTAATTTCGATGGTCTCCATTGAAAGACCGCTGCAGAAATTACACTGCAAAGAACAGATACTACACATGATTTAACTCAGAGAGCCGAGAAGCAATAAATAACAATGGAATTAATCATGGAATAACTGGACGTATTGATTACCACTTTTAATTTGTATTATTTATTTTAAGTAACATTAAATAAAAATAAACATTAATTTAGTATTAATACTTTTTTAATATTTTACAGTATTTATTTTAGGAGTCGTATATATATATATATATATATATATATATATATATATATATATATATATATACGACCCTTAAAACTTTTTCATCATGATTAACATTTTATTATATCTGAGTTTATCTTTATATTTATATATGGGATTTAAAATTTAATTATAAAAGATTAATTTTTATAAATATATAAACGTTATGATTATTTTTTATATATATTATTTAGATAATATATTTTTAATTAAATGTTTTAGTTAATTGTCTTGCAAAACTATTTAAAATAAGTAGAAAACTTAGTTTTATGCGGATTTATATTGAAAGTAGAATTGGCTAACTTATCCTTTTTTCCAATTGAATACTAGTCAAACAGCTTAGTTACTGTGTTATTCAAGCACTTTGAAAACAGAAGTTTTTGAACAGTTAAAACACGTTTATAGTATAAAGTAATTGAAACATTAGACTTAACCTTGGGTAGAAAAAGTTTTGAATCTCGTCACCGGCATTAAATAAAAATCCTCTGTGTAGCCTCATTTGCTAACAAATATTTCATATAAAACATAAAATATAATAATAGTAATAATAGTAATAATAAAAATAGTAATAATAATAAGGTATGAAAATGTTTGAGAGAATTAAAACATGTAATTCCTATATTAGATAGATGTAAAAACGTTTCTTTAAAGCTAGTTTGGATATATAATATATTTTTATAATTAAATCTATTACTACAAGTTTAGTTATGGATAAATTAGTGAAATGTAATCAAATTGTTCCACTTCAAGATTTTAAAAAATGTATACTCATGTTCACGCATATATTTAGTTTGTAATCTTTTTTATACAGATGCCTAATATGTCCATTTTAACACAATAATTTGTGTTTTTCTTTCAAAATGTTTATAATATATTCGTATTTACATATTGGTGAACTTTGTGTTTCAGTGTGCATTAGCTAGCTAACTCATTTTTCGCTGCTTGTTTTAATTACTAATAATTGGAAATTTTTTAACTGTGCAGATTTTCGTGTGCCGAAAGTTACTTCTACTAAAGCATCTAGGCCACTATTAGTAATAATAATAATAATAATAATAACAACAACAATAATAATAATAATAATAATAATAATAATAATAATAACAACAACAACAATAATAATAATAATAATAATAATAATACTGATAATGTAATCTATACAATTTAAAATATTCTTCGTTAAATTGCACTACAGTAGGCAACATATTTCATTCCAGTTAATTTTTTTATATTTTTGTTTGTAAAATAAATTAATGTATATTTTTAAAATAACGAATTTTTTTACACATAAAGATTTGATTAATACGCTACATTTTTCTATAAATATATAACCTTGATACATACGCTGGTAATGCGATGCCTAAACTTTAACTTTTTCTAGTTAAAATTTATTAAATATAAAAATGTGTAATTTATTTACAAAAATAATTATTAAAAAATATTTTTTAATTTTATATTCCCCTTTATTTTGATAAAAAGGCTTCTTATTTCCGCGCCCTTAATACTTATGGTTAAAACAGCTCAGCGTCGTTATTTGTCTACCCATGATGATGAATTAGCTCAAAGTTTTTATAAAAAGGGCACAAAAGTTAAAACAATTGCCAAAGACATGACAATAGATGTTTCAACTGTGTACAACATTTTAAACAATAAAACAAGCCCCAGATCATCCATAGTTGGTAGAAAACGTTCAACAAGCAAACAAGATGATCAGTTTGTAATTATGCAGCTTAAAAACACAGAACAATGAATGTTAAACAAATAAAAATCAATACTTAGAAGATTTTTCATATTCAATTGTAAGAAGGAAAATGAAATCTGAAGGCTTCATTTTTAAAGCGGCTGTTAAGATACCTCCACTTAGTCGTGCCCATAGATTACAACGAGTGGAGTTTGCTAAAAAGTACAAACATTATCCATTGTCATTTTGGAGATCAATATACTTCACAGATGAGTGTGCTGTATCCTATGCTTCATGGACTGAACATTCAAAGGTTATTTATAGTCCAAATTTCCCACTCAGTCACACTTGTACCGCTATAAAAGTTGAACATCCTTCATGTGTCAAAGAATATTTTGCAATTAAATACAATCAGTCTCGAAAGTGGCAATTTAAATAGCGCTGAATTTGTACAAATATTTAGAGATTTGTTTCATAGTGAACTGTTTAGAAATGCTACAGGACAATTAACAATTATTCAAAACGATGCTCCTGTGCATACTTCAGAAGTGGTAATGTGTATTTTAACATAACTTACAACTTACTATACGTTTTCCTTATTTAGACCACAAAAGCTTTGAAAAGCAAAAAGCTTACTTTTATTCAACTTCCTCCATACAGTTCAGACCTCAATGTAATTGAAAACTTTTTTAGTATTTTAAAACGTGAGGTGAACCGCACGGAAACTGACGTACCAGTAGAAACGAAAATCAATCATGTTGTAAAAAATTGCATTTCGAAGGACTATATTGGTACGTTGATAGATTCCTACCCCAAGCGGCTGGCAGAGGTTGAACAAAAGCGTGGAGATCACTTAAATTACTGACATTATTAAGTTTGTTACCTTTATTTCGAATATTTATGTACTTTAGTAGATAAAACTATTTTTTTAAACCAATTATCCGTGTTTGTTTTTAAGTTTTCATAATGGTGGTATTGTGCTTTATTGCTAAAACGAATATTATTGTGTATTATTTTATGATTTTTTTTACGAATAATATTAAATATATATATATTAAGGTACTTATTAACAAGCGTTAGATATGTCTAAGATAAGTAACAAGTGCTACATTTATTTCAATATCATAGTAGGTCAACATTGGATTCACTTATGTCTGTAACATTCAAATTTAAAAAAATATATTTATGTAAAAACGTTTTATGTAAAATATTAAAAGTACAAATAGAAAAACGTGTAAACAATGTTTAAATATTTCATTTATACATATTATTAAAAATTACGACAGGTGGTTATATTTTTTATTTAGATGGTTTGTTTATCCAATTATTTGCAGTCAGGTGATAAAAAACAAGATTTTTAGGCAATAAAATTATTGCACACTCATTTATAAATAATAATTTTTAAAATTTAACGTTTTTCCTAATAAAACATAAAAAGGTACACAGAATGTAATACATTTGAAAACAAATGCAAACAAAACCATAAATAAAACTCACTAAACGTTAAAATATAATTTTTTAAACAAAATTTAACAAATATTTTATAAAATAATGTTTTGATGTTGTTTATAGAGTGTGCACTAGGCACGTTTTTAATTGTCGCTGTTAAGTTTTAAATTTGGTTAGTACTACTTATAATAATTTAATTAGTGACAAGAATAATTAAATAAAAAAATTTAATTTAATTAAAATGGTAAGCCGTACCTAAAATTGTTTATAGCATATTTTTATTAACATCGATTTTAATTTTGTGCATTTAATTATACTCAATCAATGTATTTAAGTATACGTTTTAAATATATAAAATACACTACTTAATATTGTATAAGTAATCGAATTACCAATTATAATCCGTTTACTGGTTGAATAAATGCATGAGCAGAAGCTCATACATTGGAAAAAATATTTTATTAGTAAAACTATTTAAATTAGAACAATTTTGATTCATGGGTAATTATACAAGATAATTATTTAATAAACTATTGTTATAAAAATTAATGTATTATACTTACTAAAATAAAAAGGTCATGCATGACGAAATTATTTTATTTATAAAAGTAATAAAAAATTTGCATTTAACTGCAAGTATTTAAAACGTTTGTCTAATTATAATAAACATTATTAACTGAAATCACTAGTATAAAAACATTAATAAATATATACTTAAGTAGATTATCTTATTTTTAGTAAGAAAATATTAAACCATTTGTTGTATAATTGTACACAAATGTATGTAAAAATGTGTTAATATTAAATTTAAAAAATTAATTTACAATTTTTTAAATATTTTTATACAATTGTCATTTTGAAAATACGTAGGTAATTTTTAGAAATAATTATTTATTTAATGTCGCATTTTAGTCATAAAAATAATTATTTGTGTAATAAATCTAAATTTTTAAATCTTTAATATTTACTTCTTGTTATATTACAAATTATTTTAAAATTAGTTCAAATTAAACAATTATTCTATTATGTAGAAATGGTAAAACATAAATAATTAAAACATAAATTAACTAAAATGTAACAATTTAAATTATATATATATATATATATATATATACAAAACATACAATCTTTAGATGTTCTCTGTTCTTCCCTCGTTGATGTACTCATTTTAACAAAATAACAGTAATTTGCATTTGATGTGCATACAAGTGGAAAAAAGAAATTTGTTTATAAAATATTTAAACACAAGATTATAATTATAATATATAAAGTAATAAAATCGTTTAAATCTAATTTAATATTTGTGATTATTTTGTATTAATAATTGCAAAAAATATGTTGCATTAATTGTTTCAGTTTTGTACAAAATGCACATCTTATATATTAATTTCATAAAATCCATAACAACAAATTGTGCATTAATCACAATCAATAAAAGCTGACCTCAGATATATATATATATAACTTGACTACTGCTTGATTTTTGTGTAAACAAATTAAAAATTTTAATTTCTGTTGCAAATTTTATTTAGATTTTCAAATTGGTAAAGCAGTTGTTTAAAATAAGCACTTTATGGTTGTTTTTATATAAGGACACTTAATGAAAATTATATTGAATTATTTCATTTTATTTTCTAACTAATTACTTACTATTTACAAAGTCATTTTTAAAATTAAATTTTATGTGTAAAGTAGCATGTAAGGTTTATATTTAAATTATTGAAATGTGCATATTGAAGAGTATAACGTTTATTTTTTCATAAAATATTGCTAACAAAAATTATTTTTTTGGATTAACAACAATAATAATAATTGTTATTATTATTATTGTATTGGCTTACAAATAAATGTGCATGGGGCAATAAGACAACAATTACGCCAAAAAATAAGAACAACAACAACGTCTCGTAATTCAAAGAGAACATGAGACAACAAAATGTTTCCATGTATTTGAACATTCTGCCAAACAGTTTGTTTGATCCCATGAAACATTCATTTCAATTGGATTTTCCGGAGTACTTCTTAGCCAAGTTTTCTGTGGTCTACCAACTTTCTTTTACCATTTTTGATCTTCAATTTTAAAACCGTTTCTGCTGGCCGTTCGGGCGGTAAAAAAAGAATTGTAATGATGTCATGTAGTGAACGAAAGTCAGTTCTTATCATAATCTCATCATTTGAAATGTGATCGTGCCAGGTAATCTTTAAAATACTTCTAAGACACCGACGATGAAATACATCCACCATCTTATCAATCTTGTTTTTTCGCTTCCACGTTTCACTTCCATATATTGCCGTAGGAATAATTATTGATGCGTATAAACAAAGTTTTGTCTTCAGGTGAATGGAAGAACATAACCATATTGATTTGAGTCTATTGAAGACTAACATTGCCTTTCTAATTCTGAATTTAATGTCAATTTCGGTTTTTCCGCCTTTACCCATGATGCTTCCCAGATATGTGAAGGAATCAACAGTATCAATGTTTTGTCCACTAATTTTGATAGGAAAATAATTGTTTGACTTAGTGCACAACACTTTTGTCTTTGAACAATTAATCCGTAAGCTAATACGAGAACTTATACCACTTAGACGTATTGTCAGATTTTGCATTATTTTTGGAGTTTTACTGAGTAGACCAATATCATCTGCAAAATCTAAATCTGTTAATCTGTCATAGTTCTATTTGATACCGTAAGACAAATTATTTATGGATCGAGTCATAATGAAATCAATTGTTAGAAGAAACAAAAACGGTGACAAAATACATCCTTGACGTACTCCAGTGACAATTTTGAACATAGCAGTATGACCAATTTTTGTTCGAACACAACAACTTGAATTTTGGTATAGCGAACGCATAATATTCACATATTTCAACGGTATTTTGTAAAACTTAACGATTTTCAGCAAAGATTCTCAATGAACACTGTCAAAAGCTTTCATAAAATCAATAAAATTGATTGTAAGTGATTGCTGAAATTCTTGACTTTGCTCAATAATGTTACGGAGAGTGAGTATTTGTTGAATACAACTTTTTCCTTTCCGAAAACCTACTTGTTATTCTTAAAGATGTTTATCTACCGCACTACTTAAACGGTTTTTAATTACTTTGCAAATCACTTTACCAGTTACAGACAATAAGGCTATTCCGCGCCAATTATTGCAATCGTTCAGACTTCTTTTTTTGACAATTACTCCTTTCCACCAATCATTTGGAACTTATTCATTATGCCATATAACATTAAATAAATGAACAAGCTTACGTGCTACAACATCACCTCCATGTTTGAGTATCTCTGCGGTTATCGCATTAAGTCCTCCTGCTTTATTGTTTTTCAACTTTTAAATTACATAGATCACCTCAGTTACAGAAATGTCATCAATACATATTTCCGGATTTTAAGTCACATTTATGTATTATCATTATTAAAATCTATGAGGGTATTTGACATGGGCTGATCAAGTACTTCTTTAAAATGTTCTACCCATCTAGATGATTGCTCATCATTTGTTAGAAGTAAACGACCATCTTTTCCTTTGATTGGAATGTCGGTGTTCTTTCTAACTCCCGACAGTTGTTTCACAATTTTATACAGAGTCTTGGAATCATTTTTTGCTGTTGCCTTATTTTTTTTGCATCTGCTTTCTAACCAATCATTCTTATCTTTATAGCAGCTTCTTTTAACCCGTTTATCAAAGTCCTATACTTATCATCAAATATTTTTCAGATAACAGGATTGTTAAATTGATCTCTCTCTAATTTTGTTTTCATTCTGAGATCAATTAGATTTCAGGAGACCAATGAAATCCATTGTTTCTTTATAGAGCAATATCTTCTACCCAGCACATTTGCTACACAGTCTGTAATTGTTTTATGAAACAATTTTCATTAATTATCAAACTTTTCTACCCTTTTCAGATTTTGAAATGTATTTTTTAAGAAATCGTAGTATTGATTTAAAATATTTGGCTACTTAAGTTTCTCACATGAAAATGGATGTAATTTTTTGTGGTTTCTATTGTTTTTAATTTTAAACGAAATTTTTTAACAACAAGATTGTGATCAGAACCAAGATCTGCACCGCGATATGCACGTACATCTTGCAAAGAAGATCGCCATTTTGTGCTAATACAAATGTAGTTACTTTCGTTTGCTGTTTATCCATTAGAAGAAACCCACGTTATTTTGTGTAAATTTTTGTAAACAACACTCATTCCGTAAAGACTGTTTAGCGTCAACAATCTATAGCCATTATCATTTATGCTATCAGCATAGTTATGTGGTCCAACATTTGAGAAGTACCCAGATCTATCTTTGCTTAATTTTGTATTGAAATCACCGATCAATATTTTAATGTTTCTTCTTGGCACATCATCCAACAAACTTTGTAACTGATCATAGAATATATCTTTTTGGTTCTCCTCAGTAGCTTCAGTACAGGCATAGACTTACACAATTGTTACTTTTGCCAATCTGGTGTTGAATCTGGATGAAATGATACAGTTGCTCACGGGTTTTTATTCAATCATAGCTTTAGCAGCATTTTTACTCAATATAATACCAACTCCATTAATATAATGTTCTTTATGTCCAGAATATAAAATTGATGTATCTCCACTCTTGAAATGACCTTGGCTTTTCCATTAGATTTCGCTAATACCCAAAATATCTAAGTTGTACTTTTCGATTTCTCGAAGGACTTGTTCTAACTGTCCAGTACAAAAAAGTGTGCTCACATCCCATGTCCCCACACTGGTTATGGTTTTAGCATTAAAGATTCTGCAAATCGAAGATTTAACCTCCTTTCGGCTTTCACTCAACCTTGGCATTTGTGTATCTTTGTCATCCAGATACGTACGATCACTTCTTTGTTGTTGTTTGCCGGAATGGCGTCCTCTTATTGTCTCTGTAGCAGTATATATTCTTTACAGAGGCAAGGTTGCTAACATTGCGCTCAAACCTTCCTTATTTATCCAGGCTTGGCAATACTAGATTGAATCATTTCTGATCCTTGCTAGTTTGGTATTGACTTAAATATATTTAATATATTTAATAAAAACTGTTATTATATAACACTATTGGTATTTCCGTATTTTGTTCAAAATAGTTGTGTTTTTAATTATGTCATTTACTTCACCTCATGATATTATTTCATCCAATACCTGTTAAATTTGTAATTAGCAACACAATTTATAATAATACAATATATTATACCATAAACTTTAATTATAATAGCACGTGGTAGTCTAGCAGTAGAACACTCAATTTGGACTTGAATGGGCGTGGGTTCAAATTTCACTACCGGCACTTTTAACTTTACTAAAACGTCCACTGCTAAACGATGTTTCCCGTAAACATTCAAAGTAGTAAAAATAAATATTATTTGATTAGTTTTAATATTTACCTATTTATTTAAAAACCGTTTACTAAACAATCAAAATATTATATATAAATAAAAAATAAAAATTGTTTAATTAAACTCTGTTTATTAAAATATAAATGTCATAAATAATAATAATAATTGTAAATTTTCTTGGATATACAGATTACAAGTTGGTGTACAAATTAAATCAAGTGAACTGCTTTTAATTCTTGGTTCTAGATTGTTAAACAGATCACGTGTAAAATGGGACAATGAATCGGGGGTAAGTATTGTATAACCTTGATTTATATCGATTTCTAACTTTTGTGGTTTTGTGAAGGTACAGTTTTTTATGTTTTCTAATGCTGAATGTATTTGTACTAAAATTCCTTGTAATAATAATAATAATAATATAAATAAAAGGATAAAATTGATAGGGCGGTCACAAGAGTATTTGAAATTACTATTCCAAACCAAAATGCTTTTATATGTTAGATGGTACATATGCATTGAACGGAAGTAACTTTTAGTTTTTTCATTTACTTAGAAGCCTGCAATTGTGTAAATAAAAAATCTTAAAAGATATTAGTTTTTACAAAGTTAGGATTACAAGTGTTTATAAAAAGTTTAAAATCAAATATTTACTCTTTGTTGCTTGAAGATTTACTAAATTTAATGTGTTTACTTTTATGCGATTTAAGGAGGATAGTATTAATTAACAACTTGAACAATACGTTTGTGTTTTGCTGTAGTTGTCTCGGGTTTAACCTCTAAATCTACGTAAAAGAAAGTGTTATAATAAAGCATTAAAAGCAGGTCATTTATAAATATAATAAAATAATTAATAAATTAAGAACCAACCCTTGAAATATCCATAAAGAAATCTCACAATAAAAAAGTCAGATTGTTTTCTAATCTTACTTAGAAATTGAAATAATAATAAAAAAATTTATACAATTTATAAATACTTTTATAATACCAAAAACCATTAACTTAGTTAGTAGTAGAACATGTAAAATTTTGTAAAAATATATGGCATCAACTAAGGAATTATGTTTTAATATAGAAATGAAATCATTAGTATAAAACAACTCAAAGTTGTAAAACAAGATTTTTAAAAGACAAATATATGTTGCACTGGTTTAATTAATTTATTAATTACAATAAAAATCAAAAGATAGACTTTGATTAGCTACTTTAAAAGTTTGGTAAGGACAAATAGGATACTAATTAGCCTAAAATTATCTGAAATTAATTTATCGTTTGACTTAAAAATAACTTTTACCATAGTTTGTTTCCAGGTAGAAAGGATACTTCCTCTTTTAAATAAAAAACAAACAATTATAAAAAACTGGGACTATTACATTTGCACATTTCTTAATATTTTGAAATAAATATCGTTTAAACCAAATAAAAAAATTTTTAGTATTAATAATTGTTTAGATACCGGATCGGCATTAATAGAAAGATATTTAGTAGTTTGGAAAGAGTAAACTATATTTGTTGAAATGAAACTGATCTGAAATTTTTTTTATTGTGCTACAAGTTTTTTGTTTTAAAAAAGTGTTATTCCTATTTAAAAAAAAAGCAATTAACTTTCTGATTAGCACTTGTTTCTAATCTATCCATAACACAGGCTCTTATTTAATGCGGCATTATGAAGAAGCTAATGAAATTGTCAGTTTCTAAAATCTCTAGTGGAGATTACTTATAAGTTACAAAGAAGAGTATATTTCTGGTAACAACGGAAAAATACTAATTAAATAAAAATACTTAAAAATTTATTTAAATAATATTTAATTTTTATAATTATTGATAAAATAACCATATTACTGCTTTAAAAATTGTTATCAACATGATTTTAATTTTTCACATTTTAAATGTTTTGTGGTAAACATTGTTTAGTACAATAAGCAAGTAACCAATTAAAAATTTATTAAAAATTTTTATTTTTTTCAGGATTCAGGATTCAGGATTTTTCACGAGTTGAGTAGGCCAAAACGCCTTTTAGTACTCGGTTCTCAAATTGTCTCAAATTTTTAGGGGAAAAAATGAAATGGATGGTGAGGTAAAGGGGGATTAGTGACAGAAAAAATATTTGAAATCAAGATAAAATCAAGGTAGATAGTGGAAGTTAACAATTATAGAAAACAAGCAAAAATTATAAATATGCAAAAATAATAATAAAACAAGTTACGTATTACAATGCAAAAACACTGCAATAATCATCAAAAAAGAAGAAAAGAGAAAAGGATGAATAACGCTCCAATTGACGTGTAGCGTGACGCGCGCCTTATCTCGCGAATGCATTACTTGGCATTTTAAAATAATATTTTATAAAACTTGTTTAGTAAAAAACGTTTTTTCAATTTTACGATAATAAAAACAATTACTTTTTGCAATACTTAAACTTAAATTATTTCAAACTGCAAAAATTAGATTGCTTTATTTTTAATATATTTGCAAAATAAATTAATAAAATAATAGTATTATTAAATAATTTTCCTTTAAAAAAATATTATTTTAAAAATGTGTGTCTACATATAAACAAAACATTTTGCCCTAGACATTTCATTGGTAAAAAAATTAATAATAATGTAATGTAAATAATATTAAAAATCCCGTTTTGAAATAGTGAATTCCGAACACTTGTAAGATTTCCTATACATAACAATTACAAGCATATCAAACAAACATAAGTAGGCTTAATTTATGTTTTCAAATAAAAAACACTTTCTAATATCTCTGTTGAGTACAAACTCAGATGTACAACCTTCTATTTCAAGTATGATTGTAAATACAACACTTTTAAATAGACTCGTTAAACTTCAGGTTAAAACTAAAACAAAGTTTCTAACCTTTTTTTATTTAATCTTAAGCACTTTCATACTTTAATTAGAAAGAATGTTTTTTTCAAAGTCTTAAAATATCCGTAATACTCTTTAGCTGGCAATATAAATGGATAATATCTGCCAACTAAATTAGCTAAACCTTTAAAAATAACAAGCATTTATAAAATTTGTGCAAGTTTTGCTAAAATCACAAAAAATTTTATTATGCTTTCTTTTACTTTACCTGGAATATCCATTGTACAAGACTAAAAGTAAACTACATTCAGACTTCTTTCTAGCTTTAGATCACTGTTATTAACACCCACAAATTCGTTAATAAATACCTCTAAGTTTAATTCAAGTTTTAATAAAGTTATCTTTTGTTCCAATCTTTTTATTCTTCTGAACTTAACAATACTATTAAAACGTTTATTTGCTATACAGTTAAACACATGATTATCAGAAGGGCAACTTATCATTATTACTGGATCTATATCGACATTTTGGAGATCAACATCCGAAAGTTTGTTAACCAAATGGTGCTTGTCATCTGCCTTTAAAAATATATGTTTTGGCATTTTGGCAAAAATTAATGACATAGTGTTTTTAGATTAGAACACCAAAGGATCGGTTATTATTGATATCTAGCAAAAACTGTACACCAATTTAAGCAAAACAGAATTTCAAACCCCAAATGCCCACTAAGATCTCGGCCTTTGATACTTGAATCGGATATTTATCAACACCCCTAGTTAATTTCAATCAATTTTAATTTTGTACAATCTAAAATATCGTTTAGCAATTCATTATTAGAAAATAATTCAAAATTATATAACAATACTGTTTACCTACAGAAAAAATGGACAAATGTACTAATAGAACTATAGTCATGTTGACAACAAACGGGATAAATTTAAATACAAAAAGAAATGCACGTTAAAACAAAAATCAAATAATGTTTAAATTGTTTAAATGTACGACAATATAGAAAAATAAAGTAAAAATTAATAAAATAATAATTTTAAATGTTTTTTGCCCTCAGCAACAGCGGTTGTTAGAACTTTTAACACATAAAAAATTATAGTAGATAATAAAATTTATTTTTTATTGTTTTTTTCATATAAAATAAATTGTTTAATATTAAAAAAAAAGCTATTATTATGTGTTTACGTTTTGAATATATCTACAATAAATAAAAAACAGCGCAACTTGTGGGGTGATCTTATTTTGGTATATCAATATTGAACATCAGGCCCCCACCCATCTTTCTTCTCACTAATGAAGAACTCTTGTAGAGATCATAATCTCAAATTCAGTAAATCTAGAGTTAATTTTAAGCTGAGACTTTATCATTTTTTCCAGAGGGTTATCAATGCTTGGAACAGTCTACCTACAAAGGTGGTTAATGTTAAATCTGTTTCGGCATTTAAGGCTGCTTATGATTGCTATGCCCTAGCTAATTTTACATAAATTTAACTCATTGTCTCCAACTGGTTGATTTTTATTTTTATTTTATTTTTTTATATGATATTATCGATAAATCTGAACCGAGGATCAAAAAAAGATTGTCTCCTACTCAACTTGTGAACCAACCTGTAACCTATAATATACTGTAAATTGTCACTGAATATTTTTTGTTTAATAAAATAATTATAGAATTTTTTATTATAATTTAAAAGTTTGTTATATTTAAATATTTTATAATATTCTTAATTAAATTTTTTACTAATATTTTACTTTAAAATTTCTATTATATTTTTCTACTTTTTGTAATTATATCCAAATTTTATTTCATTTCCCTTCGCCTTCCAACTCTTAAGTATATAAGATACAGTTAAATTATTTATCAACAAATAAGAAAATAGCAAATAACAAAAAAAAATTAGTAATTAATATTTTCTAACACATATCAGTAATGTTTTTATCAGCATATAATTACAGTAGATTCAATACTATAAAATAAAAATAATAAAAACAATTATTTAAAATTTTAAATATTTAAAAATAAAAATTAATATAAAATTTTTTATAATAAATTAATTAAAATATTAAAAAATTAAAATACAATAATATTGTTTAAAACCATAAATTTGTTATAACTTTTAACCTTAAACAAATGAATTTATTTAAATACTTGAAATGGTAATATAAGTTTGGTTCTGTAGATGACTAATAATTCAACAAACAACGTACTTACTTATAAAGTATGTATAAAATATTTATTGGCAACATTTTTAATTTAAAAAATAATTAATTTTTATATACTAATTAATAATTATTTTTTGAATTTCTTAATATTTAAAAATAAATTTTAGAAAAATAATATTAAGGTTAATAAAAATATTTTTACATTTTTTATTTTTAACGTTAACAATTATTTTTAATAATATATATTTAAATCATGTTCTACAGTCTTAATTAATAAAAATGATTAGTTAATATTAATTATCATTTTATGTTTGTTCTTCATAATAATATTTAATTTTTTTTTGTAAAATATTGTAACACAATATTGTTTATTAAATTTTGTGTTAAAATATGTAATAAATTTATATATATATATATTTGTAAATAAATAATATTTTATTTATTTAAATTTATTAAATTATGTATTTAGTATATTTTATTCTACTTGCATATTGATTTTTATAAAACCAAAAAGTTGTTTGCTTATGTACTGTTTAAATGTTTAAAAAAATTATATCTTGCTAATTTAAATATTTTACGACAAACATTTTTGAGCAGTGGATATTTTAGCAAAGCCGAACATGTGCCCACATTTGGTGCCGGTAGTAGGGCTTAGATTTATTTTTACTTAGGTGGAGCACTGTACTACTACAATCCAGCAATGTGATGATTTGAGAAATTTGTATATTTTTATTGGGTGTTTAATGTTTAATATTAAAGTAAGTATACACAGTTTTACTTTGATATTTAAATAAGTACTGGAATTGACTAGCGGTAAAGTAGTAGATTTGAACATGGGTGGGAATGGGTTTCAATTCTACTATCGGCACTAAATGCGAACCCATGTTTGTGTTTGTTAAAATTTTGATTGCTGAAAATGTTCTCTGTAAAACATTCAAAGTAGTAAAAATAAAATATAAAATATTACAATAATGTAACATTATATTTTGTATACATAAGTGTAAAATTTCTAATTTATTAAAATTAGATTTCTAAAATTTTAATAATATGGTATTGCAATTCAATTTAGGCAAATGACGAAATGCTTAAATATAAACATAATGTTTTTGTCAATTATGAATGTATTTATACACATAAATTATAGTTAATATATAATGTTTTTTAAGATGTATTCAAGAAAGTATAATGGCAGATTTTACTTATATATATGTATATATATATACATAGTGTTTCCTACTTTGAATATTTTAAGGAAAACATCTTTTAGCAGTGGACATTTTAGCGAAGCCAAAAGTGGGTTCGCATTTTAGTGCCGATGGTGGGATTTGAACCCATGCCTATTCAGATCTAAATCGAGCGCTATACCACCAGATTATCACGGCATATAAATTCAAAACTAAAAAAAGATATATATATTTATTTCTAAATTTCTATATTTTGTAAATATGTATGCTAATTTAATAACACAATTTTGTTTTTTAATTTACATTTATGCTATACTATTTTTTCAGTTTGTTTTAAATGATTATTTATTTAATGAATTTTATTTTTTATTAAACATTTAGTAATAAAATAATTATTTAACGTTTTATTATTATTATTATTATCAATATATATTTATAAATAAAACTACGATTAGTTGCTTACGATCTAAAATAATTTGTAATTGCATTTTATTAATCAACTAGGCAATATATCAAGATTTTGTTGTTTTGAAACAATTTAAGGCTAGGTCAATAACATATACATACACATGAATTTTAAATATCCATTAATTTTTGAGTGTATTAGACAATGTAATTTAATTTATTTATGTATGTTACACACTGTTAATTGTATTGTATTATATTATTTTACCTATTTTTGTATTCTGAAAATTACATTTACTAAGTATCTAAGCCAACAATATATAAATAATAATATATAATTAAATTTTATCACAAAAACAAATAAATTAAACTGTACTGATTTTGACAGTAGGTTGTTTATCTACGGTACAAATACAAACAAAAAAATAAATCTGTAAAAATAACTACAGAATAGGTAGTTACTGAATGTTTTGTTATACTGAGTACATTTTCATATAGACACAATTGGTTACACGAGACATATTTAAACGATAATTGATTTATTGATATATATTTGCTTTAGCACAGATACAACATTAATAACGGTAGTATTAGGATTTCTATAATTTTGGTCGTTTATATCCAGCATCTTTGTTCGATACACGATATTTTTAACATAACCCTATAGTAACATTTTAGAAAAAAGAGACATGGGTAAAGGGGTTACTAAAAAATCTTTTTAATTAACCGGTTTTAAAATATTTGATATAGAAACCCACTATTATGCAGTCTCCAATATTTTTTATTTATTTTTACTACTTTGAAGGTTTTTCGGGAAACATCTTTTAGCAGTGGACATTTTAGCAAAGCCGAACGTATTTATTGCCGGTGGTGGGATTTGATCCCATGCCTGCTCAGGTTTAAGTAGAGCACTGTATTACTAGACAACTCTGGCACATATGGTAGGGAACAAAGGTGGTTGTTTTATGATAATCAAACGAATTCCATTTTTTGTCTTTATGATAAATTTATTAAATTATGAAAAGATTTTATAAACGCTATATATATAACATTTACTTATAATGTTTTTTTACATGCATTATAATTTGATTAAAGGAAAATTATTTAAATAACAGTTTTTAAAATACTCTAAACAGTATTCAGTTTTCTAATATAATAAAAAATAATTTAGTAAGATACGTTTTCTGTTTACATACGATATGTGTGAGAAAACTGTATATTATAATCATAAATTTAAAAAACCTCCCAATATTGGTATTTGAAAATATACAAGTAATATATTTGATTTTGTTTTAAGGATTGTTTTTAATTGAATAAAAAATTCCTTCCATTAAACAAACGTAAATACTTTGAATTTGACTTTATTAGAATGCATGTCATTCCCACTTTTACCAATGCAAAATCGACTGCTAGAAAAATAGATAATTTTCATCTACTGATTACGCCCAAACATGTATGTCAACAATTGCTATATATTTGTTTAGGAATTCTGGTTAAATAAATACATTGACACTAGCCTTGCATATCCAAATAATACATCAATATCTTTGTGGATTATAATAATTTAAATAAGACACGCGGTAGTAGTGTATTCACAGATGCCAATCAATTGTATTGTAAAATTCTTAAAATTGTTGAAATATACTTACAATGAAATTGACTGTTACATTATAAATTTTAAATGTAAAAGATTGCCTTGTTTTTAAGAATGTCAATATTACACGCTTTTGTATTTTGTTGTTCTTTTAACCCAATAGAAATAAATTAGTTTTATTATCAACTACTACAAATGTCTGCAATGACAATTTCATCGTATAAACTAGCGACTTGAATTGGGTTAACACTAGCGTGTTTGACTTAATTGGATTGACAAACCTAATAACATTTCCAACTAGAAGAGAATCCCAAATTAATTGCATTTTGGTTAATTTACATACTTTACTAAACTTATTAAATAATTCCATAACACCTTTATTATTTACTACATATTTGAAACATTTTTACACTTAAAAATGTACAGTAGATAAAATAAGTTTTTTAAAAAGTTTTAATACTCAAATTGGTTTGCTATTATTATCTTGATAATTTAAACTTAAACAAGGGTACCACTATTTTGCAAGTATCTTTTTTTATTAATAACGTACACTGGCTACTGATTACGGTTAACTTACTAGCACTAACATTACCACTGTAGATTACAAATATCAAACAATAAATTACACACACATATATGGCCTTAAATTTAAAGACTGTTTCTCCAGTCGTAATCCTCAAGTGAAACAGGAAGGTGTAAATAAGTAAATTAAATTGTTAACATACTAATATGAATATGGTGTAACAATTTGAAAACAGATGAATTGTTTATTGGAAATGACTCAACTAATACAACATTAATATTTTACTTTAAACTATGAAAGCTATTAGAACTTGAGGGTAGATTTGCTAGAATTGATGGCCCATATTACAAATTTTTGAAATATGGTTTTCCTAAAGTTGTAAAAATATTTTCAACTTATAACTTCTAACTCTTTCCATACTGACTCCTAGAAAATGTTTTAAATTACCTTTATACTTCAGGTTTTACCTTTGTTAATCAATTTAGTAGATTATTGTCTAATTAGTCAATCTTAAGCTAACCGAAAAATGACATTAAAGGAACTCAAGCCAATGGTTAAGTCAAAACAATGATCCATTTCAGTTTATACATAAAAATTTCTGGTCGATAGTGTTGGTATAATATTATCACTAAAACACTTGTCAAAAGTACGTTATGTAAAGTGCCTATTCCTTGCTTGTTAGAATAACCAGAAAAATATTGATGTTTTAATTGAACTAAACACTCTGCAAACAAGTTACCGATTGGCTTTATGACTAATTCAAAAAGAAAAGAAAACAAATTGCTCAGGTTAGTTTCAATAAATAAAAGTTAATTGACACTAATATGGAAGTTATTCAAGAAGCCGTTTTATATGCATTCCTATTTTAATTAGACGTCAATCTGTCTGTTACAATACACTGACGACATGGTACTGTGGACATTGCAATCGAAATGACTTTAAAAAATTAATTAATTATAGTGAACAATAATCTATTAATTTGAATCGAAATTTGAGTCCATAAACTAAAAATTATAAAACAATTTGATATTTAAAATTTTTATTAAATATTTGAAAAGCACATACATCTTTCAAAATAATTATATATCTGACGATTCAGGAATTATGTATTTGACATTGCACATAAATTATTGGATCAGAATCGAGCTTTAAAAAAGTGAAACATTGTGTTTTTGCATAACACAGACAAGGAAATTAAAATAAGGATTATATATAATAATTCATGTATATATATATATATATATATATATAATCTTGTTTTTTTGACAGTTATTTTATACTGCTCGCCATTAATATTTCCCGGATTATAAATCAAAGTTTTACTATTACTAGATAATGGATATATATCACTTAAATCTAAATTATAACAATATTTAAATAAAATATTAGACCGTAATTAGAAATAATGCTACTAGTTTTTTCAAGCGAATTAAGGACAACTTTACGTACTTATTGCACGAAATCCTAAAATATACCAACTTTTTCAGGACAACAAAAACGTCATATTCAAAACTAAAATTATTAAGTTTAAAAATGTACAAATACCCATTATTGTCTAATCCTCCCAAAAATGCCAAAACAAGCTTGCTATCGGTTAAGTTACATGATAAACATTAGCTAGTACCACGTTGACGCCCAAACCTATTCACTCAATTGGTGCACGATGATCAAAATGACACATGATAGTGTTGTTGTTTGACCTATTTTAAGTTTTGTACTCTAACATTATATTGACTGGTTTATTATTTATTATGAGATTGTTTGAAAATAAATGTTATTTTCAGTTAGTGTTATATTAGAATTCATTTGTCAATGACATTTATTGTGTTTATTCATGCATATGCTCAATTTACCACTAGTGGAATGTTAAAGGTTGTAATTATATATATATATATATATATTAATATATGATTTAATTTTTTCATCTATTGAAAGAATTAAATTTTTTATCGATTTATAATCAGATAAACGTACAAAGTAAATAGTTAAAGTATTTTTTTACTATTTGATAAGTGCCAAAACTAACAAAACATTTCTAATCATATGAAATTATTAATAAATAATATTTTTGCATTTATATTAAAGTTGGTTTATTAAATAATGGTAATTGTTCATTTACTTACTATTTTCATATTCAGTCTAAATATTAAATTTAAAGTAATCAAAATATTTTAAAAAACCTGTGGATTATTAATTTGCCATTTAAAAATGTAAATTTTATGTTCTATACCATTCTCATGCATCTTTTTGTTTTAACGCTAAAATTGTAAATACTTTATTAAAAATAATAAAATTTCGGTTGGGGCAGACAAAATGTTTTTTAAACTGATTTTAAACACTGCCACCTTAAAAATAGGTGCAAGATTAATAATATGTTAATAAAATACCTAGTTGAGATTAAACGAATATAAGTGAATAATAAGTGAATTTGGCGTAATTTTTAATCAATTTTTAAAATAACCTAGTAAAAAATTAAAACATATTTTATAACTTTTAAAATATAAAAAGTCGCTAATTGAATTAGGCTTTTTATACTTAAAAATTAAATTTTTAAAGACTGAATTTACAATAATATTAAATTTCCTTTAATTTTTATTACTAAAAATGAAAAAAAAAATATAAATACAATTATCATTTGGTTTTTTTTGCAAATGTACAATAAAAAGGTGACGTATTAGTCTATTAGTAGAGCAGATGGTTCAAATTTGAGTGAACATGGGTTCGATCCTAGACCACCGGCTCTAAATGCGGACCCACGATTGGCTTTGCTAAAATGTGCATTCGCTGAAAGATGCTTATGTAAAAGACTCAAAACAGTAGCAATAAAAAGTGTATTTATTTTAATAAATAAATAAATGTTTGAACATTGTAACAAATATTAAACTAATGTGATCAACTTTTATTTTTAGATAAATATTAATTTTATCGATTAAGTTTTCCTAAGTTTGAAATTTTGTAGGATTAAAAATAATAAAAAGGAATTAACCATAAAACTACTATTAAATTATAAAGTATTATGACAATGATTGTGTAGATTTTCTTTTTAAACAATTACTTAATTGTTATAGTAGCTAATATGTAAAAATATATTGTAGATTAACAAAGCTTTAAATAATAGGAATTGTTAGAAATGACATAATAAATACATAATTTGATAAATATTTATTAGTAAATTTTGTTACAATAAATAAACACGTAACTTAAGTATAGTAATTTTATATTATTATTAAAAAAATAATTGATTTAATTAAAATAAAATTGGTCTAAATTATTTATCGTGTACATATTACTAGCGTGTAAATAAATGTATGTGTAAAATTTGAATATGAGAAAATGATCAAAATAATAAAAGTTTGTACATTTTACTATTTACAAATAGAAGTTTGTATACAATAAATTCAAACAAAAACAATATTTTCAAAATACAAACCAGACAATTTTACACTTGATCAATTGTTTTTCTTTTGTTTAATTTTGTTATTATTTTTTATTTATGTTTTAGATTTTATTGATTGGAGATGCTTTTGTTGGCAAAACTTCCCTATTAATTCGTTTTAAAGATGACGTGTTTTTAAAAGGCAGTTATATTTCAACTGTTGGTATTGATTACAAAGTAAATATTTGTTTAAGCATTTTTTTGATTTAAAAAATATGCAAACAATTAAATAATACGTTTACTTACTAAATATGTTGTTTAGAAATGTGCTAAATCAAAAAACTTGACGTAATAAAACAAAATCCATCAATTTATTATGTCAATAATACGGTAGTTGAACATATTTCTAAAACATTCTTTTGCAACTAGACTGATGTTTACAAACCTTGGTTTCAAGTGTGTGTCGGTATTTTGTGATTACAAAAAAAGTTTTTATGTCTCAGTCATGCCATAAAGAATAATTTTATAATTGTGATTTATTTGAATCCAAATATTTTTACAAGAAAAATGCCACTTTTTAAAACTGCTTAATTTTTACAATTTGTTCTCATTTTAATTATCAATTTCACTGCATAAGTAGCTATTTTATATTTGAAGCAATTTCGGTTTGACTATATCAACGCTTGTTAGAAAGTTGCTGTGTATTAGCGGTTTGGTAAAACAAAAATGTATTTACAGATAAAACCATAGCTTTGAGTTGTAGAAAAAAATTCACATTTGAAAGACTGCTACCAAGTCAATACCAATAATACCAAACGTTCAAATGTAAATTTTCTATTATTTATTCTTTAATATATATATATATATATATTATTTATTTATTTTTAATACATTGAATGTTTTACGAGAAACATCTTTCAGTAGTGGACATTTTAGCGAAGCCAATCGTGGGCCCGCATTTTAGTGCCGATGGCGGGATTCAAACCCCAATGCCCATTTGAGCGCTGTACCGCTAGACCACCCCGAAACAATGTAATATTACATTTGTATTTTAATTATACGGTTTTTATAGGTAATACTTTGACATATATATATACATATATATACATATATTCTATTATGCTAATAATTTACTTCACTTATAATGCTCTGTTTATTGTATAAAATTTAACTGTATTGAATAAATCATTCATATAAAAATGTTCATATTTAAAATCTAATTAAAAGTTTGTTTTTCGCATAAAATAAGGCGTTTTAACAGTAAATCCCTTTTTTTCTAAAATAGGAGCAAAAATATAAAAAATAAACAATTTTTATTTCTTCAATGTAAACAAACTAAACACGTACAGTTAATAATAACACTATTGAACAAAATAACGATGCTACTAATAATACTGATTAGAACAAATTTATGCTAATTACTGCGAGTTGTAATTTATCTACAATTATAACATAATGTTTGTTAATTTCATTACATATTTTATTGGTAAATATCAATAATTAGAATATAAAAATCAAGATAAAAATAATTGTTTTTATATACATCAATTAGACGATTATATATATATATATATAATTAGCAAAATGTTTGTTTAGTAAAGTATAACGGTTAAAATAAGCAAATAATTAATTTTATCAATATTTACAAGTTGAAATAACCCGAATATATTATAGCATAATGTACAAAAATTAGCATTTAAGTTTTAGTGATTGAAAAATGCTTTTAAATTTCAATGCTTTAAAAATATTAACAAATTATTTTATACTTTAACTTGGTATATTTTGTTTTCTTTTGATATGCAAAATTCTAACCTAAAATGTAACTTTTAATTTGTTAGAGCAAAACTATTTCCGTCAATGGTCAATATGTAAAAATGCAAGTTTGGGACACAGCTGGACAGGAGAAGTTTCATAGTTTGACTAAATCCTATTATCGTGATGCGGACGGTTTGTTTTCATTGCAATTATAAATTACGTTTTAGCTGTAATCCTTGTTTACGATGTGTGCAATATGGAATCGTTTGTCAATATCAAGGTAAATACAATGCAAACCGAAAACAATTTTATTACAATAATCTAGATGTAATAATAATAGTAATTATTATTTTGTTTTACTACTTTAAATGTTTTTACGGGAAACGCATCTTTTAACAGTGAACATTTTAGTGAAATCAAGCGTAGACCCGCATTTAACACCAGTTGTGGGGATCAACTCTATGCCCACCCAAGTTCGAATTAAGCGCTGTACCGTTGGGGTAGTCTAGCGGTACAGCGCTCAATTTGTACCTCAGTGGGCATAAAGCTAAAATTAAGTACGTTTTTTAAACATGCATTAATGTAAATCTTTAGATTATTTTTAAATAAAATGAAACTTTTTAATAACTAAAAAAATGTAAGCATAATTCTCAATTATCCATGACAAAAACGGGTTTTTATTTCTTTTTTGTCCCAATAATTTCTGTGTTTATTTATAAAGCTTATAGAGTATTTAAATTTGTGTATTGGTAAGTTTTGTTTGTATATTTGTATTAATTACTTAACCCAAATGTTTTTCTTTGTAGAAGTTTACATATAAAAAAAAATTTTTTTTCTTGTTGCTTGTATTAATAAACTGCCAATCATGTATTTTGTAATTGTACATATTTCTGAGTACTGAAATTATATATATTGAAATAATTAGGAAAATAACCATAATAATAAAATCAGTAATAATAATAATAATAATATAGTAATTCATTGGAGGTCCAAATTCTTTAATTACATGCCATTCTAATTAACAGCTTTTACAAAAAATTATAAATAACATATTAGGTATATATATGTATATATAGGTCCATTCCGCACAATATGAAATAATAAAAAATTTAACTAAATTAAAAAATAATATTTAGAATTAATGACTAATAGAATAGACAAATAAAGTATTTAAAATATGAAACAAAATAAAAATTTAAACTATTTACAAGATAGTATGAAACAAAATTGCTTTTATGTGGAGAAAATGGTAATCAAATTGTAATGATAATAATTATTTTAGTAAATATTCTTTCTACCATTATAACGAATTGATTTTTAGTTAGTTTGTTGCTTAAAGTTGATAGAAAAAGCAGTTTATAAAAAGAAGAAATCTGGAACAACTAAAGTAAAAGGTACATATATGTGCGGGTTGTGTAATTGAAATTCGATTTCCGCCCCATTTACAAGTTTAGAAAAATAAAAAACCAGCTTCCGTAAAAAATAAGAGCAACATAATTCCGATTATGGGTTTGGCGAAATGCGTATAAAAATTTTAATGTACAATTATATAGAACAATCTTGTTGTTCAATGCTAGTTAGAAAAAAGGTTTTTGATATAAAATAAATAAATAATGCTATTATGATTTACTTTGAATTTGTATAAATGTAATGCATATAGAAAATTTTGTGTTAATTAAATAACAATTCACTTATCTATTTCAAGTTGACTAAATAAAATAAAATTTTGTTTTGTCGAAATTCAAATATATATTTTAAGTAGAGATAAATGAGTAAATGCAAAACCTTTAAAATTTGTTTTAAATCTTTTGTAGTAGATTTAAATTTTAATTAAAAAAGAGGTCTTTTATTAAAAGTCTCAATTTATTTTTTATTTTTAAATATTTTTTACTTTGAAACAATTTACATACTTTCTTTGTATCAGGTTTGTTTTGTTGGATTGTATGTATAATTAAACAAAAAGAAAATAATTAATTTGGCAGATGTTTTTTGTGTACATACATTTTCTGTTTTCTTAAATGCAATATAATTTCTTGCCATCTATGTTAGTGAATAAGCTCTAAATGTTTTTCAATGAGCTGTTTTAACTTATATTAATTTAAATTAGAGTACAAAATAGAAAAATTTGAAACATTATTTTGTGAATTAAAATGTAATAAAATTACAATAAAGTAAATTATGTGTATCATCTAAGTTGTACTAAATTATTCGTTAAATATTATTGTAACGGTATTAGTAAAATATTTTATAAAACTTTATATTTTATATCAATATTGTTATAACATTTTAAATTAGGTCTAAAATAAAAATATTAACTTTTTACATAAATTAAAAAACAAGCAAATTATTTGTTTAAAAATAATTTATATTATAAAATATGTATACATATATAAAAGTAGATAATAAAGCTATCCATTTTTGATAATGTTCATTACCTTCTAGAATTTCCTCAAAGTGTTTAATGTAAGAAAGTGTCCCTACTTATTTTAACTTATTACTGTAGAATTTGATTTTGCATTAGATAATTAATTTTATTAAGTTAACATTTTTATTTCTCAAGCCATTTACATTGTACTTTTGAATGAATTTAAAAAATGACAATTATACATATAATCTTTATGCAACTTATTTCTTTAAGGATTGTTTTTGAATATTTTTATAGGGTAACACGGAAGAATGTTTATAGAATTGTTTTTCAAATTACTTTATTTCTATATTGTGGTTTGTGAAGAGACCATTCCAATTATTGCTTATTTTGCATCTTCTTAATTTTTATACTTTTTAATTTATTTTATATATATATATATATATATATATCTTATTGCCCCATGCTTATTTTTTAGAGCAAAAGGGTTTTGTAAATTAAATAAATAATATATATATAAATATATTTGTAAAAACTAGCAGCAAACATTTTCGTTTTTTTCAGATAGAGTATAAGTTTAATGATTTATTACTCTGAGCAAAATAGGATTATTGTTTAAAATAAATTTGCATAGAACGTGACTATAGAAAATAAAAATGAAGTGATACGATGGTAAATAATGTCAAAACAATTTTTATTGATCATGTATTATTTACTACTACATATAATGAACTAGGTTTTACTTAAGTTATTATTAACACTTAATAATCCGGATAGAAATTGATGTAGTTATAATGTTTTTAATAAAAAAATCAATAATTTTCTACAATTTAAGTTGTTTAATGTCATTTATTATTGTATTTACATTTCAAGCATTGTTGTACATTAAAAACAGTATTTTTATAACAAAAAAGTTGATCAAATTATTTAGAAAATTGTAAAAAATTAAATTTCGTAATTTGTAAACAAAACCACAAAATGGTTTTTTTTGTAGAAAAACACTATTTAAATCAAAAAATAATATTAATATGAAGTATAAAGTTAAATTATACATTTATTTAAAGCTGACTAAATTAGATGTAACATTATTTTTTTGCATTAACAGAACTTGTTAATTAACCTGTTAGTAAAATATGTTTTTATTATTATTATTATTATTATTATTATTATTATTATCATTATGAGTGCTTTAAGAATAACAGTTACAGCAAAAAACAACAATAAACTTCTACAATTCAAAACTAAGATAAGACAGCAAAAGTTTTTCATATATTCGAACATTTTGCCAAATGCTTTGTTTGATTCCATAAAGCACTCATTTTAATTAGACCTTTCCAAATAATTCTTAGCCAAGTTTTATGTAGTCTACCAACCTTTCTTTTACCAATTTTAATTGCCTATTCCAAAACCGTTCTTGCTGGTCTTTTGGGCGGTTTAAGTAGAATTTGACCAAGTAATTTTTTTCGTTTAATTGTAATGATGTCATGTACTGAACGAGAGTCAGTTCTTCTTATAATCTTGATATTTGAAATGTAATCGCGCCAGGTAATTTTTAAAATATTTTAAAGACACTGGCAATGATAAACATATACCATCTTATCAATCTTAATAATAATTTTAATAGCTATCTTATTTATTTTACTAAGTAAAAAAGCAATCATTTTTTGTGTATTTTAGTCATGGATTACTGAAATTACGGAATATTCTTCGAACGACATTTTGTTGGCAATAGTAGGTAATAAAACTGATCAGCATAAATTACGCGTTGTTACCAATACTGAAGGTCAACAATTAGCTAAAGTAAGTTTCTACAAGAGATGTTTTCATTTTATTATCAATTCTAAATACGTGGATATTTAATGGCACTATCGTTTTAGGTTTTTAATTGAATTATAAATGTTTAATTATCAATTAATAAATACATAACAAACTATATATATATATATATATATATATATATGGGTTTTTTAAGGGATTATTTGTTTTTAGCACTGTACAGAATTATCATCAGCGCATACATACACACACATGAACTTGAACCCACGTCCTATCTGGTGTCAAGCCAGCGCCTTAAACCACTGAGCTACGGGTGGATGACCTTGAACCTGTAAGGTTTATTATTTATAGTGAATCTCATCAATTCTAATTGCCCACTGTCCTCAAATGTTGCTACGTTACTACCGGTTTAGCAAGTGAGAGAACCCTTGTACTAGGATTTTACCATATAGGTTATTGCATACTGCCAGGTTTAATGGCCTAGTGAATTTATTATTTAAGTGAATCTGACAATTTTCATATAACAATTCTAGGAATATATATATATACATATATGTGTTTGTACATTTCAAAAGTAAATAAATTAAATAGTTTTTTTTGCATATTTTTACATGTTAATCATGTTATACCTTATGAATTAAGTTACGTAATAGAAACAACAATTTTTTTGTAAAACAAAGTATTTTTAATTAATTAATTATTTATTTTATAATATAAACAGTTATAAACAAAATGCTCATTTAATGATTAGTCATTTATCAAACTATTTTCGCGTTTTTAGAATACATAAATTAAAATGTAAGTTTTAAGTTGTTTTAGTTTTGAACTATTGGATTCCCTTTATAATTCCAAATAAGACATAAAGTGTGAGATGAATTCATTTCCTATATTCTCTTCAGTCACAAACATACAAAGAATCCGTATATATATATATATATAATATAATGGTATTAATTTAACATTTATTAACTGCAGACATACATATGTACAACGCAAGCCATGCTTATGTTGTAAAACGTTTCATTTCTTGAGCGCTAACAATAGTTTAAGGTAATTAAAAAGACTCATATTTATTTATACATTGTTTATTAATTTCCACTCACAATTTAACTCGTCAGCATTATTTGGCCCGATTGTGTCGTTTCGTATTTTTAGCAATAACAAATAAACAAGGATGCGCATTTAGTGACAAATAGGGCGAACGTGAACCTTTGGTTACCAAGACACAACGACTCTGGCACTTTAGCTAATTGTGTCACTCTTACATTAGTACTGCAGCGTTCAATTATATCAACATAATAAATGTTTATTGAATATTTGACTAATTTTTAATGAATAAAATAAAATCAATTATGTTAGAGTCAAACAATTATTATTATTATTATTATTACAATACCCTTTTGCTTAAAAAAGAATAAGCATGGGGCAATAAGATAACGATTACAGCAAAAATTAACATCAAAGTCTCGTAATTCAAAGAGAACATGAGATAACAAAATGTTTCCACGTATTTGAACATTCTGCCAAACATTTTGTTTGTGCCCATGAAACATTCATTTCAATTGGATCTTCCCGAATAGTTCTTAGCCAAGTTTTCTTTGGTCTGCCAACCTTTTTTTTACCATTTACTATTGTTTATTCCAAAACCGTTCTTGCTGGTCTTTCGAGCGGTAAACGTAGAATTTAACCAAGTAATTTTTGGGAGTGAAACGTGGAAACGTACGGACAAGATTGATAAGATGGTGGATGTTTTTCATCGCCGGTGTCTTAAAAGTATTTTAAAGATTACCTGGCGCGATCACATTTCAAATGATGAGATTATGAAAAGAACTGACTCTCGTTCACTCTATGACATTATTGCAATTAGAGTCAAACAATATTTAATATATTTTTATGCAATTAGTTATATTTTAAAATTATCTTATTAAATAATGGAAACGTTTGCTAATATTGGAGGGTGAATATTTAATAATTCGTGTATGTACCATTAAAAGAACTCCGCTTACAAAAGATTAGAAATGAACCATTCTAACCAGTCCCAAGCATGGACAAAGTAGGATGGTTTGGGAACAAGTTTAGCAGCTTGGCCTATGTAAAAATTTATATTACTACAAAAATAATACAAGATGGCGCCATTCCATCAAACAACAGCAAAGAAGTGAAATTACAATCCAGATGACGGGGTTGAATGAAGGCTGAAAAGAAGCTTAATCTTCAATCTGCAGAAGTTTTGATTAAACAACGAAAATTACTTGGTTTATTTCTACGTTTACCGCCTCTAAGACCAATAAGAACGGTTTAAGAATAGATGATTAATGATGGCAAAAGATAGGCTGGGATAGACAATAGAAAACTTAGCTAATAACCATTTGGAAAGATCCAATTGAAATGAATGTCTCATGGGGAATGGCTTTGTAATAATGATAATAATAATAACAATAATAATAATAATAATAATAATAATAATAATAATAATAATAATAATAATAATAATAATAATAACAATGATATAATATTTACTGTTAAAAGAAGACCACTTAAGCATAAAACCAGTAAAGTTGTCATTAGAAAAAGCTTGTTGTTATGAAGCAACATTATAAACAAATCAATTTTTCAAAAATTTTAATAAAGTATAAAAAAACATTATTATAAACTGAACAAATTGAAAAACTTTTACCTGTTGTCCCTAAGGAATAAAAACAGAAATATTTAAACTAAAGTAAACTGATTATTTTAATGTATTATAGATTGTTATATATATATATATATATATACTACATTGCACTTTTTGATAAGTATTTTCAAATATAAATTTAATTACTTTATTCAATTAATTATAATTGTGCATAAAAATCATTTATTTTTACTAACTCAGGACACATGATTTTATTTTTAATTTGTATTGATAGCACAATAAAGGATGTGACAGAAATATATTGGTTTACTAATCTAATTTACAATTATAAATAAACACGTAAAAAGTAGTAAATGTGCTTGCAATGATCAATAAAACCGAAATATAAATTTTAAATTATGACAATTTTTTTAAATCACATTGTGATTTAAAATACTATATTAATTGATATTTATAGTAGAAAAAAATTGTATATGACAAATAAATTATGTTTATTATTATTTATACTAAAAAAGATTAAACATGTTTGATAAATATCATATACACATGTGTTTGAGGTAAAATTTTACAATACAACTACAATTTATATTGTTTAAATAAATAATAGCTTTTCAATTAACAATAAATTGTTCAATTATGTTTAACTCTTTCAATAAAAAATGAACCAACCATAGTTTAATATTTTTATATATATATATATATATATATATATATATATATATATATATATATATATATATATATATATATTAAAATTAAACTTACCGACTTGATACAACTAGTACAACAGTCACAAAATGCAGATTTTAATTTGATTTTACTAAATTATAGATAAAATAAAATTTGTTTCTTATAAAACACTAAAACGATGGGAAATAAAACAAAGTATTATGATAAAAATATTTGACTTGTTTCTGTTTATTTTTCTAACAATGTAAACATAAAGCAATTTTAATTTTACATTTGTCAACTTAAGCAATAATTTTTTTTTAAATTAAAACGTTATATTAGGGCAACTCAGGGCAATATGGTAAATTGCAAAAGTTATGAATGGATGCATTTAACAAAAATGGATAAATAAAATTTATTAAAAAGGTTTAATTCGAAAATTTAATAATAATTTTTGTTAAACTGCTTATTAAAATGATATAATGATTGTTTGAAATAAACATTTCTTATTGTTTGATTATAATTTATTCATTTTTTATGTATTATGTAAACCGTTTAAAACAAACATTGAAACATATTGTTTTAATCTTTCCATCAATAAATTTTTTTTAATGTTTAATTAATGTTTAAAAATAATATAAAAATTTGAATTATAATTGGAATACATTAAGGAAAGATCACTTGTCAGCAGAAAATTATCTTTTTTTAATGGCATATATGAAACTCTTATTTTGTTTTGTCAAGTAACCTATTTAATATGAAAATTTTTAAAAATGCTTATTAATATTCTTTATTTTAAACAGTTGACTTTTAAAGTTTCATTGCAAAATAAAAAAGTATTTTAAATATTTTACACGGTTGTATTTTTCCAGAAACATGTTGCACCAAGTTACACAAAATAAGTATTAATATGCAGAAGTAGCAGTAATGACTAAGGTGCTAGAATGGGTGAACGTGAACTCAGCCATTAACATTGGCACTAAACACAAGTCCAATTTTGATTTTACTCACTGCTAAGTCGGTGAAAAATGTTTATGTTAAACATTTAAACAAAAAATAATAATTGATACAATGAATCATCATTATTTTTACACAATTACAATGACGGAGTAGTCGAACGAAACAACAACCGACGTGGAGCTGGATGGGCATGGGGGTTCGAATCACACCACCGACACAAAATGCGGGTCTACGTTCAGATTCGCTAAAATGTTTACTGCCGAAAGATGTTTTTCCCTTAAAACATTCAAAGTAGTAAACATAAATAAATAAGTATAACATTTGGAGTATGAGCTATTTTAATATAAAATGAAAATATTAAGATATAAACTATAAGATAAATTCCTCTCACATTTCACACTTCTTTTTCTATGTTGTGCTGTTAACGAAACAATTTCAACGTTTTCTTTAACTGCAAATTGGTTGATTTCATTTGATTGCGCTTAAGTGAATTAAAAAAATTGACTAATTCTTCGTTTTGTATTTGTTTAATAAGCTTCATTCTCTTTCTTTTCTATTTGGTGATTATAAACAAATCATTTCGTTTACTAGTTGATGGTTTAGATCGAGTTCCAGTTGTTCTTGGACGCGTATAATCCTTTAAAACTTTGTATACAATCTTAGTACTTACCTTAAGTAAATCTGCAATTTGTTCAATTATAACTTTTATTCATTTGTTCGTGATTTTCAGCAGTTAAGGAAAAGCTTCCATTATTTAAACTCATTGTAATCAACTGCCGTAAATGTTAAAAATTGTGCCATGTTTAAGGATTAAATTGAAAAGTTGACAAGTTGATAAAACAAAAATGGGGGTTCAAATATTTGAAAATTTTCTTTGATCTTTTCACGCCATCATTAATGTTAAATTTTTTATACATACAAAATTTTAAAACTAATTAATTTGCTATAGATTAAATGTATGAAGTAGCGTGTGCTAGGTTATGGAAGCACTTGTAAAATTATGTAAATAAATAATAATTAAAAAGAATTATTGAAACGTAATCGTTTTATATAATTAACTTTATATGTATATATATTATTGTAACTATTACTATTTACCCATTTAAATGCTATTTATCCAAAAGCTTCAAGACACTTAAATATTTATAATTATAAAATACTTAATAGAGCAATTAACTTCAAGTATTGATAGTGCATATTATTTTGCGCACAATTGCTTTGTTCAAAATATGTCAAGTTAAAACAAAAAAATTGAAAAATAAAAGTTTTTATGTTGTTCCTTTGAATGTTTTAGCAGTAAACACTTTAGCGAAGCCAAACGTGAGAGGCTGCATTTTATGCCGGTGAGTGGTGGGATTCGAACCCCTGTACCGCTATACTAATAAATCATCCTAACACAAATCCCATTTAAAACCCTATATATATATATATATGCACTAAAATGCAGCCTCACGTTTGGCTTCGCTAAAGTGTTTACTGCTAAAACATTCAAAGGAACAACATAAAAACTTTTATTTTTCAATTTTTTTGTTTTAACTTGACATATTTTTGAACAAAGCAATTGTGCCAAAATAATATATATATATATATATATATATATATATATATATAATTATACCATATATATATATATATATATATATATATATATAATTACACCAATAACATAATATAGCCAAAATCCTGTTACTCTGATGTTAAAGAAACAATGAAATTGCTCCATGTGTTTCAATTGTGTGTTAAATTGCACGTGACATCTATTTTAATTAAATCTTTTCAAAGGGTTCTTAAGTATCGTCTCTGTAGTTTATCGACCTTTATTTTTCAGACAACCAATCTGCTAAGTAGACATCAATATTTATATACATACTAACACATATATACACACAAAATGCGAGTATGATTAAGCCAAGTTGCATTATATTTTACAGCTGCTCCGTTTAAACAAACAAACAAACAAGAGTTTACTGTGTTTTGAAAAGTTATAACATTTTGGCAGTAGATGACGTGTTATGCAGAAAATATTCAACCATGTATTTTACTAGACTCCTTATTAATTTAATTAGGAAATTGTTAGCAGATACGTTTTTTAACTCAATTTTAAGCACAATTTTGAAAAGATTTGATACATTATTTCACTTGAATAGTAATCTCATGAAAACCAGAGTTTGAGTAATTGATTTATTCCTCTTTACGTAAAAATTTATAGTACATCTATTATTTATTAATGTGTTTTCAAGGATGAATTATTAGAATTGTTAAATTTATTTGATTAATAAATCTACACGGTTTCAGTCAACTAGAAGCACTGTACAGCTATTTTACCCTTGTTTGGAATCAACAATAGTCCGTAATTTTCAACTTTTACACACATGAACATGAACTCACATCCTATCTGGTGCCGCTTCTCGGCTATCTCAGCTAACATTATTTTGTTTTATTTACCGTTTGTACTATGTAAACATATTTTATAAGCGATAAAATAATACCTATATTTGAGTATATTAATACTAAATTAAACGGAAAGTTCTAACATTCGTAGTGTATCCACACTTGTCTAGTTTTATGACACGTTAAATTGTACCAATATTATTTTACCCAATATATATTCTTTTGTATCATACATTTTTAATTCTACAAAATAACATTTTTAATAATTTGTACCTGAAAAATAACTAAAAGTTGCAATAGAAACTTTAAATGTTTTATAAAAATGAAATTATTACATTTAACACTATTCATTTAGTAAAAACTGTGGACTTGTTTAGTTAATACGTCATCTACACACAAACCAAACATCAGATCAATTTTAAAAATTGTTTAAGAAGAGTGCTAATTACTACTCAAGCTTCAAATATGTAAAAATTCTCGAATCTGTTTATATTAAGACATTGAAACCTGCTTTGTGTGCACAAAAACAGTTCGTCACGACATTGAACTTAGCTTGATCGTAATGTTTGTGTTTATATATGTTTGTAAGTTGTAATAACTTAAACGTGATCTGTACAACCCTTTTTGTATATATATATATATATATATATATATATATATATATATATATATATATATATATATATATATATATATATATATATACTAAATATTGTCCAAATGCCTACTGGAAAAAGAGGAAAGGTGGTCAGAAACGTACTTGGACGGATGCCTATCCGGGATAATCTTTATAATATTTTGGTGGGAACCTTATGTTAGAAAAAATGGCTAAGTCAATAAACTGACATATTCCTACAGACCTCCAAAAAACTGTGAACTATGAAAAGGGTTTATTTGAAATGATATGGCTTTGGTACAAACTTTTGTCGCCGTGTTGTTATGTACAAGTAAGGAAAGTCTCGAAAAAAAGTAAAAGCAAAAATACTGTTTGCGGAATTCCGAAGAAGCTATGAGGAAGAATTATATCGACGTTTCCTGCTAGTAGAGGGCATTCTTGTGACAGAGCCGTAAATAATCATCATCATTATCGGGGATAAACACCCACCCCCACCGGTTATTATCACTCAGGGTAGTCCAAAAACCAAAAACGTCAACTTTTATAGTGTGTACTTAAAGAATGACACTTGAGGTGTGCTGACATTAAATGTTAGTTACATCCAAGTTAAACCCCTCCAATGATCTCTGTTGGCTGCATAGGGTAAACAAACGGACGCCCATTTAGATAATTCATTTAGATGAGGGCTTAGCATAAATAAAAGGACTAAGTTCGCATACTACAATGTCCGTCCAAATTTTCCGTTAGCTGCCTGATGGCTTTCTTTTCCATCCGGGTAATGGATGGGCTTCCATAACTATTCTGACTGGATGAGTGGGCGATCTAAGTAAAACACGGCCAATCCATTCTATTCATCTTTCTTTTATTGTGCTAGAGATACATGGCCAATAAATGTTAAGAGACTCAAATATTTGGGAATGGTCAAAATATTCTACTAGTTGTTAAATGAGTGCGTTTAATAGAGGACAGCGAGTGAAACCATATGGATCTTAAACAGCTTTACCTAAAATGAACAAGCTTTTGTGTATCCACTTCGGTGAGAGTACAAGTTTCGCATGCATAAAGTAGAATGGAGCGCACTAAACTCATATATATTCTAATCTTGGTTTTAATAGAAATATTACTTTTGTTCCATTAAAGTTTACTTAAATGCCCAAAGACTGCAGCAGAGAGCTGATTCTGAATACGATGCCAAACCTCTGAAAAGCTGGATCCTTGATTATCTATGACCCGACATAGGTACGTAAATTCATCAACCACAGGGAGTGGACTACCATTATCAGTAATTGGATTTCGCAAAAACCACTGTATTTTAGTATTAAGATATAACCGTATTTATTTGTGGCTTTTTTGAGTAAGTTCAATCGCATTTTGCAAATCTTCTTCGGTTTCTGCATATTAAAGATCCGTTATCTTGCGACCATCATGAGTTATACAGCCCTCAAATGGCCGGGACACTTCATCAAAGATGTCATCAACTACAAATTTGAAGAATGTGGGTGCTAAAACACATCCTTGGCGGACACCTGAATTTATGTAAATTGCATCTGTTAAAGAATCTCCATTCCGTATTATTGCGTTTGACGACATGTATAACGATTTAACAATGTTAACAATCTTGGCAGGAATTCCTTTGGCAATGAGAAAATTCCACAAGTATGTTGCGATCAACAGAATTAAAGGCGGCTAAATAATCTATAAATGCACAATATGTAAGCTGTTGGTATCGCGATCGAAGTTCTAATATTCTACTGAATTAAACTGAAAATTCTAACATTCGTAGTGTATCCACACTTGTCTAGTTTTATGACACGTTAAATTGTACCAATATTATTTTACCCAATTATATATTCTTTGTATCATACATTTTTAATTCTACAAAATAACATTTTTAATAATTTGTGTACCTGAAAAATAACTAAAAGTTGCAATAGAAACTTTAAATGTTTTATAAAATGAAATTATTACATTTAACACTATTCATTTAGTAAAAACATGTGGACTTGTTTAGTTAATACGTCATCTACCACAAACCAAACACCAGATCAATTTTAAAAATTGTTTTAAAGTGCTAATTACTACTCAAGCTTCAAATATGTAAAAAATTCTCGAATCTGTTTATATTAAGACATTGAAACCTGCTTTGTGTGCACAAAAACAGTTCGTCACGACATTGAACTTAGCTTGATCGTAATGTTTGTGTTTATATATGTTTGTAAGTTGTAATAACTTAAACGTGATCTGTACACCTTTTTTGTATATATATATATATACTAAATTGTTAGATGTTTGTGACTGAGGGGAATATACGAAATGAATTCATCTCATAGTTTACTTTTTCTCATATTTTTATTTTGGACTTTTTGTTTTGTTATTTAGGAAAATTCTGCTTTGTTTATGGAAACCAGTGCAAAAACAGGCTCCAACGTTGAAGAAACATTTGTATCCATTGCAAGGTAAACAGTTATATATATATATATATATATATATATATATATATATATATATATATATATATATATATATATATATATATATATATATATATATATATATATATATATATATATATATATATATATATAATGGGACTTGTCAATATTAACACACTGAACTTGATTGACTTTCCTTACATCACTTAAGCATATTAGGCACATCGACATTGTATTAAAATAACCATTGAACATCACTTTAGCAATACCAATATTTAAAAAACTAAAAATATTTCTTTTTTTTCAAATAGCATTATCAAATTCCTGCTTAGATTAAAAACCCAGAATTTACACATTTCGACATAAAAATACTACTAAAAAATAAATTGTATTATGAAATATGTACATACATATGTATATACAAAACAGAGATCACCAATTGTTCAAAGTTAATAGTTGAGAGGATAGCCATGGTTTTTTATAACTTCTTTTAATTGTTTCGAATAAGAATCGCCCAAATTGTTGATAAAATCTTGTGGAATTCGATTGTTCAACACAATTAATTTTTTCCTTGTGTGTGCCTCGATTTTTCGTCCGATTCACCTCTCGCTTAAGATAACTGAAAAAAATTTCAATTACATTGAGGTCCGGGCTATTTAAAGAATCTTTGGTCTAAACAATAAAAAAATGCGTTAATTTTATAAATTATGATAAAAACCAAGTTATTTTTTTCGATGTATGCACCGGAGCATTATCCTGAACAACCACCAAATGCCCTGAAGCATATTGTCGTACTTCAGACTTGAAAAATTTGTTAAAAATAGCTACAAATTCTGAGCTGTTTAGATAGCTATTTGTTTGGCTCCATTTTGGTAGTTGCCCGTACTTAATTCCAAAATATCCATAAAAACATGATGGATGTGCAACTTTTTTAACAATGCAATTGTTATCTTGAGGAAAATCGGGACCACAGATGGACGTAGACTGCACTGCCCATGGTTCATAGTTTAAAGCACACTCGTCTGTAAAAAAGCAATCTCCAAAAACATAATGGACGGTTTTTATATATTTTTGCAAATTCCACGCGTTTCCTTCTATGTTCTGCAGTTAAGGGAACCTTTTTTAGCGTTTTCCTTAACTGCAGATTGGCCGATTCCATTCCATTACGAATAAGTGAATATAAAAAATTTGGCACTTCTTCTTTTTGTATTTATTGGATTGGCTTTATTCTGTTTTGTTTTTTCAATTTGGTGATAATAAACGTATCATCTCTTTTGCTTGTAAATAGTGCAGGTCCTGTTCCTGCTGTTCTTGAACGTGTATAATCCTTTAAAACTCGGTATACAATTCTTTTACTTATCTCAAATAAATCCGCAATTTGTTCGACAGTTAAACCTATATTATGACTTTTTGATTTAAAGCATTAGGCTCCCTTTATAATTCCAAACAAAAATAATAGAAGACGTAAACTGTGAGATAAATTCACTCCGTATATTCTCTTCTGTCATAAACATATAAAGAATTAGTATATATATATATATATATATATATATATATATATATATATATATATATATATTATATATATATATATATATATATATATATATATATATATATATATGATGTAATTAACTTAACATTTATAACTATATATGTTAAGTCCACATAACCTAAATTTGAATTAGGTTACTAATTGTTTTTATTACTACAAAATGGGTTTAATGTGGATATAAACAGATTCAAGTGTTTTTATCATATTATTAACAGTTGAGTGGTTATCAACACTTTAAAGTAATCATTAAGGATTCACTCGAAGTTTTGTTTGAACCAAGTGATGTAATATTGACGAAGTGCACCAACGTTCATTGAATTGGACTCAATCCATCATACAATTATATATATATATATATATATATATATATATATATATATATATATATATGTTTGTGACAGAAAAGAATATACGAAATGATTTCATCTCACAGTTTACGTCTTCTATTTTTTTTTATTTGTTCGTATTTTTAACATTTAAGAAATAGCTTCCACTATTTAAACTCATTGTAATCACGTTTAAAATTGTGCCAAGGCCAAGTGTTCAAATTAAAATGGTGGATAGTTGATAAAAGGTCAAGTATTTAAAAATATTCTTTGATCTTTTCACACCATAAATAATGTTAAATTTTTTAAACACAAAATTTGGAAACTGATCAATTTTCTTTATATAAAGTGTATGCAGTGACGTGTACTGGGTTATGTAAACACTTATAAAATTATGTAAAGTAATTTTTTTTTAATTTGTGTTACGTAATCGTTTTATGTTATTAAGTTAATATGTATATAATTTTTAACTGTAATTATTACCATTTACCCATTTGAATGCCATTTATCCAAAAAGTTCAAGATACTCAACTATTTATAATTATAAAAAAGTTAAACAACAATTCACTTCAAGTATTGATAGTCCATATTATTTTAGCATAAGTTAAAACAACAAAAATTGAAAACTAAGAGTTTACTGACAAGTACTATATATATATATATATATATATATATATATATATATATATATACCTGGCGTCGGGATCGGGGTGATCACAAATGCTTTGACCCCAGGTGGAAACTCACTATTGTACTTCGGCACATTGAAGCCTGCTACAATTTCTAATCGGGCTTGCTTGGACATATAGATTTGCCAGTGAGGAGGTCTACAATCATTCCCTTTTTGGGGGTACTGGGGTTTTCTAGCGGTCCAGCTATTTTTATCACACCTGCACACTGATGATAGAGTTTTAGCAAAAGTAAAAATTGATAACGATCAAATATACTTCATTTAAAATGCAATGATGAGTAATAAACATTTTTTGCATACATAGAAGAATGATAAACTTTGTTTTGTTTTTATCTAAATTATTGATTTTTTAAAAATTTGTTTATTATTTTTTGATAATATGAAAAAAATTTTAAAGTATATAAGAAATTCTAAATAAGGAAATAAATTTAACACTTGATGCGTGTCTTTAATTATATGTCCATGTATACAATATATATATATATATAATTTTGTTCTATTTAATAAAAACCAGTAGTTTCAGATACCATTTGAAAAGCGGTCATGTTTTGATTTTGTGGCATGTAGAAATGTTTGCTTACTTAAAAACACTTTCTAATGATTTTTGTTTTAATTATAAATTTTGAAAAATTTATCTTAGGTTTGGTCACAAAATTCTCTAAAACCGGAATTCGGAATAGTAATAAAAATAGTATGATACAATATGTTGGAATTATAATATATAATAAAAATTTAGTTGTTTTTAAACTTTGCATTGTAATTATAATTGATTGCAATATTAAAAATCCACTAAATTCATTAAGACATTTTTAAAAGTAATAACCTGATATTGGTATTTCGTTGTTTAAAATGTGGATAGTTTGTTTGTTTTATTTTATTTTAAATATTTTTATGTGAAATATTTTTGAAAGTTATCTTTTGTAATCTAATGGCATGATTAATTATTGCTGTTGTTTGAAATTACAATTTTAATATTGAAAATTTAAAAAGAAATTTGAAAACATTTTACTAATGACTGATAAACTTTGTAGATATCTAAGGACATGTGCTATTAAATCTAAATGTAATAGTGATTAAGTTGTTGTACTTAAGGTCATGTAGTAGGTTATAGTAGTGGCAGTTTCTGTACATATAGGTTTGCGTATGTCCTTGTTAAAAAATGTTGAATAATTTATACATTGTTTACAAGAAAAACTATTTTGAATACAATGCAAATATTTTGGTTTTTTTAAATTTAACACAAAAATAATAAGTTTTTAAAATTAATTAAATTATTGTAAACCGTTAGAAATAATTTTCAAAACTTAAATAATATAAACATAAAATAACTGGATTTTTTACATTTTTAAGAATAATAATAATTGAATACAATAAACTGTTTATTATAACTTTAAAGCATCTTAACCGTAGTGTGATTATTTTAATATATTATTATTATTATTATCATTATTGTATTTAGCAAGACGTTTTATAAATTATTTAGAATAATAATGCTGCTATTCAACATTTTAGTTAATTTTGTTTATTAATGTCGAGAAATGGTAATTAACTATTTAGTTTTAACAGAAATACAGTCTACGATCCACTATCAATAAATTCTAAATTTTCTTTTTATTATAATTAAAAATTATAGATATTTTAACAGAATAAATCTTTATAATAATGTGTTAAACCATTATTAATTATAATTAATTAATTAATTTTTTATAAATATAATTATTTATACTTTAAAGCGTTGCATATGTAATTAAGATAAATACATCGACTAAGTATTAAATAATTATACAACTTTTAGAACAATTGCAATAATATGTACATCATAAATTAGTGAACAAAATAATAATTTTTTTATTGCAAAAATAAAATATATTTAATTTTATCATATATAAACAATATAAAAAATATTAAGAAATTATATGTGAAGTATGTTTATAAAATGACTATTTTTACAAAACTTTTGAGACATAAGTATTTATAAAAAATTAAATAATATAACATTTTTAATTAAAAAAATGTAAAGTATTATGCATACAATATATATTCATAGTTGTTAACTAGTAGTTATATTTTATGCAAATATTTTGTTTATTATATAAGTGCATGAAAGCATAAAATAAAGTGTATGACTTGCATTTGAATGTATACATATATATATAACTTAATACTGAATTAATTTTATTTGTTCACAAGTGATTGCAGTTTTAAAAACATATTAATTACTCAACTTCATACAAACAAAACTAACTTGTTTTGTGAATAAATAAATTTTGTTTATTCTACTTTGTTTATTGATTTTTTAACAATGTTCATCTATTTTTTAATCATTTTTTGTTAAACATTGTTTTGAATAATTTCCTTACTCAATTTTTTTGTTTTTAAATGCTAATTTGATAAAAAAAATTGTTCCATATATAATTATTATTTAAACTATTTTTAATCAAAAATTAATCTCAAACTTTTGTTACTTAAGAATATTGTACCTAAATTTGGAATAATATTATTTTTATTTTTATTTTTATTACAAACTTATAATTATGTTTATTTCTTTTTTAAATATTTAATTAAAGCTTTTGTAATCAGTAATTTTTAGTTCCAACCAGAAATCCAACTTTCTAGAGTTAAATTAATTATAAAACAATTTCAGTAAATGTTTTTTATTTTTGTTTTAAATATATTAGTCATGTTATTATAATTGTTCAAAAATTTTTAATATGCATATTAAAACTTTTTAAATATGTACAGGGTCCAAAATGGGACTTGTCAAAAAACTCTTATTTTTAGAATTTTTTTTGTTTTAACTTGACATATTTTTTTGAACAAAGCAATTGTGCCAAAATAATATGCATTATCAATACTTGAAGTTAATTGCTCTATTAAGTATTTTATAATTATATATATTTAAGTGTCTTGAAGCTTTTGGATAAATAGCATTTAAATGGGTAAATAGTAATAGTTACAATAATATATATACATATAAAGTTAATTATATAAAACGATTACGTTTCAATAATTCTTTTTAATTATTATTTATTTACATAATTTTACAAGTGCTTCCATAACCTAGCACACGCTACTTCATACATTTAATCTATAGCAAATTAATTAGTTTTAAAATTTTGTATGTATAAAAAATTTAACATTAATGATGGCGTGAAAAGATCAAAGAAAATTTTCAAATATTTGAACCCCCATTTTTGTTTTATCAACTTGTCAACTTTTCAATTTAATCCTTAAACATGGCACAATTTTTAACATTTACGGCAGTTGATTACAATGAGTTTAAATAATGGAAGCTTTTCCTTAACTGCTGAAAATCACGAACAAATTAAATAAAAGTTATAATTTTGGTTTACCTATTGAACAAATTGCAGATTTACTTGAGGTAAGTACTAAGATTGTATACAGAGTTTTAAAGGATTATACACGTCCAAGAACAACTGGAACTCGATCTGAACCATCAACTAGTAGACGAAATGATTTGTTTATAATCACCAAATGGAAAAGAAAGAGAATGAAGCCTATTAAACAAATACAAAACGAAGAATTAGTCAATTTTTTATTCACTCAACCACAGTCGAATAAAATCAGCCAATTTGCAGTTAAAGAAAACGTTGAAATTGTTTCGTTAACAGCACAACATAAAAAAGGAAGTGCAGAATTTACGAAAATGTATGAAAGCAGTTCAATTTATTTCTGGAGATCAATTTTTTTTACTGACGTGTGTGATTTAATGTACGATTCATGGACAATGCCATTCATATTGTATATGTGGTCCCGATTTTCCTCCAAACTGCAATTGCATTGCTAAAAAGATTGCACCTCTATCACGTCTTTATGGATATTATGGAATTTAGTTCGACCAACTGTCAAAATAGAGTCAAACAGGTAGCCACTTAACCAGCTCGAAATTTATAACCATTTTCAAAGAATTTATTAGGACTGAACTACGACAAAATACTTCAGGGGATTTAGTGGTTGTTCAAGATAATGCCCCAACGCATACGTCAAAATAGATACCGTGCTTTTTATCATAATTTAAAATTTAACGCATTTTTTTAATTGTTTAAACTGAGGATTCTTTAAATTGGATAAAACTGAGTTTCATTCAATTGCATCCATACAATCCTGACCTCAATGTAATTAAAGATCTTTTTAGTTATTTTAAATAAGAGGCGAATCGGATAGAAAATCAAGGCACGTTTAAAGAAAAAATTGATTATGTGTTGAAAAATCGATATTGACGAGATTGTATCAACAATTTGGTTGATTCCAAACCGTTTAAAAGAAGTTATAAAAACCATGATTATCCTTTGAATTACTAAATTTGTAAAATTGGTAATGTCCATTATCTACATATGTACATATTTTGTAATATAATTTATTTTCAAGCAAGTGTTAGCATATTTATCTTGTCGAAATGTGTAAATTCTGGTTTGTTTGTTTAAGCAATAATTTGGTAGTGCTATTTGAAAAAACATAATTTTTATTGTTTTAATTACTAGTATTGCTAAAGTGATGTTTAAGGATTATTTTAATGGAATGTTGATGTGGCTAATGTGATTACGTGATGTGAGGAAAGTCAATCAATTTTAATGTGTTCGTTTTGAAAAAGCCCATTATTGCATACAAAAAATATTGAATACAAAATTTCGAACTATTTTTATTAGTCGTTTTAAAAGTAAACACAAAAATTTTTTTTTAGTAATTTAAACAAGAAAAATGGATCAAATATGAAATCTTCGTTTAACGCATATTCTAAAAGTGGACAAAATACAAAAAGTTCTTCATCCGTACGTTGTTGTACCTGATGGAAATTAGAAATGTGATCAAGCCTTTGAGTTTAACAATTATGTATTTTATAAAAAAATGTTTTCAGTTTTTTAATGAAGAATGCAATTGATAGTAAATATTATCTATCAACTTCAATTTCTTAATTTTTTTATTTTATTTATGAAATTCATTTAAGTGAAATTTTTATAATTTGAGCACGATGTATTTTGTTATATGATTTGAATAAATATTGAAAATAAATATCTTTGTATCAAAGAATATTGAAACAATTCTTTTTAAAAAAAAACAGAATTCCAGGTGTAATTATTTTTTTTCACAACGTATAATTTAAAAATTTATTGCAAATAAATTTATAAATATTTAAATTATTATTTTAGTTATTTATGGGTTTGCTACTATTTATCGGTTTTAATAGTAGTATAATAAATATAACCAAATAAAACACTGTTTTTTTAAATCACTTGAAAAAAAACTTTTTGTGAATTATTTAGTCAATAACAATAGGAAAATACACACAAATATTACAGTTTTTTTCAATATTATAAAATATATTGTAATTAACCTAACCATAGTTTTTTGCTTTAAAATAAAAATACTTGGTTAATATTTAAAATGAAGGAGCAAAGTAAAACAATACTTTAAAAAAAATTTCATTTCTTAATTGTTTAAAATCAAGATAAAAGATTTAAATAAATAAAAGCAAATATTGGTTTATTTATAATAAAGTTAAATATGGTTTACCATGCAATCGTTCAGTACTATTTTTATACAATTCTATGGTATACACCAAAGTATATATACATATATATATATATGTATATATATATAGCACTGGCGTAAGTGGTTAGGACGCTAAACGTGCGACTGGATAGGCATAAGTTCGAGTTACATTACCCAACTTAAGCCCTCTTTGACTTTGTTAAATGTCCACTTGTTCATAATTGTTTCTCGACGAATATCGAAATAACGCAACGTTTAAAATGTACCTATAGTAGAGCTACCCCTTGGAGAAGAGGGAAAAGCTGTAAAGAAAGCAGAAGTATTTATAGTTAATTGGTGTGGCTTTTGCTCTTTCAATGGCAAACTTGACTGCCAATTTTTACAGCCTGCTTTTGTCATCAATGCTTGTAACGTTTACACTGTGACAATATCTAAATTGCAAAAATTTCGATCTTTATTTAATTCTCGATAGCGCATTGTGCATTATCACCTCAACAAAACTTGGTTATATAAAACAAGTGGTAACACAATACAGCCTTTTACAAATTATACAACTGTATAACATCTATCGTTTTAATGCAGTAGTGGGTGTTTTTATATCATTGTTTTGAGAATAAGGTATAATTTTACCATATTCCTAAGTACTTTTGTGCGGTTCATATCGGATTCCATTCTCAAATACTGTATAATATAAATTTTTTTAATATACACTCCTTTTCATGCCAGTTAAAGAACGTATTTCCAATGTTTACCGTAGAATATATTTATTCCTTTGTCGTTTATTTCTCCTAAACTTGTTTGTCAACTATCCTGTTTCCGTATCTCCCTACACTGTTATGTTGATATTGTACCTTGGTATAGCATTGTATGCATTTTGTAAAAGAATTCTCAATCATGTAGAACATTATTTGTTTATTCATGCACTATAGCGTAACTTTTCACTAGTTTGTGCCCGATCTTACAGTAATAGCCCGTTTATCCTAATTAATCATGATTTCCACTTCATAAACGTGGTAAAACTTTTGATTTTTAAATTAAAATTCTTTTCTTTGTTAGTGTCCTATCCACCTTATTTCACTCATTTCCATTACGATATCACGTCACCTCACTCTACACTTGATTCCGCTAAAATGTTTAAAAGCTTTGTGTCGACTTTGATACTAATTTCGAAGCCAAAAATTTGCCTCCTTAATTATCATTAAATAGACTTCGTTCCGATATTTTATTTCAATCCCATCATATTTGTGTACAGCCTTTTTTGTCTGACACTTTCGATCATTTTCTTTTTATAAAACATGATTTTATTAATTTTTTGGTTGATGACGTCACCTTTACATTATTTTCCATACGACATATAAACGATCGACTACGACGGCTGGACAAGCGTAACAAATGTAGAAGAATGACAAAGTTTCTTGGCTGATTGATGGCATCTTTATGACATCGCCACTGATCGTAAGGATTGACAGGGCCATCTGATTTTGTTACGATTATCTCCCTTAACCCAACAGCTCCATATGGTATACGTTTACCTTAAAATGCCTTTAATGTATTCTGGGTGTATGCTTGTACCAACTTGCTGTAGCGGAAGTCCACTTATACCGCTAGTGCATCTAGTCTAGAATGCACTCCGTGAAAGATAAACAGTCATTGGAAATTGAAACTCTATAAGCATTACTTAAATCCTCAAGATCATTAGCAAAAATAGTTTTTTTTCTTGAAATATTCAATTTTGTTTTAAGTATCAACATATCTAGATAGAATTTTTTCGCTAATGTTCATAACTTAAATCAATAATAATAAAATTGAAACCTAATTATCATAATCATTGAAAATTACAAGCCCTGTCTATTAGACCACTTGACACACATACAATTCGTCAAATTATGTTTACTTATTATCATTTGATTAAATACTTTAGAACCACTATATATATATATATATATATATATATATATATATATATATATATATATATATATATATATATATATATGACTTTCCTTACATCACTTAAGCATATTAGGTACATCAACATTTTACTAAAATAAGCATTAAACATCACATTAGCAATATCAATATTCAAACACTAAAAATATTTTCTTTTTGTAAATAGCATTATCAAATTTACGCTTAGACCAAAAACCAGAATTTACACATTTCGACAACATGAAAAAACTACTACATTATTTGCTTAAAAATAAATTATATTATGAAATATGTACATATATATAAAGCAGAGACATCACCAATTGTCCAAAATTAATAATTCAGGATAGCCATGCTTTTTTATAACTTCATTTAACCGTTTTGGATAGGAATCGACCAAATTATTGATATGAATCCTGTGGAATTCGATTGTCTTACACATAATTGATTTTTTCCATGAGTGTACTGATTTTCCGTCTTATTCACTTCTCGTTTAAGATAACTGAAAAAATTTCATTTTACATTGAGATTTGGGCTATATGGAGGCACTGGAACAAAGCTCAGCGTTTTGCTATTTAAAGAATCCTTGGTCTAAACAATAAAAAATCCGATAATTTTTAGATTATGATAAAAACCAAGTTACCTTTTATGATGTATGCACCGGAGCATTATCTTGAACAACCACCAAATGCCCTGAAGCCCTTTGTTGTAGTTTAGACTTGAAAAATTCTTGAAAATAGCTACCTGAAATACTGTTACACGCCAAGCTGCCACTTATGAGTCATCGCCTTTAATCGTTATCCATAATATTATTATTGACGTAAACCTTCAATAACGCAACAAATTGAAATATGTTCAAATTCAGATGATCGGACTGCAATCATCTGGTCATCATATCAAACATCATCATGAAAAACGACTTCAAAAATGATAATAACATCTTTATATATTAGTAAACTTCACGCTTTATACTTAAATATGAGTTTTCGCTCTAACTGTGATTAAATGATTTCATCCATCTTTTCTGAATAGCAATATGAAAAACAAAATTTCATTAAATTGGTCGATAGGCTTATCGTCTTTAATAATAATATAAAGTATCACCGCTGTTAAGCGATATAAATCACCTGTTACTTGACGTAATAACCTTAACACGTATGGTCTGTAAATATGTTGTAAATCCGTTATTTGTTCAACAGTCAAACCCATATTATGACTTTTTTGATTTGTTCGTAATTTATAACACTTAAAAAATAGGTTCCAGTATTTAAACTCATTGTAATCACACTATATATATGTTCAAAATTGTGCCAAGGTCAAGAGTTCAAGTTTAATGTTAGATAGGTTAATAAAACAAAAATGAAAGGTAAAGTAATTAAAAATATTCTTTGATCTTTTCACACCATAATTAATGTTAAATTTTCCATACATATAAAATATAAAAACTGATCAATTTTTTATATATAGTGCAAGTAAAGTGACGTGCTGGCTTATGTAAACACTTATAAAATTATGTAAAGAACAATTATTTTTTTTTGAAATTTTTGTTGCGTAATCATTTTATGTTATTAACTTAATATGTATAATTTTTAAGTGTAACTATTACTATTTACCCACTTGAATGCAATTTATCAACATATCTAGATAGAATTCTAACCGCTAATAATTATCATAACTTAAATCAATAATTAACTAAAGTGAAACCTAATCCATCATAATCATTGCAAAATTACAAGCCTGAAAAAATATAATCCAAGTTAAAACATGCATACAATTCGTCAAATGAAGAGTTTACTTAGTACCATTTAGATATATATATATATATATATATATATATATATATATATATATATATATATATATATATATATAGTTACATTGTATTACATCGTGTTAAAACCACATTATAGTTAAATTTTTCCAAGCCCAAAAAATAGTACACATTTAATAATGTCAAAATATAAGAAAGCGGTTCGCCAAGGAATCCACTAAAAAAGTCCAACAATTATATAAAAAATAATGTGACTAATACATTGTCATGAAAATAAATTTAACGTAAAATATAAAAAAGAATGACTAAAATCACCGATATATCGATAAAATTACAGAATTCGAAAGCACTTGAATAGGATGCAAGTTGCAATTGTGCATATGAATATATTTTTGTACAATTTTGTAAAATTATTCAAATCCATCTCCAAACGCATCACACGATTTTCCAGCAAACGAATTCGCCTCCGATCAATCAAGCTGTCTGAAGAGGCCGAATTATTATTTTGAATGGGAGTATATGGTTTGATAGAACTCTGAGTATCCTGAATACAGCTAGATCTACAGCAATATATTTTTAAAAAGTAATTATTATACAAAAAATATTCTCATTATATATATATATATTATATATATATATATATATATATATATATATATATATATATATATATATAACTCTAATACTCTACTAGGAGTACAATAAGCATATGCAGACATAAACTCAAGAAATACCAATAACAAATCAATGTGTTCGTTTAGACTGCTCAAAAACGGTATCCCTTCTCCCGAATTACTCCCTACTCAAAAATAGCAAATATGCTAACAAGTTTTCCAAAGCCTACTTATTGTTGTCTTGGTGTATTCAGAAACATAATATTGGTAAAAATAGTTCGGTGATTCCACGTTTAATCAAATTAAAAAGTTCACTAATTCTCGCTATCTTTATACATAAGCATCCTCTGTATCAAGGGATTGGACGACAAAGATCAGCAACAGCCAAATTCGAGATGACCTTCAATTTTACAATCTCCCATCACTGGTATCACAACGAAGATCGCGCTGGTTTGGACAAGTTCTTCGTAGAAAATCCTGATAAAATCTCACAAATCATGACCTTGGCTTGTCCGGGATAATCTTTATATTATTTTGGTGGGAACCTTATCTTGGAAAAAATGGCTAAGTCAATAAACTGACATATTCCTACAGGCCTCCGAAAACTGTGAACTATGAAAAGGGATTATTTGAGATGATATGGCTTTGGTACAAACTTTTGTCGCCGTGTGTTATGTACAAGTAAGGAAAGTCTCGAAAAAAAGTAAAACAAACATACTGTTTGCGGAATTCCGAAGAAGTATATCGACGTTTCCTGGCTAGTAGAAGGCATTCTTGTGATAGAGCCACAAATAATCATCATAATTATCGGGGATAAACAGCCCCCACCAGTTATTATCACCCAGAGTAATCCAAAAAACCAAAAACGTCTGTAAAAACGTCAACTTTTATAGTGTGTACTTAAAGAATGACACTTGAGGTGTGCTGACATTAAATGGTAGTTACATCCCGAGTTAAACCCCTCCAATGATCTCTGTTGACTGCATAGGGTAAACAAACGGACGCCCATTTAAATAATTCATTTGGATGAGGGGGCTTAACATAAATAAAAGGACTCAGTTCGCATACTACAATGTCCGTCCAAATTTTCCGTTAGCTGCCTGGCCTTCTTTTCCATCCGGGTAATGGATGGGCTTCCATAGCTATTCTGACTGGATGAGTGGGCGATCTAAGTAAAACACGGCCAATCCATTCTATTCGTCTTTCTTTTATTGTGCTAGAGATACATGGCCAATAAATATTAAGAGACTTACAAATATCTGGGAATGGCTGAAATATTCTACTAGTTGTTAAATGAGTGCGTTCAATAGAGGACAACGAGCGAAACCATATGGATCTTAAACACTTTGCTCAAAATGAACAAGCTTTTGTGTATCCACTTGGGTGAGAGTCCAAGTTTCGCATGCATAAAGTAGAATGGAACGCACTAAACTCTTATATATTCTAATCTTGGTTTTAATAGAAATATTACTTTTGTTCCTTAAAAGTTTACTTAAATGCCCAAAGACTGCAGCAGAGAGGCGAATACGATGCCGAACCTCTGAAAAGCTGGATCCTTTATTATCTATGACCGAGCATAGGTATGTAAATTCATCAACCACAGCGAGTGGACTACCATTATCAGTAATTGGATTTCGCAAAAACCACTGTATTTTAGTATTAAGATATAAACCGTATTTCTTTGTGGCTTTTTGAGTAAGTTCAATCGCATTTTGCAAATCTTCTTCGGTTTCTGCATATTAAAGATCCGTTATCTTGCGACCATCATGAGTTATACAGCCCTCAAATGGCCGGGACACTTCATCAAAGATGTCATCAACTACAAATTTGAAGAATGTGGGTGCTAAAACACATCCTTGGCGGACACCTGAATTTATGTAGATTGCATCTGTTATAGAATCTGCATTCCGTATTACTGCATTTGACATGTATAACGATTTAATAATGTTAACAATCTTCGTAGAATATTAGAACTTCAATCGCGATATCAACAGCTTGCATATTGTGCATTTATAGATTATTTAGCCACCTTTGATTCTGTTGATCGCAACCTACTGTGGATTTGATCAATGCATCCTTTTCCAGAACGAAATCCAGCCTGGGTGGCTCGTGTTCGACACTCCCGTTCACCACGGATCCTGCATAAGCTATTATTTGCCAAAAATTTTAAAGCCCCGCAAAGTAAGCTGATTCCTCTACAATTAGCAGGGTCTGTTGTGTCTCCTTTCTTATGGATTGGGATTATAATGGCTTGTGTACATGCTTCTGGAATTTTCTCCTCTTTCCAAATGGAGTTTATCAAGGAGTATAAATCTTGAATAATATTTATCCCGCCATAATTAAAAACTTCTATTGGTATGCCATCTACTCCTGTAGCCTTCCCATCTTTCAATTGATGGCTGCTAAGATAATTTCTTTGTGCGAGGGGGTCTCTGTCAAAACTAAGTATGGGGGATCGGGGGTTGTGTATAGAGTTGATTGGAAACCTTCGCCGCTTTGTGTTTGATGGGATTAAGTAATTTCGCAAAGTGTGATGTCCATTGATCTGCAGAGATTGCCGATGAGCGTTGATTTTGGAAGGAATGTCTTGTGCAAAATTCATTGATCTTCTTGAATAAGGTTTGAGTATTGTTACGCATTGCAGCATCCTCTAATTCCTCAGCTACATGCGACCAATATTTTTCTTAATCATTATTGAAATTCCTTATATATTCCTGTATCTCATTGTCTCCATCCAATTTTCTGTGCTGGTTTTTGTTCAAAAATTCATTTCGTAATACTTCTGTGGAGTTGGAAATCTGAAATGTTGATCGTATGTTGAATTTCCTGGGTAATAACCTAGAGGCCGCATTTAGTTTAGATGTGATTAAGTTCTGATGGAAGGACCAGCATTTACATATGCTTTTTCAAATGATTCCTGAATATGGGACGCATTTTTGATAGATTTACAGTCTGAGCAATTAAAGTGCTTTCGTTTGGATCGAAATTTAAGTGAGTGTGCACTTTAATAACCCGTGATCGCTTCCATTTTTCGTTCCAGTACAGCAACCGTGAAATGCACGTACGTCTTTAGTTAATGAAAACCAGAGACAAGAACACAGTCAATTTAAGAGCGACAATCTTGTCTCTTATACGTGGTTAAGTGACGTGAATGATGTTGGAACATTGTATTAGTGACCACTAAATAATGTTGTGACAAATAGGTACTAAGGTAGTCACCGTTTGAGCAATTGGTATTGCTAGTCGTCCATTTGCCAACTGCTAAGCAGCAAACAGCACTTAACCTAGCGTTAAAATCCCCCATTACCATTATATAATTCAATTTGTTTTCTAAATTAGTTGTTGTGGCTGCCAATAGTTCATAAAATGTTTGTATTTCTGACTGTGTGACTTGATGTGGAAGTGTATACATCTACTATACCTAAAATTAAATTCCTAGTCTGAAAACAGGCAGTCATAATTCTAGAATTAATAGGGCACCAATCAATAAGAGCTTCCGTCGCACTTGAGGAAGTAATGATCGCAACACCATATTTGGCGGGTCCAAAAACATCACATTGAAAAGGCCAAAAGGTTGATCCCGAAGGTAATTTTATAGCATAAGCCCCTGAATGACGGGCTCCTTGAACATATAGAATATTAACATTATGATGGTTAGACTCATCAGCAATACTATCTTACGCAGTCAGTGTCGACAGTGAGCGCACGTTCCATGAGCCAACGTTAAGCGGACATTTTGGTTTTAATGGGCAAATCCTAGATTTAATAACCGGTGCATTATCGTGAGTAATATTCACAGAGCAGGCAGTAGCGTCGCGAGTCACATTCTGCCTTGTTCGAGCTCTAAGAATGGTGTTTTTTTAAATTTGGTCATCAGTATCTGCCCTGTTGACCACGGCATTTAATTGATTTTTGTAAGAGTTTCGATCGCGAGTATATAGACCAGTTAGCCGCGGTCAGCCATCCTGGTGAGAAGACGAGTAATTTTTAAACCACCTTTTCTAGGCCCCTCTCCGGGTGGAGCAAGCAGCGCTGTCCCTAAATAGGGCTGCTTGGTGATAATAGTCAGGGTGACACCGATAACCGTTGTCGCCTTCTTGTCAACGCGTTAACGACCTTAACACCTGAGTATCCGTTTGATCCACGACTGTTTATTTGGCACATCCTTATTCACAGCTAATCTTTATTGCTAAAGATCATTCCACTATCCGCCTACCTAAGTAGGGGTCGGTCTCCTCCCTTAGGGAGCCACAAAGATTGACGAGGCTTCCCGTATTTTGTCAGGGATGTCTCCCTTAGCCTAGCGGTTACATATGGTACACCTATACATAATCAAAGGTGTCTAAATGGCCAACCAATTAAATCTAAATCCAATACTGTCGGATTCCTTAAAACATTTACTATATTAAAACATGCGTTGTTCGTGGTCATCAATTAAAATGTCAAAAATTACAGTCCCGTTTTCAATAAAGCTTAGAAATGAACAAAATTAAATTAAAAATACTGCTTACTGTAAATCAATTGATTGGTTTGGACAATTTTTGTACTTATTCTCCAATTGTTCATCATCGGGATGACAAAAATCATTCAAAACAAGTGTCGTTGGAAGTGATTGTAAACTACTAACAGGTAGACCTATAACAGGTTCCAATTCATCTGTTAAAAAAATGCAAATACGGGTTATTTTAGATAAAATATTTATTAACTTAAACACAGTCCAATAAACAATAAATCTAGATAATAACTAACTACTCAACATGAATACGTTACATAATTATTATTACATGTCACAAAATACAACTAACCATAAGTGGCTAAATTTAAAGTGTTTTGTTTATTAGTTCCACAGATTGATATTCTTTCCGGAACCTTCATTCTCTCTGGTGATAAATCAACTATCAAGTTTCTTTGGGTAACCCCAGTAGGATCCAAAGATATACGATCTGGAACCCTCATTCTTGAATTTATATCTTCTATAAATTCTGAGTCACATGTTTCACCAAAATATGGATCATCCAGCATAACAGTCCTAAAAAATTATTTTAAAAAAGGAGATACATTAACCGGTTTAAAATGCATACCTAATGAGATTTATCCAGAAAATGTTTCACTAAATATACTAAAAACCTTTGGCATCTTTATAATTATAGTAAATAAATTCTTTTTACTAAGAAATAATTAGCATTTTTATTACTGTAGTAAAATCAAAAAACTACATGATCAATAACAGATAGATAGGTTGGTGTACGACTGAAGTACAATAAGCGCCTTTTAGTACTCAGTTCTACCGTTTCTTGAACATTGAGGAGAAAGTACAGAAAAAATAGGAAAGATTTAGAAATTATGATAAAAAATAGAAAAATATAGCAAAAAATAAATTAAATTAGAAAGTGTATGATAATAATAAAAGTGTACAAACGAAAAATGATATGTAGAAAAAAATTATTACAATACAAAAGCACTAGTAATTTTTGAAAAACAAAAATATTTAAAATAACGCGATTTAAATGCAGTGAAGCTCACCTTACCATGCGAACACCAAGAACAGGACAGAAAAAAGAGTACACAAAATAAGTTAAAAATTCCTTTCAATCCTTGGTTCTCAATGTATCTAAATATCAAAATATAGGAAGAAAAATAAGAGGGGAAGAATGGAAAATATGTGAAAAAAAGATTAAAAAATGGAAGTACTTGCCATAGATTTAAAAGCTTGAAGCGTATAGTGACAAGATCCATAGGAAGCTTATTCAATGCAGAAGTAACCATAAGTGAAATTACAAAGTCTCAATCAATAAATATCAACTTGAAAGTAAAGCTTTGAAAACCAAATATAATCATTAGTCTTCCCGCAAATCTCCCACAGGTAATATCTGCACTTTGCGGTATTTAATAAGAGCCCATTCCTAAATATAGTTAAGGTCCTACCCCAAATGTTCAGAAATTGTTGCCCAAAATCCTCATTAGTATAAAACATAACATTAGATTGAACTACTAAACACTGATCATTAACGTATTACAAAAAGTAGAGAACTTAAAACCGATATTTAATTTGCACGCAGAGGTGATTGATCAGAACTGTATCTTACACTGAAGCTACGATGATTTAAGCTTTAATCTTCGCAACAAAAAATATGTAATTTGAAGGTATTATAAAAAACAAAATATATAGCATCGACTACAGGAGTGTTCTAGAAAGCCAGCAACTTCATTAGAAAAATCTAGTAATTTATCAAAAAACAAGATATTTAAATCAGAAATCTGTATTACACTAGAATAATCAAATTATTAACAATTAAATAAAATAAATTTACGATCGTTCATAAGTTGAGTTAACCAAAACGCCTTTTGGTACACGGCTCTCAAATTTTTAGAGAAAAATAGAAATAGTGAGATAAAGGAGGATTTGTCGTATTCAGGTATATTCATGAGTTAAGTAGGAGTAAACTTCTTTTGGTACTCGGTTCAAAATATCAGGTATCAACAAAAATAAATCTCGAAAAAAATGTTGTTTATAAATTTGGAGTTATGTAAAAGTATATATATATATATATATATATATATATATATATATATGTAAATAAGAATATAAAAATTAAGTATAATCATGGAGAAAATAATTGTCATAGGCTGATTTAAAGGAATCAACAGAAGGTGCTGTAACTACATGGTACGGTAGAAGATTCCACGCGGATATGACCCTATACGAGAAATGGTTTAATCGAGTCCGGGATTTAACTCTTGGTTTGGATAGCTTAAAAGGATGCCCCCGTCGAGAATCGTTGGCAGGGATGAGAAGATGATTGAAGTCATTCGATCTAAATAATTTAAAAACTAATATGAGGTCGCCCCGGAGCCTCCTATCGTGCAGTGGAAAGATCTTAAGAGATTTTAAACGGTTTGGATAACTTACATTCTTAAACTGTCTGGGGATCTTAATGAAGCTGCGCTGAACTTTATCTAAAATCTTAATGTCTGCTTTTAGGGAAGGGGATGTGACTTGGATACAATATTCTAAGTGCAGTCTGATGTACAGCTGGTAGAGTAGCCGTGAACAACTTATAGGGATTTTACCAAGATTACGTTTAAAAAACTTGGTGAGTTGGAATCCCTTGGAAGCCGCTATCCTGTGGTGTGAGGAGAAGTTTAGGGAGTGGTCAAGGGTAACCCCTAAATCCTTGACTGAATTATCTCGGGTGATGGGAGATGTATCTGGCGCTCTGAATAAATTGCCTGAAAATTTACCAGCGGAGAAATGTTTACACTTGAAAAAATTCAGAGGAAGCGCATTTGATACGGACCAATTATAAATACTCAAAATATCCTATTGAAGTTGCTCAGGATTAGTATTCCAAATCTTGACATCATCCGCGTATAACTTCGTAAAAAATGTTTTTGAAGTTAAGACAAAATCAAGGTAAATAGTGGAACAGTTAACAATTACGAAAAGCGAAAAAAAATAATAAACACACAAACGTAATAATAAAACAAGTTTCGTGATAGAATGCAAAACCACTGCTACACTTAACGTGTAGCGTGAGGTTAGCCTCACCTCGCGAACTAAGTCATGCCTTAACGATTCCCTCAAAGATTTAGCCTGTATCCACTAAAATATAAATTAATCTAAAACTCCCTAAATAGAATCAATATCCAAATTTATAAATAGTTCAAATAAATTGTCTTCTAGGTTAAAATACATCTACCGCTTTCAATAGAAAATCTAAACCGATAGAAAAGCTGTTAGTTTTCAAAGGTAATAAAACTTCAAAAACACATGTAGTGCAAACAAAGATAATACATAAACAATTAGGGAAAAAAATAAACTAAGCCTTACATAGTCTATAAAAGTTGGTAGCACCAGTCATAATGAAGGACACGTAAAAATTTATAAAATGCGGATTTTATAAAATAAAATAATATTTAAAACAAAATTTTAATAAATTTATATTTTATGTTAATAAAATTTTAGTATTAAATATATATATATATATATATATATATGTTTTACAATTTTTATATCTAGTACATAAATACATCAGATTGGTACAGGGACAGGACAGGTTACAAGTTACAGGTTGATACTTGAGTTGAGTAGGAGTAAAACTCTTGTGATCTTTGGTTTTATTTATTGATGATATCATAAAGATTCAAGGGGAAATATGAAAGAAATGGTGCGATACGCTTGCGTGACGTACTAATCAAAAGTTGCTTTGTTGTTCTGCGCTTGTTCATTGTTATACGTTTTCAGGATTCAGGATTTTTCACGAATTGAGTAGGCCAAAACGCCTTTTAATACTTTGTTCTCAAATTGTCTCACGTTTTCAGGGGGATTAGTCACAGAAAAAAATTAAAATCAAGATAAAATCAAGGTAGATAGTGGAAGTTAACAATTATAGAAAACGAGCAAAAATTATAAATATACAAAAATAATAATAAAACAAGTTACGTATTAGAATGTAAAAAACACTGCAATAATCTTCAAACAAAGAAAAAAGAGAAAAGGATGAATAACGCTCCAATAGACGTGTAGCGTGACGCGCACCTCACCTCGTGTCATTGTTTCTATTTATTTTTTGTTGTCATTTGTTTTTGTTTAGTACTTGTTGCAATTTGTTTTACTTTATTGTTTAGTTTGTATTGTTTTTTTAGTGATTCGTAGTTAACATGTTGGTTACGTTTTTGCTGTTATGTGTTTTTTGTGTCAATTTTGCAACTCTGTTGTGCAATTGCTTGAACAAGTGCAATTTATTTGTATTTGTGCTTGAATTCTTTGTATTTTCCTACTTGATTATCACCTTGTTTGTAACACTGTGATATTTACTTTTGTATTTTAGTAAAACTTTAAACACCTGCTTTAAATGAAATCCCCCTGATTATTAACAACTTATGGCAGACGAGGGTGTAGTAAGTCAGTAAAGTCAGGTACGCTCTGTACTGGGTGCTGCACCTGGTTTTGTAAGAATTGCATTGGTTTTTCTGAATCTCTCTATAATGAGTTACTGTATTTTTACTGTATAAACTGCCTCTGGTTCAAAGTAGTTAAAAGAACTGTCTCATCTGCTAAACCTAAGTTGAATTTTCTTATTGATTTAGTCAAAGAGCTTAAGAAAAATAACTCTGACTTGAAAAAGACAACGGAGTTTTTTCATGAATCTAATATCTTTGTTTCTGCTTCCACCAGAAAACAGGCATATGATTTCAGTCTACTCACAACCTCGGTTAAGAATCTTTCGTCAGTGGCCAGTATGCCCACACCTGCCCCAGCAACAAATGCTGTCCTCCGACTTTCCCAAGATGAGATCTTATCTGCAGCTGAACAATTTACTGCTGATACAGGGAGGGAACTAAATATAATAGTAAGGAGATTCTTGAATCTGCCATTAATTATAAGGAACTAGTTTCCGAAATTATTAGTACCTGCTCTCCTGGTTACACTAAGTTCAAAATCTCCCGCAAGACGAGTAAAAGCTCCCATCACTGTTAGTTTCCGTGTCACTGATGCAGAAGCTGACATCCTAAGCTCCTGGCCCGCGACTTGGAAGAAATTATCAAGGATTTGTTTACACAATGATTATCTACCTGTAGATTGGATAGGCAAGATCCTCCTTCCAGCGCCCATGGCCTGTCTCAAACTTTCGGCCATTCCAGTTGTTAAATGAACCCCTTTCCGTCCCGTCGATATTTCTTTCTGTATTTCCAAAATACAGCATTTTTCTCCCACACCCCGGAGTCAAGTTCCAGCCCACTACCGCCTAAGCAGGTTAAGACCTTTACTACTCACTCAAACCTAGCCCCTCTAAATGTTTTTTATACTAATGCATTTAGTCTCACTAATGAGTTATCTGAATTGTGTAGTTTAGTCGAGGCTTCTAAGCTTTACATCATTGGCATTACGGAAACATGGTTTTCTGAAGACATTAGCAATAGTGAGCTGCTAATCAATAACTATAATGTCGTTAGATCGAACTTTCTCTTTTATTCCATCCTTGCACTCTCTAGCCGCCTTCTTCTTGAATATAATCTCCTCTTGGTTAAAATCTTGCTCTCCTTAGGTGAGCATGCTTTCTTCTCTATTCTCTGCCGTTCACCTTCATTCTCTAAGACCTTTATTTAATTCTGTCGTTATCACATAACTTTCTCATTTTGATGAGTGACTTCAATGTTCCTTTAATAAATTGGGAGACACTCACCTAATTTTTAATCAGTTTGGTGACTCTTTACTTTAATTTAGCATTAAATATACTCTCACTCAGCGTGTTCGTACCGCCACTCGATTTAGGGCTGGATGTTCCCCCTTTTATCTAGATTTAGTCTTTTTTGCTCTACCCTCGTTAATTGATTGCATTATTTATCGGACCCTTTTTGGGCAACAGCAACCATGTTTTTCTCACTTTTGAGGCACATCTCCCCTCACCATCTATAGTTCCTAATTATCAGTCTGTGCCGCTTCTTAATTTTAGTAAAGCCGATTTTGTAAAACTCAGAAACTATCTTTGCAATTCTAATTAAAAATTTTAGAATACAAATGACATGGATACTCTTTACAACATTTTCACTAATGCGATAAAATTTGGCATAAACCTTTTTATTTCTTTTTATCACCTGTCCCGTTCCAAACCTAAAGTTCCACGCCACCTACTTCGAATCCTTAAATCGCGCAATATTGCGTTTTGTACGTGGAAATTAATTGATCTCCCTCATTTCCTTTATAGATATCTTAATCTCCGGAATTAGGGAGTAGCTTGTTTTAGGCTGTTCAAATATCAAAAACTCCGTGCACTTTTTGGTAATGCCAAGTTTGATAGGAGCCTCCTTTATAAGCTTATTAAAAATAGGCGTTGTTGAGATATCTCCCTTCCCAGACTAAAGGCTCGTAACGGCTCTTTTCTTTCATTGCCTGAAGTCTGTGACACTTTAGGAGTCTACTTTAAATCTGTCTTTAATAAAGATTTTTTTATTAACTCACCCACCGAGCCTTCTCTTAACTCTGGTTGTCCTACCATTATGCCTAGTCTGGTCGCTAAATACTTTATCCAAATTAAATTCTCTTCTAGAGGAGCTGATGAACTCTATCCGAGAGTTCTTAAAGAGTGTGCTCTAGCACTAGCACCTCTCCTCACCCACATTTTTAATTTCTGTATTCAACTAGATAAAGTAGCTGCGATCTAAAAAATTACTTTCATTTGTCCGATCCACGAGTCAGGTTGCAGGTCTAAACCATTTAGCTTTAGACCTATTAGCATTCTATCTGGTTATAGCAAAATCTTAGAGAGAATTATCAAATCTCATTTCATTAGTTTTATTATAAATAATAATCTCATAAACCTTGCCTAACAAGTTTATTCCAATAAAATCCTGTCTCTCTAATTTTTTGTTGTTTACTAAAAATGTAACACATATGCTGGAGTGCTCTCCTTCTGTCAATATCATCTACTTAGATTTTTGTAAAGCATTCGATAAAGTACCTCCATTCCGCGTTGTTGAGTAAGTTAAAATCATTTGGTGTAAGCCCTCCGCTCCTTTTTTACAAACCGTCATTTTAGTGTTAAGTTAGGTAATGTGTCCTTCACACCTACCTTTATCACTTTAGGAGTCTTACAAGGATAAGTTTAAGGCCTTTTACTGTTCATTATTTACATTAATGATCTTCTCTAAATCGTACTCTGACATCCTGCTTTACGCTGATAATGTTAAAATTGAGGGTATTAACCATAAAAAATTACAGGAGGATATTAATAATATTTATAAGTAGTCCCTGGATAATGCTCTACCTCTGAATGTTTCCAAATGTAATTATTTTACTCTTGGTAAACATTCAAATAATTTTTTTAGAGTTCCTAATTTGCAGCCTATTGCTTCAGTTAACCTGGTAACGGATTTAGGTGTGTCATTCAGCCCTTTTCTCAAATTTTTGTGTCATTATAATAAGGCTAATTTTAAGTGTTATCAACTAGCCAAATTTTTCAGACGCAACCTAGGTACCATTCCTATTAGTTGTACTTGCCTCCTCTTTCAACTCTATATTTGGCTGCACCTTAAATATTGCATTCAAGTTACGTCTCTTATTCTAAAGGCGGACATTCTAAAATTTGACAAAATGCAAAAACGTTTTACCAAAAAGCCTTGATTTTTTAAAAACATCCCATACTCCAAGCGTTTTGAAGCTCTCAAATTTTTCCTATTATACGATAGGAGACTTTGGGGTAATCTTATCTTAGGTTTTAAACTCCTTAATTTTAACCACTTTAATTATTTTTTTGCCTTCTTTAATAATTCACGACAAGGATATCCTTTTAAGATTTCTAAACCTAGGGTCAATCTTGTCTGAGTTTTTATTATTTTTTGTATAAGATTATTTTAGCATAAAATAGTTTACCCGCACACGTCGTCTCGGCCTCGTCCCTTTAAGTTTTTAAATCGGTTTATAATTCGCATTTTATTTAATATGTCACTTTATTTTCTATTTTTATTTATATTAACCTGTTATATAATACCAAAAATTTTTGAACTGAGGACCAAAATGAGTTTTCCTCTCATTTAATTCGTGTACAAACCTGAAACCTAAAACCTGAGGTAAATGAGAATTAGTTACAGAAAAAATTTTAAAATTAAGATAAAATCAAGGTAGATAGTGGAAATTAACAATTATAGAAAACAAACAAAATGGTAAATATATAATATTAATAATAACACAAGTTACGTATTACAATGCAAAAACAATGCAATAATTTTCAAAAAAGAAAAAAAGAGAAAAGGATAAATAACGCTCCAATGGATGTGTAGCGTGACGCGAGCCTTACCTCGCGAGGTATGTAAGATAATAATTTTTTTTAATCCTTAATTCTTAATTTATTAAAATATATAAATAAATTTATATAAAAATATAAATTAAGTAATGCAGTAAAAAATTATATTAAAGAGTCGAGTAAAAATAATATGGTTAAATTTGCAGGTTTTAGGTTTGAAAACGGTTTAATTAGGTCAAAGACCTTTTGGCAACACGTTTCTTGACATCAGTTTTTCGGTGATGAAAAAAAAATGAAATGAAATCATAGAATATATTAAAAAATAATGAGGATTAAAAGGAATAAATAATAGTAATAATAATAAATAGTTTAAAACAGGGAAAGAAGATAAGTTAAATGAGGTCACATATAATTGAATTAAAGAATTTGGAAACATGTTGGTGTTAAAGAAGAGGAGGTTCTTTTAAAACGTGTAATGAGTCTAAAGCGTTTTTCTGTTTTTCTAAAGTAATGTTTATTGGAGAAAAAAGAAAGAGAAAAAGTGACACCAAGATTCTTAATCGAGGTTATCTAAGTTATGAGAACTTTTTTAGAAGTCGTAAAATAATATTTATTCAAAAAGGCTCTACCAAAAGATAAGTAATAACATTTATCAAGGTTAATAGAGAGTGCATTTTGCACCGACCAGTTAAAAATATTATCAACATCTGACTGAAATATATATAAGTAGAACATTAGACTTAATATATGAAGAAATATTACTAACAAAGATTAGGAACAGTAGGAAACCAAGAATTGAGCTCTGAAAGACCCCAAAAAATATTTTTGAAGGTTTTAAAAATGTGTCTACAGTTTTTATTTTACAAGACCTGTTAGTGAGAAAATAAGCTATCTAGTTAATTAAAGGAGAGATTATCCCAATTTTATCTAATTTATAGAGAAGTAGGGTGTAAAGAACCTTGTCAAAACTTTAGAAAAATCAAAAATATTGTATCGATTTGTGAATTTAATTCAAGAAGAGAAATGATTCAATCAGTAAATAAAAGGAAATTTGTGAGACAAAAAAATTTAGGGAAAAACCCATGTTAAACCGCAGGTAGAAAGTTGTGTTTATTGAAATATAAAAGGAGATGTTGTTTAATGATTCTCTTCAGAATTTTGCTACAGGTTGATAGAATACTATTAGGCCCTGTAGCAAGAAGGTGTGAACCTGGATTCTGACTTAAAAATACGTTTAATGTGTGCAACTTTCCATGTAAAAGTAACTTACCAGAATTAATAGAAAGATTAAATATATGAGTCAAGGGGAAGTCAATGCATTGGCATATTTCTTAAAAATTTAATCAAACTCAGCAACGTAAATCCTGCCCAGCACGGATTTATGCCTAAGAAATTTAGTTTTGCTAACTTAATCATTTATTCTAATAGCATCACAAAAATTCTAGACAATCATAAGTCTGTCGATGCCATCTATTTTGATTTTTCCAAAGCATTCGACAAAGTTCCCCATAATATTTTGTTTTTAAGCTAAGGGCTGTAGGGATTTTTGGCTCTATCCTAACATAGATAGAATATTTTTTTGAATCGTACCTTTAAGGTTTTGTTGTGTCTGATTTTTTCGTTTTATGTCACATTTTTTGGGGGTGCTTTAAAAATCTGTTTTAGGTTCACTCTTGTTCATTCTCTTTATTAAAGATTTGCCTTTAGTTGTTTACTCTAACATCCTGCTTTATGGAGATGATGTTAAGATCTGGGGTACTAACCCTGTACTACTGCAGGCTAACATTATTAGTATTTTTAATTGGTCAGTGACCAATCAGTTGCAGCTTAATAAAACTAAATGTAAGTATATAATTTTTGGACGGCCGCCAGGCAATATTTTCTCTATGCCTTCTCTCAATACTCAGCCTATTAAATTTGTTAAATAAATTAAGAATCTATAAGTTATATTTGACTCGTCCCTTATGCTTACAGAGCATTATACCAAAGCAACTGAAACTTGTTGTAGGCTGATAAAGTTTTTTAAAAGGAACCTAGGAAACACCCTCCTCCTCCCCCAAATGTCTGCGTCTGCTGTATATGTTGTACTTGAGAATATATCTTGAATACTGTGCTCAAGTTCTAAAATTAAACATCCTAAGGCTAGATAAGATACACAAGGCAGTTACTAAACTGCCTTTTGTATTCAACAACGTACCCTATTAGCAGAAATTAGAATTCCTAAAATTGTTCTCTCTAAGCAATGGACAACTCCGGAGTGACAATATCTTGATCTACCAACTAATCAATTCCGGCTTTACCTCGCAATTTTTTACTTTATCCCAAAACTTTCTAAGAGGTCATAACCTCAAATTGTCCAAATCTAGGACCTTCTCAAGATTAAAGAGTTATTACTTTTTTTACAAAACAATTACTCCATAGATTAGCCTACCTACCAGAATAGTTTCTGCATCGTCTTTTAAAGCTTTCCAAAAGGGTTACGACAATCACAAGCTTTCTAATTTTAATTGACGTTGTTTTTTTAGCCCAATTTCAGTATTTATTTTATTTTATAAATTTTTTAATCTTCTTTCTGATATTATTGTTAAATAAAACCAAGTACCAAAAAACGTTTTGCTTCTATTTAACTCGCATATCAACCTGTAACTTGTACTACCACATCCTGCGGAATCCGTAATGTAATCCCACACAAAGATAGCAAATTACTACTTATTTGTACACTAAAACTTTGTTTATATAAAAATTTATTATTTAGTTGTAAATAAAATTGTAAATTTTATAAAACGTAAAGTTACTGTTAGTAAAAACTACAATACTTTTAAAAAATCGAAATAAATCGTTTAACTGATGAACAATACTCTAGTGACCTAGTAAAATTATTGATAAAATCTGAACAATTTCTTAGGTAAAATTTTTAAACTAAAAATGTATGTTTTTATGCTAGATCAATAATGTTATTATCTAAAAGATAATCTAGCAGATATCTAAAATATTTCTAAAGGCGGTTAGAATACTATAAGTTTCTGGATAACCTCTACAACCGGCCTTATAGATAGGCCCATTATAAACTAATTTACACGCTAACAAAAGTTTTCTATTTTATGTAGAAAAAAATTAAAAAATAGAGTAAGAACTAGGATTAAAATATGCATACATTCTGTAAGTACCATAGGGTATAAGCTGTCAAATTTACAGGGAGTTGAATTTAATTCCATTAGGTGTTTGAGGACTATATCAGCACTAATAATAGAAGTAATAATAATAATAATAATAATAATAATAATAATAATAATAATAATAATATGTCTAAACACTAAATTGGATTTAGGAATGCTGATATTAGCTTTATTAGTCAAGCTAAACACGTAACTAAAGAAATCGTTAAATAAATTAAATGTCTCAGATATAAATAGTAATAAACCTTTTATACTTTTTAATCAATGTAATAAGATATTTAATAAATTTAACTGGTGATTTTTTTATTATACCCAGGATTATCAAATATTTTATACAACTTAACATTTTTAGTGTTCTAATTGCAATCACAATTTGATTATGAATATCAGTGCAACTATAGAGAAAACAAACTATGCTTTTTCCATTTGTAATTGACTCTATTTCTTTTACTTATTAGGGGAGTTAAGTTAAAGATTGGTGCCGTAAATACATTAAAAAGTAAATTATTCCAGATTGAAATAACCTTGTAGGTTAAGTGATGTTACCTGAAGTGGACTATTGTTTTAAGCTTCCGCAAATTATACGGAAATAACTTAAGTTATTTTGAATGGTTTATGAAAGCTACACTGTACAGAAATTTAAACAATTTTGACATTTTTTGAAGTTTATCTAATGTGTATATGAGATCTGTAATTTATACAAAAATAATTTAGTAATATTTTTACATAAATAGTTTTAAATGTTTACTACTGGGTAACTTTAAATAAAAAATTATTGTATTTAAAAATATTTTAAAAATAATTTTAAATACACTAATTAAATAATTTATTATAAATAATATATAAATTGCATGTAATAATTAATTTCATATAAGCGTTGTTATTAAAATATGACTTACTCACAATTTCTAAACTTTTTGAATAATTATTCATCACTAATGAGATTTCAAAAATTTTTATTAGATTTTTCAGATTCACTTGAATAATAAATCGACTTGTACAGCTACTATACAACTGTTTCATCCTAATTTGGAATCATCAACAGTGCTTACCTTTCAAATTTTACACACAAATGAACTTGAATTCACGTCCTAACTGGTGTTATTTATGGTGAATCTGGTTCGTTTTGATTGGTTAGCGTCCTCAAATGCTGTTATGTTACAATCGGTTTAGCAAGTGAGTAATCCATTCCACTAGGACTTTACTACATAGGGCCTAGCATACTGCCAGGTTTAATATATGACACGTACGGTTATACTTATTAATGGGTTTTCAAAAGTTTTTATTAAACTCTTTATCACATGTAAAACAGAGTGTAAATTATTTTATATTGTTTAATACTATTTTTAGTTGTGCTGTAGTCTATATTAATATTATTATTTTTAATGTTTAATATTAAATAAATGTTTTTAAAGAAAACCAACCAGATACTAAAAATGAATAACCAAAATTTAAAGTCAACAAGTTTGTTTATTTAAATAATACTGTTAATTTTATATTTACCATAACAGTTAAAAATTCTTAATAATATTTTCTAGAAATAAAATATCAGCAAAATGCATTTTGAACGTGATTCCTATAAAACAAACTTATGTTAATAATAATAATAATAATAATAATAATAATAATAATAATTAAACATTAGGTAAAAATAAAACATAATTATATAATTAATTAATTTTTAATTATTATGGTTTTTACAATTACAATAAGCACCAAATATAATTTTGTTCTAATATAATTCATAAATTATAATTTAAAACATTTAAATTTAATAATATTTATTGAAAATAAAGCATCAAAAATATATATTATGTTTGTCTAAATCTACTTATAATTAAAAATATATCTCATTAACCATATTATTCGTAAAAAAACATAAAAATATTTTCGTACCAAAAGTAATTATGTTTTACATAAATAACTCATTAAAATAACTTGCTTCATATAAATTGCATTTCAAATTAATTCATTTTAAAATTAAACAATTTTGCGTAGTTTATTAAAATCAACAATTTAAAAACCTATGCGTAGCAAAATTAAATTCTAAGAAAAATATCACTTATTATTATCATTAATATTTTTTATCAGTAATTTTTTTAGATTTTACAATTTTGATTACTTATTCAATTTTGTAATACAAAATGTAACATGTAATACAAACAACTTTATTCATTTATTATGTAATAAAAACATATTAACAAATTGATTATAAAATAGGTAATCGAAGCATATTTACACACATTTTCGTGTGTAAATAGTTGGTACTTAAATATAAATAATCAATAATTACGTCATTTGGGCTTAGTATAAGGTAAACATTTGTTTAAATGTAATTTAATACTACACAAGGCTGTTGTATTTATCTAAATAATAACCTCAGCAACTGAAAATTTGTTACTGTACAATGATTTGCAATTGTTATATTTAAAACAATTTTTATTACAACATCAAATTAACAACAAAATTTGAGCTATGAGCCTAAATATATAAGTTATAATTAGATACCAGAATAACAATAAAAGAATAGCAAAAATCAACCCCTAAATTAAAGTTAAATATTGAATATACATTTATATATTTTTTTTTTGAGTTTTTTTTCTTTTTTTAGCCTATGTAATTTAATCTTACTTTACTTATTTATTTATTTATTTTTGGACTGATGTTACACACTGATAATTGTATTGTATTTTTATAATTGTACATATTTTTTGTGTGCTGAAAGTTACTTCTACTAAAGTATCTAAGCCAATAACCATAAATAATATATATATATATATATAATTTGTTAAAGTAATCATTAAACATCAAAAACATAATTCAAATTGTTACAATTATAAAATCTGTTATGTTCACTTTATATATTTATCTATTTTTCTTATTAAAATCAATTTGAAAATAAGTTGTACAGGTTTTTCATGTTTTAAAAAATAGTAGTTTTTGCGTTATTGCTAAAATAAAAGTTAATGTATATTATTAATAGAAAATATTTTTAACAATAGTGTTTTTTTTATAAATATTGACAGAGTACTATTTAAGGTATGTATCAGTAAATGCTATATATAATTGGGATACGAGAAGCTGTCAATAGATTTCAAACGCTATTTTTTTGTTTTAATTAAATGCAACAAAGCTTTCTTTAGAAAATTAGTTATTTTGTAATAGCTTACACGGTTATCAAACAGAACTAATTAATTAATCAATTTTTTACAATTCGAAAATATTTATGTTTTTGAACTTGTAAGGTAAATAGTATTGAAATCAATTATAATTGAAAATTATAAAAAATAAACTAAGTAAAATAAGTATGCAATTATAACTTTATACAAAATAATTATTTCTTTATTAAAAATATAAAACATAGAAACGTGTGCCAGATAACATTTATTTATAATTAAATAATTTGTGCAAAATATTTTAAAATAATTTACTGTACAAACAATACACAAGAACGGTTTGTACTTTTAAAACAATATATTTTTTATCGATCTAATATATATATATATATATATATATATATATATATATATATATATTATCTTAATGTTACAAGCACATTTTATATATTATCTTAATGTTACAAGCACATTTAAATGTTCTTTTACGGTTAAATAGTACAATTTTATTACTGTAATTATATTTATTAAAAATGAAAATAAAAATATGAAACAAACCTAAGTAAATTATTTTCAAAAAATTCATATTTTTTTAAATAAACACTTAAAACAAGTAAGCACTTTAAAGAGTAAAATAGGTTTAAGACAATTACGAACGCAATACATTTAGTTTTGTTTTAACAAAGTGGTTATTTTGCAAACGGTTACTTTTTTATAAGACAAAAATATTTATGATTTTGGATTTGTCGAATAAATAGTAATCGAATGAAAAATTAACGTCAATTATAAATAACATCTATGTAAAAAAAAAAACTAAGTAAAATAATTATGTTGAAATGAATGAATAACTGAAACCTGAAACCAGGCTACAAGTTACGATCTTTTTCAAATGGTATTAAGGTCGTTGAACTAAATTGTACAACTGCATTGCTGTAATTTTAGTTATTGAAAATAACAAAGCAACTAAAAATGTAATAAATCGAACGAAATTAGTTTCATCAAAATGCATGTGTTTTAAAATAAACCCTTAAAATAAATATGCATTTTTAAGAGTAAAATAAGATTAAAACCATGACGACTCTATGTAGACTGTCAACTAGAATTAAAATTAATAGTTTTATGATTACAAAAATAAAATTTGAATAATTACAGCAATGTGGTTGTACAATTTAACTCAACGACTTTAATATCATTTGAGAAGGATCGTAACTTGTAACCTAGTTTCAGGTTTCAGTTATTCATTCATTTCAACATAATTATTTTACTTAGTTTTAACCAAAAATGATTAAATCTAGCCAGTACTAAGCCTGGATAGAGGAGAAGGGTTTGAGGCAAGGTTAGCAACCTGACATCCATAAAACAATTTATACTGCTACAGAAACAATAAGAGGACGCCATTACGGCAAACAACAGCAAAGAAATAATCGCACGTATCTGAATGACAGAGTTATACAGATGACAGGGTTGAGTAAAAGCCAAAAGAACGCTCAATCTTTGATTTGCCAAAATCTTAACCAGTGTTGGGACATAGAATGTGCGCACACTTTTTTGTACTGAACAGTTAGAACAAGTCCTTTGAGAAATAAAAAAGTACAACTTAGATATTTTGGGTATTAGCGAAATGCGATGGAAAGGCCACGATCATTTTAAGAGTGGAGATACATCAATTTCATATTCTAGACATAAAGACTATTGTATTGATGGAGTTGGAATTATGCTAAGTAAAAATGTTGCTAAAGCTATGATTGGATGGAAACCCGTGAGCGACTGTATTATTTCAGCCAGATTCAACACTAAATTTGCAAAAGTAACTATTGTACAAATCTATGCTCCTACTGAGACTACTGAGGAGAATTACAAAGTTTGTTGGATGATGTCCCAAGAAAAGGTATTAAAATATTGATTGGTGATTTAAATGCAAAAAAAACAAAGACAGATCTGGGTACTTCTCAAATGTTGGACCACATGGCTATGCTGATAGCATAAATAATAATGGTTATAGGTTGTTGACGCTAAACACTCATTGTGGAATGAGTGTTAGCAACATATTTGATAATAAGTACAGAAATTTAGATAAACAGGTTAAAAAAACTGCCGCAGAGATAAGGATGACTAGTTAGAAAACAAATGCAAAAAAGCAGATAAGGCAGCAGCAAAAATAATTACAAAATTTTGTATAAAATTACGAAACTACTGTCGGGAGTTAGAAAGAACACCGACATTCCAATAAAAAGAAAAGATGGTGGTTTACTTTTAACAAATGACGAGCAACCATCTAGAAGTACTTAATAAGCCCATAACTTATCTCCTAATAGATTTTAATAACGATAAGGATGCAAATGTAATTCAAAATCTGAAATATGTACTAATGACGAGTTCGTTATACCAAAATTCAAGTTGTTGTGTTCGAACAAAAAGTGGTCATACTGCTATATTCGAAATTGTTACGGGAGTATACCAAGGATGTATTTTGTCACTGCTTTTGTTTCTTCTTGTGAGTGATTTCATTATCACTTAAATCATAAATAATTTGTTTTATGGTATCAAATGGAGCCATGCTAGATTAACAGATTTAGATTTTTCAGATGATATTGGTCTACTCAGCAAAACTCCAGAAATGATGTAAAAAATGATAACATGTCTCAGTAATACAAGTTCTTGTATTGGCTTGCGAATTAATTGTTCAAAAACAAATGTATTGTGTACTAAGTCACACAATGATTTGACCATTAAAATTAATGGACAAAATATTGATACTGTTGATTCCTTTACATATCTGGGAAGCATCATTGGTAAAGACCGAAAAACCAAAATCAATGTTAGATCGAGTCTTGGAAAGAAAATATCTATCTTTCATAAACTCAAATCAATATAGTCATGTCCTTCTATCAGTCTAAAGACAAAACTTTGTTTGTACGCATCAATAATTATTCCTACGGCAATACATGGGAATGAAACGTAGAAACGAATAGACAAGATTGATAAGATGTAGATACTTTTTATCGCCGGTGTCTTAGAAGTATCTTAAAGATTACCTAGCGCAAACACATTTCAAATAATAAAATTATAAGAAGAACTGACTCTTGTTCACTACATGACATCATTGCAATTAGACAATAAAAATTATTTAATTAAATTATACGTTTACCGCCTGAAAGACTAGCAAGAACAGTTTTGGGAGAGACGATCGAAAATAGTAAAAAAAAGTTGGGTGGACCACAGAAAACTTGGCTAAGAACGATTCGGAATGATTTAATCAAAATGCATATCTTGTAGGGAATTAAACAACACATTCGGTAAAATGTTCAAACACATGGAAATATGTTGTTGTTTCATGAATTATAGAAATTTTTTGTTGTTCTTTTGCTGTAACTGTTATTTTGTTGCCTTATGCTTATTTTTATAGCAAACGGGCTTTGTAATAATACAAATAATACTACCTCTAATAAGATGTGTATGGGTTTGAATTTTTAAAATAAAATTTACAGTAATTTTTAGGTAAAAGTTTTATGCATTAATTTTAGTTACAACGTATGATATCTATTGGGTCCTTCCAAAGCCAGCCAACGGTTTTAGAATGCACTAATGAAAATGACAAAAGAAAGGTTGAGGTAGATAACAGAAAACATGGCTAAGAACTATTTGAGTAAATCTGATTGAAATAAATGTTTTATGAGATTAAACAAAATGTTAGGAAAATTTTCTTGTTTCACGTTCTTTTTAAATTATGGGTGTTTGTTGTTGTTTTTTGATGCTATTGTTATCTTATTTCCGCATGCTTATTTTTAAAGCAAAAGAGTTTTGTAATAATAATAATGATAAAGTGCAAGCTAGTTGCAAAATAATTACTTTGCTAAAACAAAACTTTATTGCGTTTAATAAACATACACACACACACACATATATATATATATATATATATATATATATATATATAATATATTAACTTTTTTATTTTGATAAAATTAAATGTAATAAAAATTATCAATTCATCAAATCTGTTAAATTATTTTATTGTACTTTTCAAGTTTAAAATATATGTTTAGAGGAGTTGTATTAATAATTATTAATTAAAAGTGGTGTTTAAACGGCAAGAAGTTGTATAATACAAACACGAGTACGGATAAAATTGTATAAACGGAATAAGCACGATTGGCATTTCCGAAACTGATTTTACAGGCTTTGTTATTTGGCTCATTAATGCATTGAAGATATCGAAATTGACTAAATGAACAAAATAAAAAATATATTAATTCATTAAAACTATAATTCTGTTTGCAATTTTTACTAATCTATTTGTGATTTATATTTGTATTATTAATTTTTATAAACAACTAATTAATAATTGATTAAATGTTAAGTAAATAAATATACAGTTTATATATATATATATATATATATATATATATATTATATATATATATATATATATATATATATATATAAATATGTATATATTTATACAAAACATTAATAACATTATTACTAATTTTATTTAAATTTAAGTAATATTTAATGTTAACAACCTTAAATTATGATTTTGTTTGTTTAAAATGGTAAAAGGTTATTAATTTAAAGCAAATTAAAGCTAAAAAATTAAATTAAATATAATACAATATAAAAATTTACTACATGCAATCAAATAAATTAATATAAATGAATATATATATAAATATATGTTATGCAGCCAACAGAGATCATTGGTGGGGTTTAACTCGGGATGTAATTAACATTTAATGTCGGCACACCTCAAATGTCGTTCTTTGAGTACACACTACAAAAGTTGACGTTTTTGCAGACGTTTTGGTTTTATGGACTACCCTGAGTGATAATAACCGGTGGGGGATGTTTATCGCCGATGATGATTATATATATATGTATATATATATAAACAATATTTAATGAATTGACATAAATAACGAAATAATAATACAGTTTACAATTAGAAACATTGTTGCCTAAATAGTCATAGGCAACAGTTTAATAAGTACATCTAATTAATATACTTCAATAAATACAGCATCAACAAATAATTGTTTTAATATAATTAATTTATTTCATATACCTTGGATTCTCGTTGCATTGAACGGTTATACCTTTTTGCCGAAATTTTTGTGTTATATCTTTAATAACTTTTCCAGTACATGTGTGCCTAAATAAAATTAATTAAAATTTGTTTATATTTATATATATAATTACTAAAAACGTTTTTACCTTTAAAAACATGAAACAACAAAGTTGTGCACATCATTTTTTTTAAAAGACTTGTGACAAATATCTGCTTCAAGATAATCAGACTACACGGGTAAAATTAAAGCTTTAGAATATTGAACAGAGGTTGAGCTTCCTATTGGTTTTTACACTTCACTCTGTTATTACAATTATATGCTTTCACTTTTCAATAATTATTTGCCAAATTGTAATCTCTTGTTGTTGGTGCAGCAAAATATATATTTTTTATAAAAACAGAATGACAAACTTGTTTTTTATAACGGTATAGGACCAGCTGTAACGGACTCACAAATACGTTTGTTTTTAAGGTTCAAAAATGTTCTATAAAATTATTTTTTGGCAGTAAACATTTAGCAAATATAGACAAGGGCCCGCATTTAATACGAACAATGAAACTTGTACCTAATGTTCTACCAGCTTGGTCATTTTGGCAGAAATAGATTTATGAAAAACATAAACCTTGTAAACAAAATTTATTATTATTAATTTGTACGCTTATAAATAATTATTTTACGTTTTAATTTGTTTAACGTAATTTTAAAGGAGTATGTATGGAAATGTAACAGTTATATGTAAACATGATTAGAAATTTTAAAGTTAAAAATTATAATTAATTTTGCTAAACTTATTTAATTGTTATAGCAAACAAACTGCCACTTATTCCATCATTTTTCATATCTTTAGGTTTTCATATTTTTATTTTCTTTTAATTATATCGTATTTTAATTGATGAAATCCATGTATTTATATAAGCATTAAGAAATCTATACAAAAAGGAAACTAATAGGAATCTTTTAAAATAATGATGATTATTTTACAAATGTTTTAACAAATTAAATATATATATAATCACAAATATTTGGTCAACTACATTTATTTTCAAATGTGATGTTTTTACTGCTGACTACAGCATGAAATTTGTTTTTGGCAAATTTGAAATAATATGTTAATTAAAAAAGTTATTTTTGTTAAAATGCACGTAGGCAACACAGTAATAATATGTTGTGGTTAGTACTCTACACAAGACAGTGGTTTCAATCCTTCTAACTGAAACTAGCAAATACGGGTTTTGTGTTTTTATCACCTGACTAATTACCAAGATATGTTCTAATAAAATATTGAAACAATGAAACATTAATTCAAGTGGTCAAATCTTAAATAAAACAATTTTTTAGATAAATTTAGAGCTTACTTATGCTTAGATTTTTGTAAATTGTGCACAATCACAATGGTTACCTGTTGTACTTGTGGTCCTTTAAGTTGAGGAAATTCTTGTGTTAAAAAAGTACTAAATAAATATTAGTATTTTATAAAAAATTAATAATTGTTCTATTAAAAACGATTTTTTATATTTAATTATATATATATATATGTAAAAAAATACAACAATAATTGTTTATACATAAATAATTTCACTATATAATATAATATAATAATAACTAACTATATATTATTAATTAATTTATTATTAATATATAATATTATTAACGTATAAAATAATATAGTATAATAATATAATAATGTAATATAATATACCATGACATTAATTGTAAAATATTATAATATAATATATAATTAAGTAATATAATACAATATTATATAATATAGTATTATTAATTATATAAACATTTATTTTTTAATTTAATAGTTTTAATCAATTATCAAAAATAGTGACAATATCTTTTTTTTTTTGATTTCTGATTAATTAATATCCACTATTATACTTATTAATGCTTAGCAAAATAGTCATTACAGTTGCAAAATCACTGATTGATGTCTCACTTTTCTAACCCCATATATATATATATATATATATATATATATATATATATTATATATATAAATTAAATTATTAGGTGGTCTAACGGTACAATACTTGACTTGAACTTGGGAAGACATGGGTTAGATTCCCACAACCAACACTTTATGCGGGCCACGTTCGGTTTCGCTCATATGCCTACTACTAAAAGATGTTTCCTGTAAAACATTCACAATGGTAAAAATAAATATTTCAAAAACAAGAATTAACATTAATTGTTTTTACAATTACCATTGGTTACAATAATGAGCAAACGTACCTAGTTTCTGTTAATGGAGTTTCTATTGACCCGTTTAAAATAACGTAAATACTGCCTTTAGCTCGTTGCGCGTACTGCATGCAACCAAACGTATTTTTATATTACATATAATTATTCATTTTATAAAATTTAAAATACAGTAAATAGACATAAACAAAGTGCCGCATATAGTGCTAATAACAGAAATCAATTACCTCTGCGTACTCAATTTTGACTTTAGCCCTCTACTAACTTTGGGACTTAGGCACAACTACGTGTACTATGTAATCATAGTAATGTGAGAAAATTATTCCGATTTTTATTTTTATCTACACAATACAGTAGTGTTTTATGTTGGTAAGTACTTGTGCACATTGTAGAAAATGGTTTCATGCACAATATGTTATTCTTTGTTTAAATTTCAAAGTTACCTATAAAACAAGCTATTTTTTAAAAGATTATTATCAAAGTACGAGTTGAAACACTGGTTTTATTAATCTAGTAGTCTAGTGGTACAGCACTGGACGTGAACTTGCGTGGGCATAATAATTGATTACATAACCACATACATATATATGCAATCCATATACTTAAATTACAACAAATTAATGAAATTTTACAATATTTTATTGATTCAATAAATAAACAAACAGATCGGGTAATTTAAACACAAAAATTAGCTTTTCCAATTGATTAAATATGTTAATAAGTAACCTTGAGTCTTGCATTGAAAGTTTACATAGAAATATCACAGTGTTTGTAGAAAGTAACAGCCAATAATTTAAAACACATTGTATAAAAATTATAAAAATGGTTTAACTGTTAAATTGATTTTAAAATTTTTTTATTTGATTTTTGATTACTTAAATGTTTTATGTAAAATATTATGTAAATACATTTTTTAACAAAGATAAAAAGGTCTTTTATCTAGTTTGTTTTCAACAAGCACTAAAGCTCTATACTATGTATGCTTCTTGAGAATTCTATAAATCGACATACTGACGGTAAGCCATTATTTACTAGAATAAACAAAGTCAATAGTTTCTTATTGAGTGGACGTAAGTGGGCATAGGTTTGATTTCCACCGCCGGCACCAAATGCGAGGCTACGTTTGGCTTTGCTAAAATGTCCAATGTTGAATCGTATTTCTGATAAAGCATTTAAAGTAGTAAAAATTGAAAAAAAATTGGTTGTTGGATGCAAACAAATAAAAAATGGTATACACAAGCGTTTTGAGTTACACAATTTGAAAAAGAATGAATTGTACTAGCGTATGTTTAAAAATTAAATCTTTTTACAAACAATTTGCCATATAAAATAAACAAAGCTGATTTTATAATTCAAAATTATTTGTGATGTTAATTATTTTTGATAACACGTTTTGTATATAATACTGAATAATACCGAAAATTATATTAATCTGTTATTGACTATAACTCCAAGATAACATGGATGCATGTGTGCAATATTATGTATCAATTGCATTTGTCAAAAAACACTAATTAATGTTTTAAAAGAAACAGCCACTAAAAACCTATTTTATTAAATACAACGGCATAGTACTTAAATAACAGGTACGTTTTTTAATTTATTATAACCATGTATATGTAAGTATAATGTTTGTATTATTAATACCAATATTTAGTTGGCTCCATAACTTGCACAAGTTTTAATTCTTAAAAAGTTGAATAATAAACAAATTTATTTCTACAGTTTATTTTATTTTATTTTATCTATAACCTAATTTTTTACAAGAAAATTGACATCTATTAGTTGTTAAATAAAAAAATTAGAAATTAAAACTTACCTGTTTAGAAGCTTCTTTCCAAAATGAATAAGTAACATGATAATCACAAGCACATTTGCCGTTATATTTACCGTTTTCACCAACTACGTTTTTATCACACAAGTCCACACCATCTAGTAGAAATCCTATTATACAAAAAGGTTAGTAAAATATATGTGATGAATAAAATTTAGTTTAAATTTCTTGTTAGTTTTCCTGAAGGATGCAACTCGCTCGTACAATATTGTCATATATATATATATATATATATATATATATATATATATATATATATATACTAAAAATATAATGCAAACAACGTAATTGTGTATTTCTGAGATATTACAGTTTAATGTAATAAATAATAATAATAATAATAATAATAATAATAATAATAATAATAATAATAATAAGGATCATTTTTAACAAAAAACTAGGTTAAGACAGATAATTCCTTATCTTGTGTATGTTTCATTATACTAAAAATAAACAAATTAATACAAATTAATACAATGATATTCAAATATAGAGCTTTTCATTAACTGCTTAAAATAGATATTATGCAAAAATGGCTGTATACTACTAGACTCATTTTGGTATTTAACAGGTTAATTTTTGTAAATTTGTGTTTTATTCGCTTTAAAACAAAATACTAAAGAACTTAGGAATATTTTATTTATAGAATATAACTAGTTGTTTAATTTTGTAATACAAAAGTACTTGATTGATAAACTAAAATAATCTCTATTATTTGTTAACTTAATAAAAACGTATAGCAATAAAAGTTTTTAATTGTTGAAAGGTATATATATATATATATATATATATATATAAACTGGAAAGAAATAAGAAAATCATATAACAGATTATATTATATAGATATAAATTTGTATAAAAAGAATTAATTATTTAATTTTACCTGGTAGCGTAGTTTCCAAACTTGCGCATTTACCTAACGTTTTACACATTAGAATAACCAAACGACCCATTTTGCTGTAAAAATGTTGCTGTTTAAAATAAAAATATTTTTGTTTATAAATAATATAAAAAATAACTGTTCAATTGTTTTATGTAATTAAAACTGCAGAACTTTTGTGTGTACTCTTTTTATCGTGTAAAAAATAACTTATTTTGCAAATTTCACTTTCTTAAACAATTATTTATTACAAACTTAAAATGTTTCTACAAAATATTATTACAAATATTCATTTGCATAAAAAGAATAGCACGTTTTTTTATGAAATAAATGGAACACAACTATATGTAATTATATGCATTAAATTAACGAAATTAAACAAAATGATACCTAACTCTTCAGTTCTTAATTGTTAACCTACATTATCCATTTGTTGTTGATAACCAAAAGCTTCTTTAACAAAATCTTCATAAGACGATTGTACCCTTGGACAAGAACTTGAATCAGCTTTATTTCCAAATATTAATAAAAATTTTGCTATAAGACTGTTACAATCTAAGCTATAAATTATTTAAAAAATATGTTATTAATTTAAAAAAAACATATTTATTTTCTAATTAGTTTGTAAATTATTGTTTATTACATACACAAAAATTAAAATTTTAAAATACGTATAAATATGTTCTCTTATTTATAAACTTAAACAATAATTACAAATTTTAATGTAGAAAAAATTTTTATTACGTGATATACGTATAATAATTTTTATTAAATTTTAATGTATATTATTATAAAATTATTATTCCATCAATATTTGATGTTAATAATAAAACAAATAGATAAAATTACAACTGGTTCATAATCAAAGGTTGAGTAAAATTGTAAACATAAAACATAACTTCAAATATTACATTAAATGTAAAGCATATATAATTTATTTGGTTACGAAATAATTTCCTGCATAATACACTACAAAATGTCAAATAATAAGTGTAATTCTTTTCTTTTGTAGACACTTGCCTACGTGTAGTATTTTATTTTGTTATGTACTACATAAATTCTTTTAAATCAGCGTTTTATTAACAACAAAATAAAGTACCAGATAATGCTTAAATGTTTAATTATATTATTGTAAAATAAACCTCAAGCGTTCTTTTTTGTAATAAAAAATTGACTAAATATTAATTTTCAACATAATTTTGAAAACAAATCAATAGATTTTATTAAAAAACAAAATAGATTTTTAAGTGTAATATTACATTCTTAATATAAATTATTTATTATATATAAAATCAAGTGTAGAGTTCTACACATCATTTAATGTCATTTTCAATTTTAATTTTAAAACGTTACTTATAAAATTAACGAACAAAGTGAATAATTCAGCATTAATAGTTTTTCATTTTTATCCACAATTTTCGTTATTTGTCGTACATTAAAATATTTTTAAAGATTATTAAAAAATAAACAATATTATTGAATACCATATTGGTGCGCAATTTTTGTGTAATACTAAAACACACTGATTTGTTAAAAATTCATTACATTTCCAAGTTATAATTTCAATGTGTTTCTATAAATTAATTTACATAATTTAATTATAAATATTCAAAATTTACACTTTTTGTAGCACAACAAAACAAATAAACAAACAAAATTTATAAGGAAAATCAAGGAAATAAAGCTTGGTTACCTAATCTTGTGAACTTTTTGGTACATAAAAATATTCAAATCAATTGTGCCTGCATCTACTCGTTGAAAGGGAAACCCAGTTACAGCAATGTGCACTTGGTCCCTGCTGTTATTAGTTTAGATGCTTATTGGCACTTAGTCCACGATACACGGATGCGGAGGAGGAACAGTCGGGAATATGACCATTATTGGAAATTGAGACTTTATAAGCACTACTCAAATCATTAGAATTATAGCGTATATATGTTAAAATTTGTGTTGATATAAATAGGAAATACATAAAAAAACATTAAATTATAAATTTGTTAGATTACAAATAATATTATTATTTACCTTTGTGCATTATTCTTTTCTTTCCATAGTACACAATTACTCAATAGTATTTTAGGTAAATAATCTTCCAATAAACCAAGACGTAAAAAGCACATAAAACTAACAAATAATGTGTTAAAAATAAACATTTTAAAAATTGAATTTTAATTATTTGTTGCATATATATAAAAACTGATACACTTACCACCTCAATAAAGTGCATTTTATTGGCTAATGCACAAAAAACATACAAAGTGCAAAAATGTAATATATATATATATATATATATATATATATATATATATTTACAACTCCTAAGCTAATTAGTGTTAAAAATGTAGTTATTAAAGTAAAACATCTGTAGCAATCACATAACTCAAAAAAAGAACTTACTTTAATCATGTTATATACAATATTATATAATAAGTAAAATACAATTACAATTTTGTTAATATCTACTGTTAATATAAAAAATAATTGCATAAAAGTTAAACTTGTTCAAAATTACAAATCGGGTAAAATTATTAATATAAAATATAACGTCAAATATGAAAAAAACAGAACACATGGAATATTTTCAGTTACCGAATGATTGATTAAATAATAAAGAACAAAATGTTTAATTATTAATGTAATTGCCTTTCTTTTTAATTACTTGATTAAGGCGGTTTAGAATGCTGTCGATAAAATTGTTGATATATTCTTATTTTATCTCATATTAAACAACAAACTGAATACGATTACACAAATCCTCAATTTCAGTATGCTTATTGATGTTGCGCTTTAGCATACTGAAGAAATTTCTAATAACATTGATATTCGGGCTGTTAGGTGGCAATTGAGTGAAAGATAGCTTTTTTGATTTTAGCCCTCTACTGTTTAAATGTAAATATAAAGCAAATATAGTGAACTTAGATAAATATGACGTTACCTTCTTGGACGTATGACATGGAGCATTGTCCTAAAGAACATTAGTAAGCCTGGTGTGACTGTGTTGCATTTCATTATAAAAAACTTCCTTCATTAATGAAACAAAATTTTCACTATCTAAGGTACCGGATATAATTTTCCATTTAATAGGTTCATTATACTTAATACCAAACCAACACATCACTTGTCGATAGTGGGCTTTTTTTCTAACTACCGGAAGTAAACGTTTTTGAAATTTTGTATCCAAATAGTTTATCCCGAACTATTGTTTTATCAGTAAAATATACAGAACGCCAATAAGACAATCTTTTTTTAATCCACTTGTTATAAAACATAAATCTACATTCTTTTTGTTTTTTATTAATAAATGGTTTAACTATTGGCGATTCAAGTGTTAAACCAAATTCTCTTGCACGGCTTCTCACCATCGAATAACTAAATTCATGTAAACTATCTTTTACAATATTCGAAATAGGCTTGTTGTAATATTTTTTTAATTTCATTAAAATTTTTCGATTATCGGTCTTACTTGTTTTTCTTTTTCTTCCAACATTATCATAGTTTCTTGGTTTTTGTCCATTCAAAACACGATAAATTGTTGTAAGACTTACTCTATACAATTCCGCTAATTGTTTAGGCAAAAATCTATAGTCTTTTAATTTTTTATAACATGGTGTTCATTGTCATTAAGATGGTTATCTTTTCTATCGTTGGTATTCATTTTACAGAATGAAAACAGATAAGGGAATTAATCTGATTCTCAAGGTCAATTATAATTTAAAATTAAAAATTTTTTTAGATTACCAAAAAAAATAAAAAAATTTTTAATATATTTTTAAGTAATTAAATTTTAATTTTAATTAGTATTATGACGGTACAACTGGATCAAAGTTGAATGTATAAATTTTACCTATTAAACGTTGTTTATTTTTAATAAAATTAAGCACACAAATTAATAATCGACCAAGTATTATAAAAAATTATATAGTTTCAACTTATTATCCACGTTTATATGAGCGTTGTTTTTAAAATATGCTATTTTGGCCGACTCAGCGCCTTTAAATAAATATTTCTAAATAAATATAAAGCACTTATTACATATTTTACATTATTTTAAATTCTTAATATTTATTTTTACAAAAAAATAATTGGAGATAACAAATTAATTTAGATTAATTTTTTTTCTGAATTTTTAACACTAATTTATTCAGTGGCTGTATATATATATATATATATATATATATATATAATTCTGTATTAAAATATTTTGTTTATGTTATACTGAAGAAAAATAAAATATTTTAAAATTGTATACTTATTTAAAAGCAAATAAGAAATTTAGTACGCATAATTTAATACTTTGCTTATATTTCATTTTTTTTATTGAGTTTAGTAAATTTTAACTAATGTTTGCAATATTAGAAATTAATGTTTTAATGTTTAATTAATAATCATTGTTTGGTATATTTGTCAAATTCAGTGTTCCACAAATAAATCTTTTTTATTTTGTGGTAAATTATAATGTGGAAATTATTTAATTGTTTTGTTCAATTTATTAAATTAATCAGTTTGATAAACATTTATCAAATAGAAATGTATTTAAAATCTTGATTATTTTTAAATCAAAAAGTAAAAACCATTATATAAAATAATTTTTTAAATAATTGAAATAAAATATTAATATATAAAGGTGTTTTGTATTAAATTTTGATGAAAAATTATTCATAAATGTGTTTATTTTACGACACTCATTCCATTTAACATTATGTAGATTTATGAGCCTATACCATATTATTAACTGCTATGTTACCTTATAATTATAAGTAAATAGATTTAAAAATTGTAACATTACATTTATTAACAATAACGAATTGTTTTATTTCTTATTAAGTTTTTATTAAAAATCCTTTCTTTAATCGATTTCTAATTTAAAAAATATATACTTTACACTATTGGCTACTTTTTCAATGTTAATAGTCATCTATCCGTAGATTAGTGGTTTAAGGCGCTCACCTGATACCAGATAGGGCGTGGGTTCAAGTTCAAGTGTGTAGAACTTTAAAGGTATGTGCTGTTGATGATTCCAAATAAGGATGAAACAGCTGTACAGTGCTTCTGGTTAACTTGAAAACCTAGTAAATTTATTATACGAGTGAATCTGACAATGCTAATATAACATTTCTAAAAACATAGAATCCCTTAAAAAACCCATTGTTAACTAGTCAGAATTGCCCATGTTCCAATGGCTGACACCATCTTCCTCATCTCATCATTCGGTTTAAAAAAATGCATTTTTGGATTACACATTCGCAAACATTTGCTATCAATTAGCATTTCCGATTTTATTTTTATTGGTTCAAATTTCAGATAGTAAAAACATTTTACTGAATTTGTACGATTCTAACTACTGACAATAAGAAAAGTAGTCAAAAGCATAAAATATTTTTTAATTAAAAATCCATTGAAGAAGCTGTTTTAAGAAAAACCAAATAAAAATAGAAAAATTCATTATTTTTAATAAATGTAAAGTTAAAATCTTTAAATATCTTTTTTTTCACTGATTCTGATCAGCATTCTCCTTTTGGTTCTGTCCGTAGCGTCAATTTTTGTTAGTCCCTTCTCCTTCATATCGACTTCCACACAATCCAACCATCTTGGTTGGCCACAGTTTTTTAACTTTTTACTTCTAATGCCATTATTCGCCTCGGAACGTAGTTTTCTTGAATTTTCTTATGAGCTTCGATGACTTTCAGTTTTCCTTTAACAAATTCATATTCTATTCTGTTTAATTTCGACACTCCCAACGATCATTGAAGTATTTCCATTTCTACTGAATTCAGTTTTCTTTCTTGGGTGTTTTTAATATTCCATGTTTCCTATCCGTACATCAGGGCTTAAAAATGTTACTTTTTGTTCTTGCTGTCATTTTTCTGTCGTACAGAATCCCTGTAAGTTTTCTCCAATTATACCATCCTGCTTTTATTCTTTGTGCAATCTCCTCATTCAAATCTCTATTCTCTTCTAACGATAAATCAAGGTATTTTTAAACGTTTTTACTCTCAACAAGTCTTGGTGTTGCATTTTGGTTTCCTTACTATTTTCGTTTGTTGTACTCATATACACTATCTTTTTCTTGTTAACTCTTAATCCTCGATCCTTCAGTGCCTTTCTCCATTGCTCTAACTGTCTTTCCAAATCCTCTTGTTTCTATCGCATAAGACAATGTCATCTGCAAATTGAATACACCATGGAAATTCCATCTTAATATTTCTTGTTAGCACGTCAAAAACTAGATTAAAGAAATACGGGCTTAGTGTTGAACCCTGATATAGACCAATTTTTAGTGAAAACACTAGTTTTCACCAACGTTTTTACATCATCGTACATATCTTGAACAATCTTTACGTACTTTTTAGGAAAACCTTTTTCTCTCATGCACCTCCACACTTCCTATCTCGGAATCCAATCGTATGATTTTTTAAAATTGATAAACACCATATAAAGACCCTTCTGTTTCTCTCTGTGTCTTTCTATTGTTGTTCTTATAAAGAAGATTGCATCACTTGTACTACGTTTAGGCAAAAATTCAAATTGTTCTTCTTCAATGACTGTTTCTTTGCGGATTTTTCTATCAATAATTTGCTTCCAAAGTTTTAAAGTATGTAACATAAGCTTTATACCCCAAAAGTTACCACAGTCTTGAACATCTCCCTTCTTTTTGTAAATTGGCGTGATAACATTTTTTCTCCACTCATCAGGCATTTTCTCTTCGTTCCATATTAAAGTTAACAGTTTAGTTAAGCTGTCAATTTCATAGTTTCTCAAACATTTCCATACTTTGATAGGTATTCCGTCTGGTCCTAAAACTTTTTTATTCTTCATCTTACTTACTCCTTTAATTACTTCTTTCTGGGATATTTTTTGTGTTACGCCTAGATTAGGTGTCCCATTTTCAATTACTGCTTTAGAATTTTTTTCATTTAACAGTGTTTTAAAATATGCTTTCCATCATTTCTTTATTGATTTTTCTTTTGTTAATACTATTCCACTTTCATCTTTCATTTCTTTGATGTGTGTTAGGTCTTTTAAGGGTTTATTTCTGGCTTTAACGACACTAATCAACCATTTGTCTCATTTAGGTATCTCCAGGTCTTTACACATTTCGTCCCACTTTTTTGCTTTTGCCACTGCTACTGCTCTATTAGCTACTTGTCGGTTTCCAATCCATTTAGGTCTCATTTCTTTTTTTAATCTTCTTTGCTAAACTTCCACATTTTACCACCAAGATTCTTTGTCTGCAGCTGCTTTCTTCCCAGAAGTTAATCTTAGTACCTTTTCAGCTGCTTTCGTAATCACCCTGCTGTTTGATGTCCACCATTCCTGTACTCCTTCCGAAAACTTCCAGTTCTGTATGACCTCGTTTTTAAATTGTTTAGTCAGGTTGTTTTTCTTTAATTTTTACCATTTTTTTCTCTCGAATCTTTGTTACCTTCTTTTGTTTGTTTTTTAAAACTCATTTTCATTAGCACCAACCTGTATTGCGTAGCAACTTATTCTCCATTTATCACTCTTCAGTCTTTTACCCACTTTATATCTCTTCTCCTCGTTGCTAGAAAGTCTATCTGTCTTTGTTTTCCACCGCTCCGATATGTAACCAGTTGATTTCTCTCTTTTTTGAAGAATGTGTTGATTAGGGCCATATTATATGAAACCATACACTCTAAAATTCTTTTGCCATCCTCATTTGTATTTCTAATTTCCCATTCACCGTGGCATCTCTTAACACTTTCTCTAAACTGTTCTACATGTTTGTTTAAATCAGCCCCAAGTATTATTTTCCCTGTTAGTGGAATGTTGCAAAGTATTTCCTCAAGGTGTTTTCAGAATTTATCTTTTACTTCTTCCTCATGTCCAACTTGGGGTGCGTATGCGCTAATAACATTAATGTACAAACTATCTATATTCAGTTTTACTATCATTTCTCATTTGCTAAACCTTTTTACTTCTACTAGGTTCTCTCTTGTCCTGTTTGATAAAATGATAGCTACTCCATTCCTTTATGAGTCCCCACTGTACAGCAGTTTGTGTCCTATGGCCAGCTCTTTCGCTTTCTTGCCGTACCATTTAGTCTCTTGGATATATAGTATGTCCAGCTTTTTTCTATCTATTAGTTCAGCAATTTCTCTTCCTTTACCTGTTAACAATCCAATATTTAAGGTGCCCACTCTCAACTTCTCTTCTATACATCTTCTTTGGACCAACTTTTTTAGTCTGGCTCTTTCGTTTTCAGGTTGCCTTCGCTAAGTTATCACATGACTCAGGTAATAATTATGCGCGTAGCTTATGAAAGATGCCCTATTGTTTATCGAACCATTATGAAACATTTTGACCATTTTAGTGATTGGCGTAGGTTTTACTGTCGGATGCCCTTCCTGACGCAAGCCCTCTTTTATCCAGGTTTGAGACTGGCTAGATCGGCTCATTTATTATTTTCACTAGGCGGAGTTACAACTTATAAAAATATGCATTCTTAATCATGACTCAACTTAGCAGTCAGTAATATGGCACAGGCTCCTTATAAACTGACAATGTTAGGTGGAATGAGTGTCATAAAGTCGATAATTTATCTGCATTTGTTAGAAAAGAAATGGCACATAAATGTATACCTTTATTTACACATACACTGTTTTTAATTACAAGACTTTTTTTCAAAATAAAATACCTAGAATGATTTAAAATTGTATCTTTGTTTGTACAGCTATTGGTTTTTTAGAAAATGAATGTTTTCTGTATTGAACTATTTCAATTAACAAAGCACTATAATAATTATTTTTATTTTTATGTATACTACTTTGAATGTTTTACAAGAAACAACTTTCAGCAGTAGACATTTTACCTAGACCGAACGTGAATCCGCATTTAGTGTCGGTGGAGAGATTCAACTCCATGCCAACGCAGGTCCAAATCGAGTTAACAAGTGATAGCAACACAACTGAGTAGGTATAAATCTGATAGGTCGATGTGAAGGTCACATTTCATCAGCTATTGCTATTGGTTTTGTTTGTTTATTTTACTGATTTTTAGATTTTTGATGAAATTTTTGCTTCTGAGTCATAATGCAATAGAACGTGTTCCTTATACGGAGTGTTCATAGTCTTAGTTGTTCACGTAATTTTATTAACATTATTCTATGACGTATGAGATAAAGTACTAGTTACTGATACATTTTTGAAGGAATTTAATTTCATATTTTGTTTACGTAATTTTTTTAGGTTTCTTAAAAATGATGTTTGTCGTTATGCAAAGTTTGAACTTTGGAAAAAATGTTTCAATACAAGATTTTACAACATTCGCAACAAAGCAGGCATTAGCGACGTGTAAGATATAATGATATTTTATTATATAAGTATTTTCCTCACCTGGTAACTTTAGTTTTCTTAAGTAAGAATATTCTTACATAATATTTTTGCATATTGTAATAATATTAATTCAAACAGAGTGAATTTACGATATATACAGTTATATGATTTAAATCAATAATTGATTAAAGTTAATTAGATATTTAACAACAATTCATAAACACAGATTTAAATTTAGAAACAAGTTGAATTATATTTTAATAGTGTAGTAACATACTATACAATAGTTCTACACAAATCACTTTCAAAATTACGAATTAATCAACCAAATAGTAATAGTAAATGTTTAATAATTAATATTAAACAATCACTAATTTCACATAGTTTTATTGTACATTTTTATTATTGTTTTTTATAAAACATTTAATTTACATAATTAAACTTTATTTAAAAATACAAAAGCATAAAGGAATGTACTAAAACACATGAAGTTAAATAAAAAATATTATTAATATAAAAAATAATATTTTAGATTGTTTTTTTTAAAATATATTAACAAAATTTTTATGAATAATATATTATTTACACGTAATTACTTTATTTCGAATGATATATATATATATATATATATATATATATATACTTGCTTTTTAAATTATTAATTATCACTGAGATATTATATTATCATTTTTTACATCATTCCATAGACCAATATCATGTGCAAAATCTAAAGTTAGTTATCTAGTATGGCTCCATTTGATACTTCATGAGTTTATTGATTCAAGTAATTCATAAAGTAGAAAAAAAGACAAAATATCCTTGGTGATAGTTCAATTTCAAATATATGTATATGACCACTTGCTCTCCGAACACAACTTGAATTTTGGTAGAACTGTCATTAGTAACATATTTCAGATTTTAAATTCTTCATTTGTATCCTTATCAAGAGAGCTATATTTACAGATTTCTGCTCGTCATTTGTTAAAAGTAAATTCACCATTTCCTTTTCTTTTTTATTGGAATGTCGAAAATTTTTTTCTAACTTCCCGACAGAAATTGCATTTTATATTAAAATCTTGTAATCAATTTTATATTAATAATATATAAATAATAATATATATTATGTAATAAACACATGAGAAAATCCTATATTATTTAAATACCGATTATTACTTCCCCGTAATTGACTACATAGAATATATCTTTAATTTCGTATTTTATAGGGTTATTATATTTATAATAATTTTTACTTTAATTAAAACCATGTTAAACCCGGCTGACGGGGGGGGTTACTAAATACCACGGGGGTCCATCCAATTATATTCCATATATAATACCAGCCCATAAATATAATACTTTATAACCACAATAATTGGATACATTTCCACTTTTGGATTAACCTTGACCTTTTTATCGATATTTCGCTAATAAACTAACATATTCCGAGTTAGATTTTCAACATAATTTAATTTATGGATTATATATATATATATATATATATATATATATATATATATATATATATATATATGCCAGGCGTACACCATGTGGTGTATGTACATGGATTACTTACACGGGGACCATCGCTAATAAATGTCCATTCGATGAAAGCTAGTTTTCAAACATTTCGTGGTAGCAAACATTAAAATAAACATAAAAATAAATATATAAAACATCTTAACTTTTAATTATTCGTAATAGCCAATCAAATGCACAGATTATGGTGATATGAGTTTTGTTATATATATATATATATATATATATATATATATATATATATATATATAATTAAAATTAAATTTTTCAAATGCTGATGTTTTATATATTATGTTTAAGTTTTGTATGCTTACTACATGTTGGTTTATCAGAAGATATGTTACCTTCGGTATTGCTGGCTAATTGTATTACATGGAAAGTAAAGAATAATGCACAAGGGTAAATGATAATATTATTCAAAGTAAACATTTAAAAAATCAATTTCTTATGTTATTTGTAATCTAACAAATTTATAATTTAATGTTTTTTATGTATTTCCTATTTATATCAACACAAATTTTAACATATGTACGCTATGATTCTAATGACTTGAGTAAAGCTTATAAAAATTTTTTGTACATTAAAATTTGTAATTATTGTTTAAGTTTATAAATAAGAGAACATATTTATACGTATTTAAAAATTTTAATTTTTGTATATGTAATAAACAATAATTTACAAACTAATTAGAAAGTAAAAAATATGTTTCTTTTAAAATTAATAATATATTTTTAAAATAATTTATAGCTTAGATTGTAACAATCTTACGGCAAACTTTTTATCAATATTTAAAAATGAAAGTCTCGCAAAAGTGTGTCCTTTGGAAGAATCGTATTATGAAGATTTTGTTAAAGAAGCTTTTGGTTATCAACAACAAATAGATAATGTAGGTTAACAATTAAGAACTAAAGAGTTAGTATTATTTTATTTAATTTTGCCAATTTAATGCATATAGTTACATATAATTGTATTCCATTTATTTTATAAAAAAACGTGCTATTCTTTTTATACAAATGAATATTTGTAATAATATTTTGTAGAAACATTTTAAGCTTTTAATAAATAATTGTTTAAGAAAGTGAAATTTGCAAAATAAGTTATTTTTTCTAATGATAAGAGTACAATAATAAAAAAATTTGCAGTTTTAATTACAATAAAACAATTGAACAGTTATTTTTATTATTTATAAACAAAATACTTTATTTCTAAAAATTAGCATTTCTTTTCCTTCAGTGAAACACACACACACGCACAACACATATATATAACATACACGTACAACCCGGACTTTGGTGTGTGTGTTTGGATAAAACGTAGTTGGTGAAAACGGTAATATAATCAGGCAAATGTGCTTGTGATTATCATGTTACTTATTCATTTTGGAAAGAAGCTTCTAAACAGGTAAGTTTTAATTTCTAATTTTTTGGTTTAACAACTAATAGATGTCAATTTTCTGTAAAAAATTAGGTTATAGATAAAATAAAAATAAAATAAACTGTAGAAATAAATTTGTTTATTATTCAACTTTTAAGAATTAAAACTTGTGCAAGTTATGGAGCCAACTAAATATTGGTATTAATAACATAAACATTATACTTACATATACATGGTTATAATAAATTAAAAAACGTACCTGTTATTTAAGTACTATGCCGTTGTATTTAATAAAATAGGTTTTAGTGGCTGTTTTCTTTTTAAAACATTAATTAGTGTTTTTTGACAAATGCAATTGATACATAATATTGCACATATGCATCCAGTATCTTGGAGTTATAGTCAATAACAGATTAATATAATTTTCGGTATTATTCAGTATTATATACAAAACGTGTTATCAAAAATAATTAACATCACAAATAATTTTGAATTATAAAATCAGCTTTGTTTATTTTATATGGCAAATTGTTTGTAAAAAGATTTAATTTTTAAACATACGCTAGTACAATTCATTCTTTTTCAAATTGTGTAACTCAAAACGCTTGTGTATACCATTTTTTATTTGTTTGCATCCAACAACCAATTTTTTTTCAATTTTTACTACTTTAAATGCTTTATCAGAAATACGATTCAACATTGGACATTTTAGCAAAGCCAAACGTAGCCTCGCATTTGGTGCCGGCGGTGGAAATCAAACCTATGCCCACTTACGTCCACTCAATAAGAAACTATTGACTTTGTTTATTCTAGTAAATAATGGCTTACCGTCAGTATGTCGATTTATAGAATTCTCAAGAAGCATACATAGTATAGAGCTTTAGTGCTTGTTGAAAACAAACTAGATAAAAGACCTTTTTATCTTTGTTAAAAAATGTATTTACATAATATTTTACATAAAACATTTAAGTAATCAAAAATCAAATAAAAAAATTTTAAAATCAATTTAACAGTTAAACCATTTTTATAATTTTTATACAATGTGTTTTAAATTATTGGCTGTTACTTTCTACAAACACTGTGATATTTCTATGTAAACTTTCAATGCAAGACTCAAGGTTACTTATTAACATATTTAATCAATTGGAAAAGCTAATTTTTGTGTTTAAATTACCCGATCTGTTTGTTTATTTATTGAATCAATAAAATATTGTAAAATTTCATTAATTTGTTGTAATTTAAGTATATGGATTGCATATATATGTATGTGGTTATGTAATCAATTATTATGCCCACGCAAGTTCACGTCCAGTGCTGTACCACTAGACTACTAGATTAATAAAACCAGTGTTTCAACTCGTACTTTGATAATAATCTTTTAAAAAATAGCTTGTTTTATAGGTAACTTTGAAATTTAAACAAAGAATAACATATTGTGCATGAAACCATTTTCTACAATGTGCACAAGTACTTACCAACATAAAACACTACTGTATTGTGTAGATAAAAATAAAAATCGGAATAATTTTCTCACATTACTATGATTACATAGTACACGTAGTTGTGCCTAAGTCCCAAAGTTAGTAGAGGGCTAAAGTCAAAATTGAGTACGCAGAGGTAATTGATTTCTGTTATTAGCACTATATGCGGCACTTTGTTTATGTCTATTTACTGTATTTTAAATTTTATAAAATGAATAATTATATGTAATATAAAAATACGTTTGGTTGCATGCAGTACGCGCAACGAGCTAAAGGCAGTATTTACGTTATTTTAAACGGGTCAATAGAAACTCCATTAACAGAAACTAGGTACGTTTGCTCATTATTGTAACCAATGGTAATTGTAAAAACAATTAATGTTAATTCTTGTTTTTGAAATATTTATTTTTACCATTGTGAATGTTTTACAGGAAACATCTTTTAGTAGTAGGCATATGAGCGAACCGAACGTGGGCCCGCATAGCAAGTTGGTTGTGGAAATCTAACCCATGTCTTCCAAGGTCTAAGTCAAGTATTGTACCGTTAGACCACCTAATAATTTAATTTATATAAATATATATATATATATATGGGGTTAGAAAAGTGAGACATCAATCAGTGATTTTGCAATTGTAATGATCAATTTTGTTAAACATTAATAAGTATAATAGTGGATATTAATTAATTCAGGTAATTAAAAAGAAATGAGATTGTATAAATTTAAAGATTATTTAAGCATTATTATTATTTCTATTTATTAAAACAGTTAAAAAAACTAAAACTTTTAATAATTTATTTACATTATACAATATTATTATTATATAATGTTATTTTAAATTATATTATATTAAATAATTATTTTATTATATTATATTATTATGTTATATTATTATGTTATGTTATATTATATTATATTATATTATATTGTATTATAATATATTATATTATATTATATTATATTATATTATATTATATTATATTGTATTATATTATATTATATTATATTATATTATATTATATTATATTATATTATATTATATTATATTATATTATATTATATTATATTATATTATATTATATTATATTATATTATATTATATTATATTATATTATATTATATTATATTATATTATATTATATTATATTATATATTATATTATATTATATTATATTATATTATATTATATTATATTATATTATATTATATTATATTATATTATATTATACTATATTATATTATATTATATTATATTATATTATATTATATTATATTATATTATATTATATTATATTATATTATATTATATTATATTATATTATATTATATTATATTATATTATATTATATTATATTATATTATATTATATTATATTATATTATATTATATTATATTATATTATATTATATTATATTATATTATATTATATTATATTATATTATATTATATTATATTATATTATATTATATTATATTATATTATATTATATTATATTATACTATATTATATTATATTATATTATATTATATTATATTATATTATATTATATTATATTATATTATATTATATTATATTATATTATATTATTTTATATTATATTATATTATATTATATTATATTATATTATTTTATATATTGTTTATGTATAATTATGTATGTTATATTAATAATAAATTAATTAATAATATATAATTGATTATTCTTGTATTTTATAACATATATATATGTATGCTCCAATTATTGACATTACTTTTGATAAAATTAAATATTAAAATAATTGTTTTTTATAAAGCAATTTTTAATCCTATATAAAATTCTGATATTTGTTTAGCACTTTTTTTTCAAGAGAATTTCCTCAGCTTAAGGGTCCACGAATAACAAACGTAACTCTTCTGATTGTGCACAACATAGAGAAATCTAATTATACGTAAGCAAGTTTGCTTGTAATTTACAATAAAGTTATATATTATTTTATTTTATTTAATATTTGACCACTTTAATTAACATTATTTTGAATTAAATGTTTTATTAATGTTTTATTGCTTCAATATTTTATTAGAACATATCTTGGTAATTAGTCAGGTGATAAAAACACAAAACCCGTATTTGCTAGTTTCAGTTAGAAGGATTGAAACCACTGTCTTGTGTAGAGTACTAACCACAACATATTACTGTGTTGCCTACGTGCATTTTAACAAAAATAATCTCTTTAATTAACATATTATTTCAAATTTGCCAAAAACAAATTTCATGCTGTAGTCAAGCAGTAAAAACATCACATTTGAAAATAAATGTAGTTGACCAAATATTTGTGATTATATATATATTTAATTTGTTAAACATTTGTAAAATAATCATCATTATTTTAAAAGATTACTATTAGTTTCCTTTTTGTATAGATTTCTTAATGCTTATATAAATACATGGATTTCATCAATTAAAATACGATATAATTAAAAGAAAATAAAAATATGAAAACCTAAAGATATGAAAATGATGGAATAAGTGGCAGTTTGTTTGCTATAACAATTAAATAAGTTTAGCAAAATTAATTATAATTTTTAACTTTAAGGATTTCATAACGTTTACGAGCAACTGTCATATATATATATATATATATATATATATTTCTTTATATACAAATTTTAATTAATTTTATTTAGCCACACATGTAATGGAACAGTTTTTAAAGACATAGCACAAAAATTTACCGAAAAGAATATTACCGTTTTTTGCAACGATAATCCAAGGTATATGAAAGAAATTAATTATGTTAAAACAATTATTTGTTGATGCTGTATTTATTTAAGCATATTAATTAGATATACTTATTAAACTGTTGCCTATGACTATTTAGAAAACAATGTTTTTAATTGTAAACTGTATTATTATTTCGTTATTTATGTCAATTCATTAAATATTGTTAATAATAATATATATATATATATATACATTATTTTCATTTATATTAATTTATTGGATTGCATGTAGTAAATTTTTATATTGTATTATATTCAATTTTTTTTCCTTTTAAATTGCTTTAAATAAACGTTTTTAACATTTTAAACATAGAAAATAATTATTTTATTATTTTAATAATTTATAAATGATTTAGAGTTGTTAATAATAAATATTATTTAAATTTTAAAAAGCATTCTGTAGGAAAACCAAATCAATGCAACCATGAACCGGTGTTCAATATATATATATATATATATATATATTATTTTTATTTTTATTTATTTACATAGTATTTAATCAATTATTAATTATAATAAAAGTTTCAAACAGAATGATAGTTTTAACAAATTAATATATTTTTTATTTTGTTCATTTAGTCAATTTCGACATCTTCAATGCATTAATGAACCAAATAACGAAGCCTGTAAAATCAATGTTTGAAATGTCAATCGTGCTTATTCCGTTTATACAATTTTATCCGTACTCTTGTTTGTATTATACAACTTCTTGCTATTTAAACATTACTTTTAATTAATAATTGTTAATAGAACTCTTTTTAACTTGAAAAATATAATAAAATAATTTAGCAGATTTGAATAATTGATAATTTTTATTACATCCAATTTTATTTAAAATAAAATAATTAAATTATATTTATTTTCGTTTTAATTGAATGTAATACAGTTTTGTTTTAACAAAGTGGTTATTTTGCAAATGATTACTTTTTTGTAAGATAAAAATATTTATAATTTTGGATTTGTCAAATAAATATTAATCGAATGAAAAATTAATGTCAATTATAAATAACATCTATGTAAAAATAAAATAAACTAAGTAAAATAATTATGTTGAAATAAATGAATAACTGAAACCTGAAACCAGGCTACAAGTTACGATGTTTTTCAAATGGTATTAAGGTCGTTGAGCTAAATTGTACAACTGCATTGCTGTAATTTTAGTTATTGAAAATAACAAAGCAACTAAAAAATGTAATAGATTTAACGAAATTAGTTTTATCAAAATGCATGTGTTATAAAATAAACCCTTAAAATAAATATGCATTTTTAAGAGTAAAATAAGATTAAAACTATGACGACTCTATGTAGACTGTCAACTAGAATTAAAATTAATAGTTTTATGATTACAGAAATAAAATTTTCGTAAAATTGAAAAAATAAAAATAAAAAAAATCAGTTAATTTGATGCTGATAACATCATTTATAAAGGTTTTACTAATATTATATAATTAAATAACAACATGTAAAAAAGTTTTAATGGTTAAACACTGTTTGGATGATGAGGTTTATTTACAAAATTGTGTTGTACAGTGTATAAATATTAAATTATATACTTTAGGATTATTTCTAGCGTAAATGTTATTAAGGTATATTTTCAATAAAAAACATTTTAAATTTATATTTTCTTTAAAAATATAATAAAATGAACTGTAGAAATTTATAAAAAAATGTAGCATAATTAGTAATTTTTTAATTTTATTTTTGTTTATTACTTTGAATGTTTTACAAGAACATCTTTCAGCAGTAGACATTTTAGCAAAGATAAACGTAGACGCGCATTTTAGTGCCGGTAGTGGGATTCGAACCCCGATGCCCACCGGAGTCCAAATTCGAGTGCTGTACCGCTAGACCACGCCGGTAATACTAAATTTTCCAAAATTTTAAATAAAATATTTAATCTTAAATTACAACCTGATGCTGTAAATCATGTAACATTTAATAAAAACAATGCTTTGGTGTATATGTTCAAAAAAAACATTATTTTAATAATAATAATATTAAAATAAATCTATTTTTCATTTATATAAAGCTCAAATTCCTTAATTAGCAATAAGCTTACATTCGTTCAATTGCCTCCAGATAACACAAACCATAATATAATTGTAATTTTGTTAATTTTTAAAAATACATTGCAAATATCTTTAAAAAATACAAAATTTAAATTAAGAAAATTAATTATGTAATGCAAAATCGAATTCTACGATATTAAATTAAAAAAACAGATAGATTCTTATTATGAAAGTTTAGAGCTAATTACGGAAAGCAGTGAATATTACCTAAAATCTGAAAAAGCTATAGCTTTTATTATACATATTTTATAATATGATTTAATTGTAAGCAAACAATTTGCTCTATTTTTACTGTTTCAAAATATCTAAATTTACGGATTTGGTCTAAATTAAAATTTCATATTAATAATAGTTAAAATGTTAGTTTTACTTTTTAATTAATAAGTTCGAGTCCACCGCTGTTTTACCAAACTAAATAAACGCAGTTTTTATTTTAAATTTGCTTTACCATATTTTAAGCTATTTTGACAACTTACGCAATATTATACGTATAGCAAATGCGCAATTGTAAATTATCACATATTGATATTGATTATTTTTCAACATCTATTTACTCAGATTTTATAACACATAATGTTTGACTATTTTATTTTCTAATATTAGTAATAATTTAAAAAATAAAAATTTTCATTCTAATGGAAGGGAATTTTGAGTAGTGAGTAATTAATTATTTACAAGTAATATGATAAATACTTCACTTCTTAAAATGTTTGAGTATATATATATATATATATATAAGCTTTTTGAGTAAAATGTATAATTTATTTTATAAAGAAAACTGACTTCAGCTGACACTGGTGTAACAAGTGATATAGACCGTTTATGGGAGACGTATATGTGTGTATAAGTATTAAAATATTAACGTAGAAATAATATATAGTTTTGTTTGATAAGTACATTGTAGATAATGGTAATTGGACAGATAGGGATAATTGCAATTTTGATAGATTTAGGTAGACATGTTATTACTATTATTATTATTATTATTATTATTACAAAGCCCTTTCGCTTTAAAAATAAGCAAAAAAACAACAACAACAAAGTCTCATTGGCATTGGAGATTCTGCATATCAAAGATTGAGCATCCTTTCGGCCAACACTCAACCCTGTCATCTGTGTGTAACTCTGTCATCCAGAAACATGCAATCACTTTTTGGCCGTTGTTTTTGCGGAATGGCGTCCTCTTGATTGTTTCTGTAGCAGTATAATTTTTTACAGAGGCCAAGTTGCTAAACTTGCTCTCAAACCCTCCTCCTTTTTCCAGACTTGAGTCTGGCTAGATTAAATCATTTCTGGTCCAAGCTAGGCGGAGTTAGATAGACATGACTTAAATTACTATTTAGATTGAATAGCAATTTTGCTAATTCTGACAGGTACGTATTTAAATAAACATTTGTTCTGCAATTTTATTTTGAAAACGTTTTTAATTATTTTTTACCAATTTTCGATAAGTTACTTTAAGTTGCATTCTAAGCATTATTTAAATGGATTATTTTCATTTTCATATTTAAAGTTTTTCGTTTCGAAATAAACATGACTGTATTTTTTTATCCTTCAGTAGTGTTTTATTGTATTTGGAGTTAAAGTATTTTTACATAAACAGAATGTTTTCACCCTTTTATTATCATACATTGTGATTTGTATAATGCACGTTTTGTAACTTGTTGTTATTAAAAAGTTGTAATATCTTTTGATTTTTCCTTGACGAAAATTATTACTAGCGTAAAATGGAAACTTTTTAATTCATATTTTAAAATTCAGTTTTAATTTTTTGAATAAATATTTTAAACACTTTTAACTGCAATTAGTAATGTTGTAAAAAGTACAACCCCGTAAAAATATTGTTTTAAAAAAATAAAGTTTGGACAAAATTAATTATATAGAGCATGCAAAACATTAATCCTTTTTAATCAGTGCTCTATTTGCTCTAAAACAAGGTATCATGACTTAAAAAGATTGTCAAATTTAACTTTTTTAAAGCAAACTTCAAGCACTAGTTTTTTAATAAAAAGTAGATTAAATATTTTATGAATAAAAAATCGAAATATGCTATTTTTCTGCTCCTTACTAGCAAATAGCTAAATTCTTTTAGCAAAATACATTAAATTGATTTTTTAATTTTTAATGTTAATATTGATTTTTCGCTTAATTTTAACTACAAATCAATATTTTTAGTAAAAACCTACTTAATTTTTAAGTGCATTATTTTATAGAAAAGCGCTACTCAGCGAACAAATTATAATTCTAAAAATAATATATTTTAAAAAATTTGATTGTTTATTTTGAAAATAAATTACTTAAGACATAATAATAATAATAATAATAATAATAATAATCTTTTTACATAAATTATTATTATTATTTATTTATTTTATTTTTAATATGACATTATTGCAGGGCTTATTATATATAAACTTGGATTTTTATGAGTGTTTTTAATAATAATTTTAAGTATATGAATAAATAATTTATTAATTGCTATAAAAAAGCAAATTACATCAAGAAATTCTGTCATTGTATACGTTATCGCAATTGTTAAAATTTTTAAGCAAATATTTCTTATCACGTGTAAAACAAAGTGTAAAGTATTTTATATTATTTTTTACTGTTCTTAGTTTTTATTATTTTGTTTAAATAAATTACAAATAAAACGAACGGAATATAAAAAATGAATTAAAATTTAATACTCTTTTGTAGCATTTTTAAATTGTGATTGGAGGTAAAGTTTGTTATAATATAAGCTTTGGTGTAACAAATGGTTTACAAATGAAGCACTAGGTTATTAAGGCTTTGTTATTAAAGGTTAAAACATAGTTGCACAAAATTTATTTTTAAAATTTTTTATAAAAAAATAATTTGCAACTTTTTCTCTTTTACAAATTTATAAGTAATGTTAATTTACTTACATAAAAACCGAAAAATATGTTTAAAAATGATAAGTATTTAGAAACTTTTATTGAATTTTTTGTATATATATATATATATATAAATATATATATATATATAATGTTTGCTATTATGAGTGTTTTACGAGAAACAACTTTCAGCAGTAGACAATTAGCGAAGCCGAACGTAGGCCCACATTTTAGTGCCAGCGATGGGATTCGAACCCATGTCCACTGAGGTACGAATTCAAGCGCTGTACAGCTAGACCACCCCAGCACATATTATTGCTTGTTTGTTAATTTTTTTAAAAAGAACTCATGGATGCAGTTAGGTAATACAAAGACAACACAAGGAGATTATTTAATTCAATTGTTAAAAATATTTCAGCATTTTACTTAAGTTAAAAAAAATTATTACAAACATTATCAAAGTTGGTTATTTTGCAACCGAAAACTTTAAAAACATTGCTTTGTTTTTAAACATGCCCATTTTCTCCCCGTCATTGACTTTTACCATTTACGATCAATATTTGTAGATAATTTAAGCAATTGTTTTACAAATTGTACACAAACTAGTATCAAAGTAAACTTTTAAAAGCATAGTGTTCATTTAACTAAAACATTTAAAAATAATAAATTTTGCAAACATTTGAATAAAAAAGCAAACTTAAAACAAACATTTTTCAAGTATATTAAATGTAAACTCCCATCTCAACTTTTACATGTCTATCTTAAAAACAATATACAGTTTCTTCTACTTACAGTCTTAGATTAGCAATTTTTTACAGAATATTTTATGTCTATTTTCAACACGAATAATTTTTTGCGTCCTTTATTCTGAGTCCTCAGCAAAAATTAAACGTCCTATTTATCTGCCAATTTAATTCTTCTAGGCCCAACGGAATTTATTTTAGTTTGCACTCATTTTGGTATAACAACTAAAAACTGTTTTTAAATCTAGAAACTGCCTTTTATCAGGCCTATTTATAATTCAAGTAGCAAGTATTTTGGACAACTAGCATGGTATTGGTTTATAATTTAAAAAAATTGAAAAAGTTAATAAAAACACATATTTTTACTTTTACTGTCAAAATTATACTAGTAACCGCGATGCAAAGTTAGTTCATGTTTAAAACGCCGAATTCACTGATTTGTTAGTTTTTACGAATAGTTGAACTAATTGTATTTATTTAAATTCCAAACTGAGTTATTTTGTGACCGATTTACTACTTATTAATGAATTAAGTAATTTATTTTCTAATTGCTAATTTAACGTTAGACTAAATAAGGACATTCTTTATTGTAAGATTGCTTTCTTAATTTTACAAAAATACGTTTTTATTTATAATATTGATCAAAATTTTGTTATAAATAGTTTAATGCGCTAACTTGTAAAATATTAACTTAAAAATGTTACAGCTAAACATTTAATAGCGTTTATGATTAGCCAATAAATAATTTATACACCAATGTTTTGGCACTCGGCCTATTTCTTTAGTAAGACCCAAAATAATTTTCGATTTTTTAAACATTTTTGTTGAATAATATCAAGGTAGTTGAAGCCCCATTTTAAACTTAGTAATAAAAAATATTAGGTAATATATTTCTAAATTGCGTTTGTCTATTGTACATGCTTTATATTAGACCGCATTTAGAATTTTATGTTTAAGTCACAACATTTTTATTAACAAAGATATACTAATTAAGAAAAACATAAGAAAAACATATCAGTAACTTCTCTATATCTTTCTAACACACAACCTACTCAGATCGTTAAAAATCACTCAATTTATTTCCATCAAGCAATAAAATACGTCAAAAAAAATTATTTTTTAAAAATTTTATCAATACGAGTTAGAGTTCAGTATTCTTTAATATTTTCAAAAATCCCTGCAAAGCCATCTGTATAAACCACTGAAATCTAAAGTTTAACTTAGGCAACACTATTTAACAATCAAGGCTATTTTACCTAAAATCAATCCTTCCTTGCACATAATTAATTTACCAACTCTTAAAATCTATAAATTATTTTACAACAAACACTTACTTTTAAATTTTATTTTATTTTTTAAATTGTTTTTATTTATTTTTATCAGCATTTTTTATTGAATTGTTACTTATTTTATATTTGCTTATTCTACTTAATTAGTGTGCCAATTTAAAATTTGCAACAATAATTTGGAATTAATTAAAATAGCATTTAAAATTTTTTAAAACATAAAATTACGTTTTTTAATTAATTTAAGATATTTTTAATTAAACTGAATATTAGTAAGTTTAACACAATAAAAATATTAAAACATGTGCTTTATATTATTTGAAAACAAACGTAAATTTAAGCAATCTTATCCTAATATATCAGCTTATCAAGTTTGGTTGCAATTTTATTTTTTGTTAGAAAACACTATTATAATTTTAAAAACTTAAAACTTAGTCTTGTTTAAAATATTACTACTGAATACGCAGAATTGTTTCAACTTGGAATAACCTTCCTCCTATATGATTAGTTTACCCGTTTTTAATAACTTTAAATTATCCTATTTTAAAATCATTTGCATAAAGCAAAATGTTAGAATAAACTACTGTTGATAGATCACTAGCAAATATAATAAATAGTAGGAGACTTAGGAATAATCTTTGTGGCACACCGGAAGTAATCTTGCATTAAGGTTTTCCCAAGCCTAACTCTAAAATTCCGATTTTTCAAAAAATTCCTTATTCAGTCCATAAGAAGATTGCCAATACGAAAAGACATAAATTAGGTTATAAAAAAAAATTGTGGTAATTTATCAAAATCCTTTGAAAAATTAAAGTAAACTGCCTTAAGGTTGATGCTTTAAAGCACTAGTTGGTCTTTTAGTAAAATCTAACAGATTAGATAGACAGGATCTCAATGGAATAAATTTATGTTAAGCTGGATTAATTAGATGTTTGTCCAGTAAATAATTTATTAGATCTCCTTTAATTAGTCTTTCTAAATTGTGCTAAATGCTGAGAGTATACTAATTGGCTTATAACTTTCAGGGCAGTGTTTACTGCCTATTTTGCAAATTGGTTTTATGTATGCTAGTTTTCAGGCCTTTGGTAATCGACACCAACTAGAAACAAATTTAATGAATAAATGAATGCTGGTTCCAATGTATCAGTAAAATCTCTAAAAATTCTAAGATAAATACCGCCAGATTTGCATAAAATAATTTCAAGTATTTAATCTATTTGAAGACTATATCTACAGTAATTCTGAGATTTTCCATACTTGCGTTAGGATTAGCAGAACGGGCGGCAACGACTAGAAAATTAAACGTTTTTTAATACCTTCTTTTATCGTATTCCTGTGATTGGTAGGGAGTTAAAGGAGAAATTTATAATAATATAACATGTCTGGGAATAGAAGTAAAATTGGATAAATATAGTAAAATAAAAATAAATTAAAAATTATAAACAAAAAATAAAATAAAAAAATATGTAATAATAAAAAGTAATAATATAGTAAATTTTATATTTTAAAATTCAATTTTACTTTTGAATCTGTGCGATACGTTTGCGTGACGTTACGGATCAAAAGTAGCTTGCTAATTGTATTGTGCCTATTGTTACGTGTGCTAAAAACATTTTTGTTTTTTTCGTTTTTTGGTGTTTATATATATATATATATATAATCTGTGTTTTTCTGTGTCTGTTTTTAGTATGCCAGTGTTTATTTGTGCTTAGCTGGTGCAGCGTGTGGTTACACTAGCATTATTTTTTGTTTTTTACCGATTATCACTAGCCTACTTTTAGTAATAGTTTTTTTTTCCTGATTAATTTATACATTTATTTTTAGTTATTGTTTCCAGATATAACTCTCTCCAATTCATCCAAATGTGGCCTACAACGCTGCAGGAAGGTTGTAAAAGTTGGCATTTTTGTGCACTTTGTGGTAATTGGTTTTATAAAGCGTGCTCGAGGTTATCATCTGAACACTATTTGCAGCTTGCTAATAGTTCAATTAACTATAAGTGCATGGACTGCAGATGTAAAATCGATCAACGGCAATTGCCTCCTGCCAATGACAACAAATTGGATAATATCTTAGAAACACTTTTAGATTTAAAAACCTATCTTTTTTAGATTTATAATTTTGACACTAGATTAGATGAAATTTTCCGTACGCTAGCAACAACGGTCCACAAGCTCTCTAAATCCCAAGCTAAAACTGAGGCCTTAAACTCCTCAATTTCCCATCTTTCCAATTATGTTATGTCCAAACTATATTCCCTAAAAAAAACATAGTTCCAACTCCAGTCCTTCTTCTTTAGCAGCTAAATTGGTTCTAAGACTTTCCCAGAAAGAAATTTTGACTGCCACTAAGCAACATGTTAAGGATATTAAACGTGATTGCAACATTATTATCAAAAGTTTTAAAGGCAGTATCACAAACTATAAGGAGCTGGTATTGGACATCATTTGATAAGAAAATTCTAAATCTTAGCATCAAGCATGTTTTTACACAGCATGTTCCATCGCCCACTAGATACAGGCTCGGCTTCTCTCCATTATACCTTGATCTTGTTTTTACCAATGAATCTTCTTTCATTGATTCTATCTCATACCTCCCCTTCTTGAAAAGTGTGATCATATTCTTTTGTTTTTTGAAGTAATTCTTCCCTTAGGTAGCTCTAAAAAATAGCGGGAAATTCTAATGCAAATCCCTGATTTTAGGAAACCTGATTTTGGGAAATTTCGTCAATTCCTCGCCTTAGCCGACTGAGGTCCTTTATATAATATTAATTTAGAACAGGCTTACTCACACTTTGTTAATCAACAAGTTTGTTCCATATCGATTTCCTACTCATACTTGTCAAAAGCTCCCTAGAAAGATTATCCATTTAATCCAGAAACGGAACAGGATTTTTTACCTTTGGAAATCTACTAAGCTCTTCTGTTTCTATTACAACTATATTTCAATTAGGAATCAATGCTCCGGTCTAATTAAGTCACATACGGACTATATGGTTTACAAACTTCTAATTAAAGCTAAGGACAACAAATCAACCTCATGTGGTGCTAATAATGTATACCCTAGAGTTTTGAAAAAATGTGCTGGGATATTAACACCTTATTTAACCTATATTATCAACCTCTCCACAGTCACTGGCCGGCTTCCACATATCTGGAAATTTGCATTTATTAGGCCAATATTTAAATCGGGTTCTAGATTTACTCCTAAGAGCTATCTACCCCAAGTAAAGTTATGAAGAGGTTAATAAGGACTTATGTACTTGATTTCATAAATTAATTAATTATGCTCAACATGGTTTTTTGCCTCACAGGTCCTGCCTCACTAATTTAATAACTTACACAGAAAGCATCACGAGCTTATTAGATTCTAGGCCCTCAGTAAATGTCATTTATTTTGACTTTGCAAAGGCGTTTAACAAAGTATCTCACAATTTACTTTTAACAAAGCTAAGATTATTTGGCATCACTGGGTCAATCCTTGCCTGGATCATTGACTTTTTTACCAATTGCTCCTTTAGTGTTCTAATAGGCACTGATCTATCCCTTCCTTGCCAAATTAGTTCAGATGTTCCCCAAAGGTCAGTATTAAGATTTCTTTTGTTTATTATATTTATTAATGATTTACCTAAAATTGTTCAGTCCAACGTTCTGCTATATACAGATGATGTTAAGATCTGAGGGTTTGACCCAAGTTATCTTCAGGTTCATATCAATAATATTTATAAGTGGGCTGTCAAAAACTCTCTTCCTCTAAATCTAGCTAAATGTAAGTATATATCTTTCGGTAGACCATCCGGGAACGTCTTCTCAATGCCTAATCATGACTCCCAAATGGTAGAATCGGTTAAGTCTATAAAGGATCTGGGAGTGATGATTGACTCGGCTCCAAAGTTTACGGGTCATCATTCTAGAGATACTAAGATTTGCCACCAATTAATTAATTTTTTTTTAAAGAAATATAGGTAACCTTTCCCTGAGGTGTGCTCGTCTGTTATATACACTTTATATATATTGTGCTCAGGTTACTGCCCCTATGTTAAAATCTGACTCACATAATCTTCAAAAAGTTCAATAAGCGATCTCTAAATTAGCTAGGTCTTTAAAGTATCTGTCCTATCATGACAGGCTCCTCTCTTTAAAATTATTTTTTTTAAGAGATAGGAGGCTTTAGGGTGATCTTATTTTACCATAGCAATATTTAACATCTGACTCCTTCCCACCTTTTTTTTCACTAACTAAGAATTCTTGCAGAGGTTAAAATGAACAAATCCGGAGTGCAATCCAAATTGAGACTCCATCACTTCACCCAGAGAGTTATCAATACTTAGAATAATCTACATTCAATGGTAGTCAATGCCAAATCGGTCTTGTCATTTAATGCTGCATATGATCGTTACATAATTGTAACTTATATTCTCTAGCTGGTTGATGGTTTATTTATTTTTATCTTTGTTTAACTTTTTTTTCTTAACACTCAAGAGGTGAGGCGCGCGTCACGCTACACGTCCATTGGAGCGTTATTAATCATTTTCCCTTTTCTTCTATTTTGAAGATTATTGCAGTGTTTTTGCAATGTAATACGTGATTTATTTTATTATTATTTTAACTTATTTCTAATTTTTACTCGTTTTCTATTGTTAATTTCCACTATTTACCTTGATTTTGTCTTAATTTTAAATATTTTTTCTGTAACTAATCCCCCTTTACCTCACCACCCATTTCATATTTTTTCCCGAATCTTGTTGATATTATTGATAAATAGAACCGACAATCAAAAAAAGCTTTACTCCTACTCAACTCGTGTATCAACCTGTAGCCTGTAAACTGTAACGATAATGTTGATACATTTGAGGCGCGCGTTACGCTACACCTCTATTGGAGCGTTTTTTATTCTTCTGAAAATTTAAAACAATTTAAAAACCGAATACTAAAAGGCGTTTTAGCCTACTCAACTCGTGAAAAATCCTGAAATCCTAAAAAATCTGAACCAAGGATCAAAAGGAGATTGTCTTTTACTCAACTTATAAACCAACAAAAATAAACATAAATAAGTATTTTTATTTTAAATTATTTTAATAATATTGTTAAATATTTAAATGTTTAAGTTTTTTAAATTAAAAAAAATTGTTTATGTAACTTCTTTTGCTTTTTGAGTATTAACCTAGAAAGTTATACTTAATTCAATATTTTGCAATTAAGTCTTCTGCACGCTATTTTTACGACAAATTTCATTTAATTTATTTTTTATTTTTTTTTTATATTTATATAAATAATACTGTATTAAGACTGGATTATTTAATGGTTATAATTTATGTCAACTTGCATTATATACATATATTGCAACATTTATATCTTAGGTTTATTTGTACAATACGTTGTAATGCATTTAATTGTGTGTTTAAGTATTTTTATGTAATATTATGTATTTTTAAACTGTAAGTTAGTGTATATATACGATTACGGGCTATGGGTATGCGGTATTTGATAATTTTTTTAACAAATTGTAATAACTAATAAAGTGATAGCTTATTATATGTGATTACTTAAGTTTTGCGTGTATACAAGTATAGTATTGATTGATTTTTGTTGTTTGTGTTATTTATAGCTTTGAGGGGTTTTATTGGTCTATTTCAATAAGATAGAAAGAAGACAAAATTAGCAGTTACATTTAGAATGCTTTTAAATTTTGTTATAATAAAAACTACGAAAATAGTTCAATTAATATTTTTTATAATTTTCTTTATTGTACACTTTTAACAGGATTTTTATAGTAGTTTGCTAACTAATGTAGAGAATATGTGCTTGGAATAATTTACTTTTAATCTGATAGTTTAGTGCAAATTTTTGTGTAAATACTAGAAAAGGTTTGAACAGAATTTTATATGTTTAAAGTTAGTCAATTTGTTTGTTGTTTCTTATATTAAATATAAATAAAGCAAGTGGACTTATTGAGGTAGAATGTACTTTTATTAAATTAAATAGTTTATTTTGGAACTAAAGAAATTTATTAGAATGATTCTGTTAGTTTCTGAAAAAAGAATATATTAAATTTAAAGATTTAATTAACATAGTTTAAAATTTGAAACGTTTAGACTCATTTTAATGATAAAATTTACACTTTTTAGATTAGGTTTGAATAATGTAGAAAAATATGTGTTTTTTTTATTTCAGATTGAAGATGAGCAGCATGTTTATAAAAAGAAATCGTAGAAATTATCGTAATAAAGCATATAATTCTGATGATGAAAATCCTGATTACTTAAAAGAACCTGTTAAAATTGTAGATGAGATTATTACTGAAGCCGAACATAGCAAAGAGGTTATTAAAAAGTCTCGAAGTGTTTTGAGTTTTGAAGATGATTTGGATCCAGGTACATAGCATTTTTCCAGTTTCATTTTTTAGATGATGGATCAATTTTTAAAGTAAAAAAAACATTGATGAGTCGTAAAATTACAAAGCAAATGAAGGAAAGTAAGAAAAAATTGGTGGATGAAATAAAAATGGACGATGAAAATAATGATAAAGAAACTACGATTTTATCTGTTGAATATAGTCTTGAGGTTAGTTTTATTTTATTACAACAAAATTTTATTGATTTAGGATTTACGAAAACAGTTATCGGATATGACTGAAGATGATCCCTTGTCAGTAGAAGGAAAAGCTGAATCAGAAAGTTCAAATAATTACATGAAAAGTAGGTATTTAATTAAATTATATTTAATTGTTTATAGCTGGTATGATTCCTGATGCTGCTACTATTTATTTAGCGCGTAAGCAGCGAGAAAAAGCAAAAACGTTAATTGAATCTTCAAAAGTTTCGCCAGACCATTCATCAAAACCATATTATAATAAAGACAATAACACTGGTCGAAGAATTATAAGGTATTTTTAAAAGTTGTTTCAATTTTTACAATTTTATTGGTTTTGAATGCGGTACCATAAACTATGAGGTATAATGGTTGAACACAGTTTTAAATAGTAATTACATCATGTATTACGGTTGGTTTTCGTAGATTATAGCTTTCTTTAAATTTAATTATAAAATGTTTATTGTTGATCTTTTTTGAATTAGTTATGATGATTTAATTACTTATTACTGATAATATTGAGAATTTAGTTTTTGTATGTAAAAAGGGCTTTTAAAAATATATTATGTCGCATTAAGCTACAGTTTTTTATTTTATTTTTATTCAAAAACATTTAATTTTTGCTACAATAATGGTTGTTTTAATATAATACGCTTAAATTGTATTATTAATTGTTCTTCATATTTTTATTTCATTTAGAGAAGAAGATGAAGATGATGATTTTAGTGTATTTGATGAAAATAATTCTTCCAAGTTTACATCTATTCCAGAAATAAAACCTTCATTTGTAGCTAGTGACGCGCGTACGACAAAGATGAGGAAATGTATGTCTGTTAATTCACATTTGAATCAACGTGAAGCAAATTTACGAGCTTTAAGGGAAGACTTTTTATCTGCCGAACATGGTAGTGATCGGGATAGTGATCAAGAAAAAGAATGGGAAAGACAGCAACTTCAAAAAGCGATGATTAATCAGGTTTAGTGTTGAAAATCATTTTACTAAATATAATTTGTTATATTTTTATTTAAAAAACAGTAATTACACATAAGTAATATATATATATATATATATATATATATATAATATATATATTAGAATCCTGCTGTTCTAGAAGCGATCCAACCTCATCAATGCCAAAGAGATTTGAAGTCCGATGAAAATTATCAAACTTTTTGTGGAATAGATGTGTCCGATATTACACTTGCAAAGTTGAAGCATCAATTTGAACAGAAGTAAGTTTTATATATATATATATATATATATATATATATATATATATTTGGACATCTCACAGTTTAATGTAACAAGTGGGCCTTATCATGACTCATTCTATGTATAGTAATTTTGAATATTTAAAAAAAAATCACATGTATATTATATTGACTATATTTATATTCATTAACATATGACATTCTATTTCATTTTGATCCCATTATTTGTACTACTACTTTTTATATTGATGGTAAAAATGTATTTTACGCTGAATGTATCTCTAGTGAGATATTAAGGCTTAATAATAATAATAATGATTATATATATATATATATATATATATATATATATATATATATATATATATATAACATTTATAAGTTTAAAAAACGTTTTTGGAGAGTGCGATTATGAAAATTGGGTATATAATTATTCACATTATAGGTATATGATTGTTCGTTCTTCTTTGGCCGAACACAAAACGTCGCTGAATGACTCTAAGTGTGATTTGGAACGGACTAAACAATTAATATGTGAATCTCGTGAAAAATTACCCGACCTTGCTAAGCGTTTCGTGTTTTATCAGGAAATGAATGGCTACATTGATGATTTACTTACATGTTTCAATGAAAAGGTAGTATTTTTATCGTTTATAATTTATAAACAAATATAGGAGGATTCATATATATATATATATATATATATATATACCAATGAAGCTAATGTATGAATGAATGAATTGCTTAATGGCACTATCGACAATATGTTAATGAAAAAGTTTAATATATTGTTTGTTTAACAAATGCATTGTAAATGGCACTATTCATTTCTTCATGTTTAATATTGTATTTTTATTGATATTTGTAGATGTCGAAAATTGAATACATGGAGAAACGAGTTTTGAATATTTTTAAAGAGCGGTATAAAAAAATAGTTGACCGTCGACGTTTGGATATGAAGGATATGGCTGACATGTTATCACAACGTAAGGAATATATATATATATATATATATATTATTTTTAATTGCTACTTTGGATGTTTTATGGGAAATGCATCTTTCAGCAGTGGACATTTAAGCAAATCAAATGTGGGTCCGTATTTTAGTGGGCCGGTGGTGGGACTGGAAACCTCATGCTTACCCAAATTCAAATCGAGCGTTGTACCACAACACTAAATATTTATTATTTTTCAATAACGTAAATACTATGTAAATGTCTAGAATTAGGCTGACATGCGTTTTCAGATTGAAGTTTGACATTCTTAATTAATGAATGGATTGGTAACATGCTTACCTTTTCAGTATTTGCTGAATATTTTGCATAATCTATGGGCGAATAAAACTCCGTCTAGGCATCAAACGCAGAAAGGTAGTGAACGTTTTAACCGATGACGGCGTTACTTTTCACAAAATTAACTGAGTCGATTGATTTTTTGTCTCCATTAGTCCAACTGCTACGTATACTATTTGTATGTCTCAATAGACTTGTTAATTACTCTGGGCGTCCGCTAAAACGGAAGCCCCGTTATATCACTGTTAATCGGAATCTAGGATGCACCACATTGATGTATCAAAACATGAATATTACCTGCATTTACGAGTGAGACTTTATAAGCATTACTCAAATCTTTAGGATTATTAAAATTATGCATTTTAATTTGCCAAAAGATGCCTTTACTATTGAATGTTGTTCAATGATGCTATCTATTAATTTTCGAGTTTTGTGTTTTTAATATTATGTTTTGTTTGTGTAAGTTAATAAATTACCACAACATTTAATTGGGAATTTTGTAGCGACTGTAATATAATTAATTTTTTTATATTTTGGGTTGTTTCTAGCTGCCAATGTGGGTCAAAAGAATACTGATGAACAGAAAATTGTTGAATCTCGTCGAAGACGAATTGCCGAACGTGAATCGAGACGGTAAGTTAGACGCAACATTTTACAGTTGTCGGTCGGTATGGTAGCGACACCTGTCATTTTTTCTTGAATGAGGGATTAATTCATATTGTGACTATCACTTAATTGCTAATGATTTTTAATATACTACTGAATAGGCAATGGATTGGAATTTACAATGTATTATTTTGCTACGCATGAGTGAACTTGATAGACAGAAAATAACTGAAAATATTGATTCATTTATTGTGGTTGGTGACGTGATCACCTCTTCACTATTTTTATAATCGTACGGCATATTAAACAATCGATTTCAATGAGTTAATAAGAGTAAAAAACGAAGAAGAATAATAAAGTTTTTTGACTAGTAGATGGCATCATTCATTTTGGTTGGTGACGTGGTCACCTCTTCATTATTTCCCATATTTATACGACATGTAGAACGATCGATTTCGATGGCTTGACGAGCGTAGACAAACGTGGAAGAATAACAAAGTTTTTTGGCTGGTAGACGGCATCCTTGTGACGTCGCCACTGTTCGCAAAGATTGACGAGGCCGCCTGATTTTTTGTCAGGGTTATCTCCCTTAGCCCAAGGGCTACATATGGTATACGTATATCTTTAGATACCTTTTAAGTATCCTGGGTGTATGTTCGCACCCACCCGCCGTAGCGGAAACCCAGTTATACCGCTGTGCACTCGGACCCTGCTGTTATTAGTCTAGATGCCTAGGGGCACCTAGTCCAGGATGCACCACATAGAGAAGGAAGGGTTAGGAATGTCAGTGTCATTGGAAATTGAAACTTTATAAGTATTATTCAAATCCTCAGGATCATTAGGGCATATGTATATGAAGATTTCTAGAATACTTTATTAATTTTGTAAAATGTTCCCCGCTGTACAAATCTTGTCTTGTAAAAGATTGTAGTGTCAAATTTAATCATTTATTTACTATTTTTGTAACCTAATTACAATAACGTCCATTTTTATTGTGTTTGTATTTGGTAATACTCAAAGTGGTATTTTCAACATGTTTTGTAGTTTACGGCGACAACGAGCTCGGGATCTTCAAGTTGTGAGAGTTGTCGAATTGCATATCGATGGTACGAGTACAGACGACGAGGAGTCACAAGGAGTGGTAGCCAAACGTGATGCTGATTTACGTAAGTGCATGCGTTTGGATTGATTTATTTTTTCGTGCACATTGTCTATACGTAGGTTGGTTCGTGTTTTACAGCACTTCATTTGGCTTTGATGCTTATGACATGTGATTTAGACTATTGCAGTAAGTTTAATTGTAATTTCTTGACGTTAATAATGCGATTTGTAGGTTTATATTAGCTTCCGATAATTGAAAATGAAACAATACTATGCAATTGTTAAAAGTATACTTTTGTGTTTATATGCAAATCATTAATATATGACATGAAGTATTGTTAATTTATTTCAATTTTATTTAGAAGATAGCAAAATATTCATTGTAATATTCTTACTCTATTTTGTAATACCTGAGGATGAAAGATTGATTGTAGTTTACATTGAACACTGATAAAAACTTTATCTTTATCGTAATACTGTAAAATTTTAATAGTCTAACTTGTTTAGGTAAAGGGCTGTTACTCTGACTTACTATATTGCATAACCTATTTTTGACAATTACCAAAAATGTTTGACTTTCTCTTTCAATTTAGAATCTCTAAGCGTCGATATAAATTCCTTGTTTGACGATGTTGTTGAAGAATTTTGCGAATTGCCACTAATTATTCGTCGGTTCGAGGAGTGGCGCAACAAGTATTTGGAATCATATCAGCAAGCATACGTGGCACTGTGCATGCCTCAACTATTAAGTCCTTTGGTCCGAATTGAACTCATCCAATGGAATCCGTTGATGGTAATTGAAGAAGGCATTTAATCTATTTATTATTGTTAATTTATTATTATTATAAGTAGTAATAGTAGTATTAATTAATTTGTTATTGGAAAGTGTGGTTTGAAAAATTACATAAAATTAATTGTAAAATGTTTTATTTTAAAAAAGTCATCAATTGCGCATATTACAAGAAACTATTTTGTTTTATATTACATTGAAAGCCAAAGTTTTATTCTCTTGAAAAGATGAAGTGGTTTTTGGAATTATTGGATTTCTCTTGTATATCACTAAAGATGAATGATAATTCCCTTTTGTCAAATACCATCAATGGTAATTTGGACGACAAGAAATTAACAAACGCCAATACAGAAATTGATGATAATGTACGTATAATTCCAGGAATTATTGAGAAGATTGTATTACCAAGATTGGAAGGTATTCTTTTATTTTTTTTTATTGTCATTTTCTTGTAAATTTTAGATTGTAGATGTTTTCTAATTAATTATTTCAACTACTTGCAAGTAGTTGAAAATATATAAATTATTTGTTTACATTTCATGATTTTAAGCATTTATTTTAATTTTTGGATATTATATTTTAGGGTATTCGGCATTTATTATTTATTTTAGACATTTAACATCTATTGATACATACATTATATAATACTTTATAAAATTTTGTAAAAAATATTATTTGCAAAAAATAACAACATTCATTTTAGCCAATTCCACGATTAATTAAAATTTAAATACAAACACAAATAATTTCTTTAAAAAGTAATTTTGTTGACTAAAATACATGAATATATAAAGAAAAAGTTTTATAATATCAACAATACAAGTAACATTCATTATTTTTTATAACTTCTGTCAGTTGCTTTGAATGAGTTTATCAAGGTAATAATATATTCATGTAAAATTCAATTTTTTATAACATAAGTGATAGATTATTTAAGAATTCGTTAACTTACCGTTTAAAAAATTCAAAACAAAATTAATGGCACTTAAATCATGGGTTATAGAGCATCAAATGTACAAAGGTTCGTTTTTTGCTTAGCAAGGTTTCTGCAGTCTAAATAGATCAAACATAGTAAATAGTATGTTATACTGGAAAACATATTACCAATTCTAAAGTGTATCATGGAACATCATTTTGGATATGATTTCAATGCTTTGTTACATTTTTACTCAAGTAACAACTGAAATGATTTGATAAACATATTTCTTACTGTTCAAATCTTGGTTAGTACAGATCGATTTTTTAATATCAAACACTTGCAGCACAATTATTATATTAACAAGACACGTGAGCAATTTGTTTTGCAAAATATTTGTGATTTTTAGTAAAATGTACACCACACATGACTAAAATGGTGAGTTCAAAATTTGCAAATAACTGCATACATATTTTCAAATTTATCTTTTTCTAAAATTATAGAGGATAACTTTTATGCCTTTTACAAAAATCTAGTAATCCCAATCGTTGTCTACAGATAAAATTAAAATGTATTACGCAGATTTTAAAATCGGATTTAGAAAATGTATGTATGCATTTTCCAAACATCCAATATAACACATTTTATTAGTTTACTGTCTAAATTTATTATTTAAGTTTTGCTTCATTTTCAAAAAATTAAAATACTTATACCATTTGCTTGTGGATTTATGTAGTCCACTATTAAATGATTAATTATTAACTTTTTGAACATATAATATAAAATTGAATGTGTTAATGTAAGCACTCATTTTATTTTAAAAATTAATTATTTCTATAAAAAAAATAGAAATAATTAAACTTTGAGTAACGCGTTATACGAATTAAAAAACGTTTTAGTACAAACTGAATCTTTATAATGTGCGAAGAATTTTTGTTATTTTTAAAACAAAAATAATTTTGTTCTAAATTAGATCGATTTGGATTCATTACTTACTCAAACTGGGATGCTAATGATCTTAAGGATTTGAGTAATGCTTTTAAAGTTTCAATTTCCAATGATGGTGATATTTCTGACTGTTCGTCCTCCACGTGGTGCATTCTGGACTAGGTGCCAACAAGTATCTAGACTAATAACAGCAGGGACCGAGTGCACGGCAGTATAACTGAGTTCTCCCTTTGGTGGGTGGGTGCAAGCATACATCCAGGGTACTTAAAAGGTATCTTAAGGTATACGTACACCTTATGCAGCCCTTGGGCTAAGGGATATAGCCCTGACGTTAATCTTTACGAACTGTGGCGACGTCACAAGGATACTGTTTACCAACCAAGAAACTTTGTTATTTTTCTACATTTGTTGCGCTTATTAAGTCGTCGAAATCGATCTTTTGTATGCCGTATAAATATAGAAAATAATGGAGAAGTGCTTACGTCGGTCCCTGCTGTTATTAGTCTAGATACCTGTTGGCACCTAGTTCAATATACACCACGTGGAAAAGGAACTGTCAGGAATATCACTATCATTGGAAATTGTTGATCTCTGTAAACAGTAACGCTGTCACAAGGACACTGTTTATTAATCAAGTATTTTACCTTTTTGCATCCATTGAGTGTACAATCTTTTAGTTGCATACTAATTAATGCGAGGCGATTGTTTGTGATACTCTGTCGATGTGGAAATAATGAAGATGTAGTCATGTTAATCACCAATTGATTTTTTTTATTTAATAAATAAAAATACAATCTACTTTGGTAGAAAATTAGACGTTTCGTGGTTATTTGCATTTCACAAGTATGACATTCGTCATTTCAAAATGGCATTGCGAACATTTTTTGTTTTACTTTCGCAATTATTTCATTAAATGGAAAACGAATGAGGGTGAAATGTTTTGCAAAATTGGACATAAATAAATGAGTTTTTTTTGTTATATATTCGTTTGATCCATACAGAATTGGTTTCGGCTTTATGGGATCCCCTTTCTTTATCCGAGTCCAACCGACTATTAGTTACGCTTTCCGAATTATGTAAATATCCTACCGTATGTATGGGAAGCCGATCAACCGAACGCTTATTTACTGCAATTATTAAACGAATCGAATATACAATACAAGAAGATATATTCATTCCTCTTTATTCAAAAACGTAGGCATATGTTTGTGATTTGTATATACATATTTAACAAAACTTTATAGATTTATGTGCATTCTATTTTTTTTATTTAATGTAGCTTTCTTGAATTAGAAAAGCATATTTCTTGTTTATATGACATTTTTGCAATGTGCCATAAGTTGTTTTCATTTTTATGGGTTTAATTCTATTTTATTTTTGATCGGTTGTAACGGGATATGTGTACGTTTCAATGGATTATTAGAAATATTATTTTCACAAATAATTTCTTTTTTATTAATTTAAATGTTTCCTTGTTTTGCTTTAAAGGATGATGACAACTCCATTTCTTTCCGAGTTTCTACAGTATAACAACTTATTTGCTCCCGCCAGGTCTTTTGCTTTTTCTATTCTTTAACGATGTTTTTTGCAATCAGAATATGAGTCACAAATTATTTTCTTTTCCGGTTAACAATCCAACGTTTATCGTAACCACTTTCAAATACCATTCCAAACTTGTCTGTTACTAGATAGCTCTTGCTAATTTCTTACACGACTCAGGTAGGGATTCTGCACATCGCTTAAAAAGGACTCTTTAGCTTTAATTGAACCAATTTTTTACTACTTTAAATGTTTTGATGGCAAACGCATCTTTCAGCAGGAGACGTTTGTGCCAAGCCGAACGTGGGCCTGTATTTGTTGTCGGTGGTGGGGATCAAACTCATGTCCACCTGGATCGAGTGCTGTACCTCTGGGACCACCAACTACAAAAGATTGGGCGTGGATTTTTTCACTGCCAAATTCCCTTCCTTTCGCAAACTCTTCTCGTTTATCTAGGTTTTTTGTCGGCTAGATCTGTCCATTTCTAATTCTCCTGAAGCCATCCCTTTCTATTAGCCGTTAGAATCTAATGAATGTTTTACACAGTTAATGAATCTAGTAATTTATATATATATATATATGTATATATTTGCAGCTTGTAGTGTAATTTTATTTGTCTACTATAATTTGTACATTTCATATTTAGCAAGAATTTTAGCCAAACTAGAAAATATGAAACACGAAATGTTTGTATGTTTTTTAAATTGCAATTTTTGTTTATTTGATTTTAACTTAACCAACAATTTATATTATTATTATTATGACTACTTCCTAATTTTAATATGATGCTTTATGATTTGAAGGATCTATAAAATATTTTGCATAACTATTACTAAAAAATGTTGATTTTGCAATTATTGTATAACTTTTAATTTATTTCGTCTCTGATTTTCTTTGTTTATGCCAATGATGAAACAATATTCTTGTTGTATGCTATGATGCTGAATGTAGTTTTGAAGTATTCAAGTTAACTATAAATTCTCTAGGCGGAGTTGGTCCATTTCCGATCTTCTCTGGGCGGAAAAGATAAGAGATTGGAAATGAGCCAATCTAGCCAGTCCCAAGTCTGAATTGAGGACGAGGGTTTGCAACTTGGCTTTTGTAAAAAAACCCTAAATTGGTACAGAAACAATAAAAGGACTCGATTACGATATACAACACCGACAAAGCAGTAGCACAACCCAGATGACAGGGTTGAACTATCAAAAACCGAAAAGAAACTTCATCTTTGGTTAAACAATGAAAATTACTTGATCAAATTCTACGTTTACCGCTCGATAGATTAGCAGGAACGGTTTTGGAGTGGACAATTGATGATGACAAACGAGAGGATGGTAGACCACAGAAAAGTTGGTGAAGATCTAATTCATTCATCATCATCATTCATTTGGTTGGTGACGTGGTCACCTTTTCATTATTTCCCATATTTATACGACATGTAGAACGATCGATTTCGATGGCTTGACAAGCGTAGACAAACGTGGAAGAATAACAAAGTTTTTTGGCTGGTAGACGGCATCCTTGTGACGTCGCCACTGTCCGCAAAGATTGACGAGGCCGCCTGATTTTTTGTCAGGGTTATCTCCCTTAGCCTAAGGGCTACATATGATATACGTATACATTTAGATACCTTTTAAGTATCCTGGGTGTATGTTCGCACCCACCCGCCGTAGCGGAAGCCCAGTTATACCGCTGTGCACTCGGACCCTGCTGTTATTAGTCTAGATGCCTAGGGGCACCTAGTCCAGGATGCACCACGTGGAGGACTAACAGTCAGGAATATCACCATCATTGGAAATTGAGACTTTATAAGCATTACTCAAATCCTCAGGATCATTAGCATCCCTGAAGATCTAATTGAAATGAATGTCCCATGGGGGATCAAACAAAAGTGTTGACAAAATTTTCAAACACATTATGTTGTTTTTTTTCAATTATGGGACTTCGGTATTGGTGTTTTTGGTATTACCGTTATCCTATTGTCTCCATGCTTATTTTTAAAGCAAAAGGGTTTTGTAACAATAGCTACTTAACAAATTTTGTGTTGCATTTATCAAATACAGGATTATGCATAATCGGCAAAGTCGTGCGTTTCAATTTTTCAAGCGTCAATTCGAAATTGGTATGAAGGTAATCATCCATTGTTTTCGATAAATAAATTCTCAAAAATGTGTGCACTTTTGTTCACATTTAGACTATTTAAAAAACAAATAGGTGATTATTAATTTTTCGCAAACAATATAATGATATTTTCAATATTCATAGTGGAATGGCCTGACGGTAGAGCGCTCGGCTTGGACCTGGTGGACATGAGTTCGAATCCCATCACCGGTCCACTCAATGCGGGCCCACGTTTGGTTTCGCTAAAATGTTTACTGTCAAAAGATGTGTTTGCCGTAAAGCATTCAATATGTAGTAAACATAAGTAAATAAATAAATAAAAGGTATATTTTGTAAACTAATATCGGGGTGGCCTGGCGGTACAGCACTCGATTCGAACCTGGGTGGGCATGGGCTCGATTTCCACTGCCGGCACTAAATGAACGGGTCTATATTCGGCTTCGTTAAAATGTCCACTGCTGAAAGATGTGTTTCCTGTTAAAACTTTTACAGTACTGTAATTATTTATTAACATGAATAGAGGTACATTCAGCACGCACATACATACGTACATAACATATAATTAATGCCATCAAACAAAATAAAAGTACACAGTAAAAATTCATACAAATTAATCAAGTTGTATTATTATCAAGTGATATGAGGTTATCATCATCAATGTATTTGTTTAGCCAGAATTATTGACATAAATTTTTGTATGAATTAGTAAACTCAAATTATTATTTTTTATATATGTTGAAATTATTTCGAATTTTAGCTACTGAAAAGCATTTTGTTGTGGCAAAATATATTGAGTGACGATGTAATGAAACATTTGACACTGACGTGTCTAATCAATCGCTACTTGTTGGTCGGTCTCGCCTGCCTATATTCGTCCATGGCCGATCCCAAAAGCCTGTCGGGCCCACGGTCGACGGTGCCAACGATGGACGACTTGATATTTTGCGATACTGTCGAACGATTGAAGTCTATTGTCGAATTGTTGCCATATCAATGGTTTCGGTGTTCGTCGAACCCGAAGACTGGCGACGACAACTCCAAGTCGACCGGTCCCGATCCGATCAATCAGATCAAACGTTTTATTGCCCAACTCAATGAAAGTCAACGGCCAAATTGTATTTCTTCTTCTTCTTCTTCCACTTTGACAATTGAACGGTAGGTTTAACTAAAAAAAACAATCGTGTATACCAAAATAAGGGAAGGAAATGTATGTACAGTAATTTGGTTTTAGTCTATGGTGCATTACATAGGGAGTTGTATCGAAACACGAGATGCTATATAAAATGTGATGCTTTTGTGTATGTGTCATATTTATTTAAATGGCAATGAAAAACACTTGATTAGTAGGAAATTATTGTGATTATTAAATAAACAGATAACACGTAGGGTATATATAAAGATTGAGTTAGGATTTTACCTATAATAATAATAAAGTATTAAGTGATTGGTTATGTAACTCACTAATAAGGTGGAATTATAGTTTGTCAATTCTTAATTGAAAAAGGATTTTTATGTTCTTGAGGATTTGATTGTTGCTTGTGAAGTCTCAATTTTCAACGATGGTGATATTTCTGACTGTGGTGCATCCTGCATCAAGGGTGTACAGCGATAAAACTGGGTTTCCGCTTTGGACTAAGGGAGATAGCCCTAACAAGAAATTAAGCGTTCTTGTCAATCTTTGCGAATTGTGGCGCCTTCACAAAAATGCCGTCTACCAGCGAAGAAAGTTCGCTATTCTTCTACCTTTGTTATGCTTAGCAAGCCATGCCGTATAAATGTGGAAAGTAATGAAGATGTGACTATAATACTAACTATAATGAATCTTCAGATTTATCCATTTAATGGGTTGCATACATTGACTATCTACAACCCTTTGGAAAAGTTTGGCAACACAAATGAATCAATAAATACTAAACCGAAATAAATATTTATAATCTTAAAATGCAAATATTAACAATTATTTTAGTATAGTATACTGTAAAATGAATCTGAATTCCTTTTTCAAATTATTGTTATTAGAATCAGAAATTGCTTCAAGTATTGTAGTTGTGTACAACGTCATAAACCATGATTTTCGACAACAATTGTAGTATACTTTTAAGTAAAAACTTTAGAAAGATAACAAAACATGACATCTTTATTAATTCCAAGTTTGAATAGCTTTTCCAATTCCTATACAAAGAGGTTGTAAGACACAAATTGAACTTGGAAGAATAAATGAAGTTTCTTGACTAGAAGACCGCCAGTGTTTACAGAAATTGACCAGGCAATTTTCTTTAGGGTTGACGCTGGTTGAGGTCTAATCGGCTGTATAGGATAAATAGTTATTTTGAGATACCTTTTAAGTATCTATGGTGTATGCTAGTATCCATTTACTGAGTGGGAATCCAATGAAAGTCCAGATATAGTCCTATGCACTCGGTCCCTGCTGTTATTAGTCTAGATGACTGTAGGTACCTAGTCCAGATTACACCACGTGGAGGAAGAACAGTTAGGAATGCCACCATTATTGGAAATTGGATCTTTAAAAACATTACTCAAATCCTCAGGATTATTAGCATCAGACGAAAATAAGTTCATTTTAGGAAATAAATGAAATACGATAATTATGCCTGTACGTGAATATTTCAATGAAATTTTAAAAGTTGTACAAAACTGCTTACTAGTGTATCTACATTTCTTAACAATGTGTCTTTCTTTTTTAATTTTAATTTATAGAGATTCGTTTATTACAAATTTAGAAGATTTGATGAAATACAAAAGTTGATTTTCAATTGGCGACATTTGCGTAGACTTATTTTTGTCTGTATTTGTACAATTTCTTTTCGCAATGAAATACATTTTTGTTTTCAAATGAAAATTGTATTTGTTTTTCTATTTGAATTGCACTAGTGCACTATTAATAAATAGTCGTCAATTTGAGATTAGTTTGTTTGTATTTTTTTAATTTTATGTATGCTACTTTGAATGTCTTACGGGAAACATCTTTTAGCAGTGGACATTTGAGAGAAGCCAAACGTGGGATTCGAACCCCGATGCCCATCGAGGTCCAAATCGAGCGCTGTACCGCTAGACTACCCCGGTATTTTATATGATTGCTCACTTTTTCTGAGCATTGGTGCATCTTTGAGCACTTCGATTGGAGGTTGATATCATATCCGGCAAATTTGCTGTTTTTGAATTGTGTGCTTTTTCAGTTGCAAGATGTGGGAAAGATGAACAAATTCTAAAGTGCGTGCTTAATTTGATATAGGTATTTGGGGTGTAAATTCTAACTGATTTTTTAATTTAAAAAGTTTAATATGGCTATAATTTAGTGTTTTATTCGATATTGGGATGCTAATTAACTTGAGGATTTGAATAATTCCAAATAAGAAGTCGTAAACTGTGAGATAAGTTCATTTCGTATATTGAGTTTCAATTTCTAATGATGGTGATATTATTCACTGTTCCTCCTCTATGTGGTGCATCTTGGACTAGGTGCATATAGGCAACTAGACTAATAACAGCAGGGTCCGAGTGCACAGCGGTATAACTGGGCTTTCACTACGGCGAGCAGGTGTAATCATACAATCAAGACACTGAAAAGGTATCTTGAGGTATATGTATATCATATTTAGCTGTTGGGCTAAGGGACCTAACCCTGACAAAAAAACAGGCGGCCTTGTCAATCTGCGAATAGTGGCGCCGTTATAAGGATGCCGTCTACTGGCCAGGAAACTTCGTTATTCTACGTTTGTGTTACGCTTATCAAGGCATCGAAATCGATTGTTTAATATGCCGTACAAATATAGAAATAATGTTACCAATCACAATGAATATATATATATATAAAGCATAAGTTTCTAATACAACATTGCCGTATTTTGTAAAGTAATAACGTTTTCAAATGTGTATTACACATAAATATTGTTTATGCAAACAAATTTATTAGTTGTATAAAGTTTCATTTTACTACATTATAAAATAAATTAAATAATACATTTTAGTTTAAGTTTTTTCAAACAATAAGCATCTTATTTAAATAGTCTGGTAATGCACGCATTAAAATTAACTAGGGGTGGCATCGATTTGATCTATACCACTGACCCACTCAACACGGGTCCCCGTTCAGCTTCGCTACAATGTACACTTGCTGAAAAATATTTTCCTCAATATGTATGATATGTGGTGATCTCATCTTAACGAAATTTCAATATAAACATTTTTACAATATCTTAAATCAATATTTATGTTTACACTGCCATAGTTACCATATAAAAATTTAAGGTTTTTTAACTTATTGACAAACGCTTGTACAATTTTTTTACACTATTATTTTTAATAAAATTTATTGATAATTGTTTTGTATCACTTTAAATATATATTTGTTATTTTTTTATTTAAATAATTTTAAATTGCGTATTGTATACAATACACCAATTAGTTTCTGTGTTCAAAGGTTTTTTTTCTATTTCACTTATGCAAAGGAATTTTTATTGTGTACAACGCACACACTACAAGTATAAAATAACAATTTTTTAGCTTTTTATAACTATAAAATAATATATAATTGATGACAAATGTTTGATTACAAAACACAATAAATTAATGAAACAAATTTTCGTTTGTCGAATACAATTAACATCTATTTAGAATATTTAAATACACAAGTCCCAACAACACGTGTATAAGTCACATTTTTGTTTATTTATTTGAAAAAGACATATGTTTGACTTTACTCACATTGCATGTTGTACAAGAAAAAATAATTGTGTGTCTGTATAGGATTTTGAATTAAAATGTGATTCAACTATTGTAATTATCTTAACTCAAGTTGTTAAGATATATTCAAAAAATGACAAGTTAAATCTTTGCACAAGCAAACAGTGATGTTTTTATGTAACATTATGTATTCTTTTAAAAAAAACGTTATATAAATAAATTTAAAACAAATAAATTGCTGTTTGTTATGTAAATTTGAAATCTACTCAATCTTCGTTACTATAAAAATTTCTTCCATTTGTAAACATTTTTTCAATAATCTGTATTTTTAAAGGAATATTTATAATTTTTTAATTTTTTTTGTAAAAACGTTTATTAATTCAACTTAAAATATATTTGTATAAAACATTTATGGTAACTTTTATCACTATCATCATCAGGAATAAACATCCCCTACCGGTTATTATTGCCCAGGGTAGTGCAATTTACTAAAAGTTTACAAAAACCATCAACTTAATGAACGACACTTGAAGTATGCCGACTTCAAATTTTAATTACATCCCTGATTAAACCCCTTTAATTATTTCTATTAACTGCAAAAGAACGCCCAATTAACTAAGTCATTTGGACGAAGGGGCTTATCATAACTAAAAGGACTGGGTTCGCGTGCTACAATGTCCGTCCAAATTTCCCGTTGGCTACCTGGCATTCTTTTCCATCCGGGTAATGGATAGACTTCCATTGCTATTCTGGTTGGATGAGTGGACGATCTACTTAAAACATGGGCAATCCATTTTAATTGGTAGATGATAAAACCAACCAAGGGAGAAAGTTACGAAAGAAGAAACCAATAAGAGTCAGATAACCTTTTGTGTGAGTGTCTGATTACTCGGCAGTTGGGGATGGAAAAGTTTCAAAAAGTGTGATCAAATTTGCACGATGATGCGATACAAATCTTATGGTGCTATGTAAATATTGATTTTTCCACCTTATATACATTTTCAAGGTCAAATAATCCCGTTTTGATAGAAGAAGGCACCAACGTGACTCACACTCACTCACGGAGGTTGACCAATAGGATTTTTTTATTCTTTTTCCCTTGGTTGGTTTTATCATCTATCTTTTAATCGTCTTTCTTTTATTGTGCTACAGATACATGGCCAATAAATGTAAAGTAACTTACAAATATCTGGAAATGGTAGAAATATTTTATTACTTATTAAACGGTTGTGTTTGATAGAAAACTGCTAGCGAAACCACATGGATTTTAAACAGCTTTGTTCAAAACGAACAAACTTTTGTGTATCCACTTGGGTGAGAGTCCAGTATGGTTTAAATCCTTCATTCTGTTTACATACACGCACAACAAAAACCATTTTAAGTAAATGAAAACAGCTATTAAACTTGTTTATATTATTTTTAAGAGTGTATGGTCTCAAAAATATTCCGATTTACCGAATTACAATTATACTTGTTCTAAGCCGATCCGGAGCGCTGTAAAGCTATGCCATCCTGGCTGAAAGTTAACAGTAGTGCATAACAACAAAAAATTATAATTACTGATTGGCTTTAAAAATTTTCAGTTTTATTAACACTGGTTAATTTATTAAGGTTAACGGATAAAATATTTTATTTGATAATGGATATTATATATATATATATATATATATATATATATATATGTATATATGATATGTATATCTAAATCATTGTATTAAAATTAATAAATCAATATGTTTAATTTATAAAATAAACGTTTTAGTTTATATTTCAAAATTTTTAATCGATAAATAATAATTATTATTATTATTATCATTAAATGTGATTTAAAATTTTTTTAATATCTCTTCTTTTTAACTACTATTCAGTTAATTTCTACTATTATGCTTATTCATGTTTTGACAAAAATGGATATCGCAGTTACAGACTTACTGATTGATGTTTTACTGTTCTTACCTATATAATATATACATGGTGCATTTTAGTTAAGCTTAGTTACAACAGTTCAAAAGTAAGCATTTTCTTGGTTTTCTATTAATAAATAAAACAAATAAAAATTAATTTATGCGCGGAATATTTAATGGAATTTACAATGAAAATTGTAAATAAGGATAAATTTATGCAAATTGTTTCAATTCATTTAACTCTATACAAATAACGATTTCAAAAATTAAATCAAATTTAATAGTTAAACTTTAATCAATAATTGAAGTGCTTTTCTGTTGCAATTATGAGGATAACTAACTATTTAGATTTAATTTGATTGACACAATAGGCTGAAGATAGATTGAGGGTTGGGCATATTTTATAAACAATATATATATATATATATATATATATATATATATATATATATATATATATATATATATATAGAGGAATACTTTTGAAAAAGATTTGAATTGTATATTGTATATTTTTATCTATATATACAGAAGTAACTATTTTTGTTTAGTTTTAAATTTAAACAAATAAATGTAATAAATTCATTTTTAGACATTTTACTAATAATTTAATTAATAAATAAAATAATAAAATCCGAAAGCTAAAACCTACTTAAATCAATGATTGTACCATTTGTTTTTAAATGAATGTAAATGTATTATTTTTATTTTTGTAAATTTTATTTTTACTACTTTGAATGTTTTACGGGCAACATTTTTTAGCAGTGGACATTTTAGCAAAGCCCAATGTGGGCTCGTGCCTGTAGTGACATTCAAACCCATGTCAACTCAAGTCCAAATCAATCACTAGACCCGACGAACAATATTGACAAAATTGTACGAACAATAAAAAGTTTCAAGTAATATATTGAAATAAAATTGTTTTTAAATAGTAAATTAAAAAGGAGGTTATAATTTTACTGTGCTTGTTATATGCATCTTTACATTAAAATACAAATTGTGTGGATTTAATTGTGGTTAATTTTAAGTGCTAAAAACTTTATTAAATTATTTAAAATTCTTATAATAAATCTTTAATAATGAGCTTAAAATATTAATATTGTTTGCAAAAATATTAATGTACTAAATTAAAATTAATTTTCTAATTTATATAGTAATTAAATTGTAATATTTTACTGGTTTAATGGTTTATTCCATACAACAATAAGCAAACATAAATAGTAGAATATTAAATAATCTTAAAGTTGCTATATTTTAGAAGAAAAAATTATTTAAATAAAAATTTGCGTGTTATGTAAATAGATATGTATTGATTTTTCATTTAGAAAACTCTATTTTCTTAAAGAACACGGGGCAACAGGATAGAGAGACGTTGCTATTGCATTCACTTGATTAAATTTGTTATTTAACCATTTATTTATGTTATTGTAGCAGCTTTTCTTTATTTGTTTATCTAAATTTTATATATTTTGCACTTTTATATAGAGTAAGATTGTTTAATGAATCATTGTGTAATGTCAACTTTCTCGTTCAACTCCAGATTTGCAAACGTAACAATTGTACAAGTCTATGTCCGTACTGAGGTTACTGAGGAGAACCAAAAAGATATATTCTATGATCAGTTACAAAGTTTATTGGATGATGTGCCAAGAAGAACATCAAAATATTGATCGGTGATTTCAATGCGAAATTAAACAAAGACAGATCTGGGTACTTCTCAAATGTTGGATCACATGGCTATGCTGATAGCATAAATGATAATGGTTATAGGTTGTTGACGCTAAACAGTTATTGTGGAATAAGTGTTGGCAACACATTTTTCGCTCACAAAAATATACACAAGACAAAGTGGGTTTTTCCAAACGGAAAAACAGCAAACGGAATTGACTACATTTGTATTAGCACAAAATGGCGATCTTCTTTGCAAGATTTACGTGCATATCGCGGTGCAAATAATGGTTCTGATTATAATCTTGTTGTTGGAAAATTGCGTTTAAAATTAAAGACAATAGAAATCACACGAAAATCAATATAATTTTCGTGTAAGAAACTTAAGCAATCAAATATCTCAAACCAATTTTACGATTCCTTAAAAAAAACACTTCAAAATCTGAAAATGGTATAATGGTTTAATAATCAATAGAAATTTTTTTATGAAACAATAACAGACTGTGCAGCAAATGTGCTGGGTAGATGTCGCGTTACAAGGAAACAATGAATTTCATCAGTCTCCTGGAATCTAAATGATCTCAGAAAGAAAACAAAATTAGAGAGAGATCAATTTAACAATCCTGTTATCTGAAAAATATTTGATGATAAGTATAGGACTTTAGATAAACGGGTTAAAAGAAGCTGCTATAAAGATAAGAATAATTGGTTAGAAAGCAGATGCAAAAAAAATAAGGCAACAGCAAAAAATGATTCCAAGACTCTGTATAAAATTGTGAAACAACTGTCGGGAGTTAGAAAGAACACTGATATTCCAATCAAAGGAAAAGATGGTCGTTTACTTTTAACAAATGATGAGCAATCATCTAGATGGGTAGAACATTTTAAAGAAGTACTTGATCAGCCCATGTCAAATACCCTCATAGATTTTAATAATGATAATACATAAATGTGACTTAAAATCCGGAAATATGTATTGATGACATTTCTGTAACTGAGGTGATCTATGTAATTCAAAAGTTGAAAAACAATAAAGCAGGAGGACTTAATGCGATAACCGCAGAGATGCTCAAACATGGAGGTGATGTTGTAGCAAGTGAGCTTGCTCATTTATTTAATGTTATAAATTATAATGAAGAAGTTCCAAATGTTCCAATTGTTAGTCTTCCCAAAAGAGAAAGTCTGAACGATTGCAATAATTGGCGCGGAATAACCTTATTGTCTATTCCTGGTAAAGTGATTTGCAAAGTAATTAAAAACTGTTTAAGTAGTGCGGTAGATAAACATCTTTGAGAACAACAAGCAGGTTTTCGGAAACGGAGAAGCTGTATTAAACAAATACTCAACCTCCGTAACATTATTGAGCAAAGTCAAGAAGTTTAGCAATCACTTACAATCAATTTTATTGATTTTATGAAAGCTTTTGACAGTGTTTATCGAGAATCTTTGTGGAAAGTCGTTAAATTTTACGGAATACCGTTGAAATATGTGCATATTATGCGTCCGCTATACCAAAATTCAAGTTGCTGTGTTCGAACAAAAAGTGGTCATACTGCTATGTACGAAATTGTCACGGGAGTACGTCAAGGATGTATTTTGTTACTGTTTTTGTTTCTTCTGATAATTGCTTTTATTATGACTCGTTTTATAAATAATTTGTCGTGTGATATCAAATGGAACCATGACAGATTAACAGATTTGGATTTTACAGATGATATTGGTCTACTTAGTGAAACCCAAGAAATGATGCAAAATATGACAACACAACTCAGTGATATCAGTTCTCGTATTGGCTTACAGATTAATTGTTCAAAAACAAAAGTGTTGTGCATAAAGTCAAACAATGATTTGCCCATCAAAATTAGTGAACAAAATGTTGATACTGTTGATTCCTTTACATATCTGGGAAGCATCAGTGTCAAAGATGGAAAAACCGAAACTGACGTTAAAACCAGCTTTGGAAAGGCAATGTCAATCTTCTATAGATTCAAATCAAAATGGTCATGTTCTTCCATTCGCCTGAAGACAAAGTTTCACTTGTACGCATCAATAATCATTCCTACGGCAATATATGGGAATGAAATGTGGAAGTGAACTGACAAGATTGATAAGAAGGTGGATGTTTTTTATCGCCGGTGTCTTAGAAGTAGTTTAAAGATTACCTGGTGCGATCACATTCCAAATAATGAAATAATGAGAAGAATTGACTTTTGTTCACTACATGACATTATTACAATTCTATTTTTACCACCCGAACGGCCAGAAAGAACGGTTTTGGAATAGAAGATTGAAAATGGTAAAAGAAAGGTTGGTAGACTACTGAAAACTTGGCTAAGAACTACTCTGGAAGATTCAATTAAAATGAATGTTTTATGGGATCAAGCAAACTGTTTGGCAGAATGTTCAAATACATGGAAACATTTTGTTGTCTCATGTTCTCTTTGAATTACAAGACTCCGTTGTTGTTATTTTTTGCTGTAATTATTGTCTTATTACCCCATGCTTATTTTTAAAGCAAAAGGGTTTTGTATAATATGACAATAATGTAATATAATATTATTACTACTATTTTTATTATTATTATTATTATTATTATTATTATTGTCACTATTATTGCTTTATTATTATTATTATTATTAATATTAATATTACTATCTTTATTACTACTACTGTTATTACTATTATTATTGCTATTATTATTATTATTACTATTATTTATGCTATCAGCATAGCCATGTTGTTCAGGTTTTTCAAAATGTTCACTTTTATCTTTGATCAATTTTGTATTAAAATTCCCGACCAATATTTTAATGCCGTAACTTTAGACGTTTTTCAACAAGCTTGTAATTGGTCATGGCAACGCATTGCTTAACTCTCCTCGGTAGCCTCAATAGGAGGCATGAACTTGCACATCTGTTACTTTTGCCAATCTAGTGTTAAAATCGACTAAAGTAAATACGGTTGATCGCAGGCTTTCATCCACTAGACGTTTTAACACCATTTTCACTCCATATAATACCAAATTTATAGGTACAATGAACTTTGGTTGCAGAATATAAAATCGACGCATCTCCATTTGTTAAATATCCTTGACCTGTCCATTGCATCTCGCTGTTTACCAAAATGTCTAATTTGTATTATTTATTTATTTTGAAAAAACCTTGTTCCAATTATTCACTTTCAAAGAGAGTATGAATATGGTGCATTTTTTACATGGGGCAGCAAGTGATCTACTCGAACCTGGGTAGGTATAGATTTCATTCCTATCACCGGCACTAAAATGAGGGCTCACGTTCGGCTTCGCTAAAATGTTCACTGTTGTAAAATGTTTATAGTAGTAAAAATTAAATTAAAAATAGACATTTCTAACAATAATGATCGTTGATATCAAATATTGAACCTTATTTCGGCTTTTGCTCAATCCTATTATTGGCATCAGACTTTTGATTATTTGCCACATTTTGCTCGCAATGGTGTATTTTTAAAACATTTCTCCTAATCGTGTACACTAACGCTCCTTCCGTTTTAACTAAAATTAGAACCAGTTGCGGTTGAGTCTAATAGATATTGTAAATGTCTACTGTAACTACTGTTTTAATGATAATTGAAATAAATGTAACAATATTATGTTAAATAGAAAAAGTATTTAAATAGATTTTTTTGCTATATTTTTGTTTGAATTTGAATTATTTTAACATTACAGATAAAATGTTGAAGGTGTGCATTAAGTATAAGTGCATTATTGTAATATTATCTCTTATTTATTAAAAGAAATAATTATCAACGTTATAACAAAACTTGTAAAATTATATTAAACTGTTGTTTTAAATCAATATTGAGTTTGAAAAGAAAACATGCCAAGCGTATTTTCCGCAAATATTTCCTATCCATAATTAAATTTATGATTGGTTAATTCCTTTCAACCAATCATCTATCTACATTTTTTTGATAAACAATTTAATCTGGGAAATAAGTCACACAATTTGAAAGGGTTAGAAAGTGTTCATTTTAACACACATGATTTCTAACTAGCATTCATTCATTTTATTATTTTCAAATCCGAATGGAAAAACCCATTGAAAAATTTCCAATTGCAAATTTGGAAAATACAAATTCAATTTTAAACATGCAGCCTGGATCGGCTATGCTGCCATTTATAGCTCACTATTTAAAAGATCCACTATTTTGGAATAATTTCAATTGTCAATTGAGTCAATCGAATTTGCTCAATGTTGGCTTGTTTCGCGAAGGACCGGCCAATGCAATTCATACAAATGATGACGATACAATGAACACAACCCAACTGCATAATGCTGACAGATACAAAGGTGAAAAAAGAATGTCCCATTGCAATTTTGCAAAACATCAACAACCGCATGACTCGATTGATTATATGCCCAAATTTAGCCGACTGGACTCCAGTTGCGGTCGGACTAATGTCGAGCAGAGTATGTGGTATAAAATAAAAATGTGCAATCAATAAATTCAATTATTTTTTTATTGACATTTTAGTATATTATTTATTTTAGAGTGTGAACAAAGGTACTCCTTAATATTTAAAAAAGTGCAAAAGTTAAAAGGTGTCAAAATTAAAGGAAGAGGTTAAAATTCTAATTACCTACAATGTAAAGTATTATAATAAAGCTATAGGTTAATGAAACAGTGAAATAATTTAATATTATTGATACAAACTGTTTATAACAATATATTGTTATAAATAATTTAGTTTATATTTGGAGGTACCACATTTTTATAAATACAAGTATTAAGCAATTTTATTTTAAAAATAACATTTATTTTTTATCTCTATATAAACATATAACAAATTTAAGTTACACATTGTGTTCAGCCTAATTTAACCTATTATTTATTTAATATTAATTATTCATTAAAATATTTATTGACATTGTGTAATAATTATAAGTAAAATTATGTAAAATATGGTTAACAGCATAACTTTTAAAATATATATTTTGCCTTTCAATGTATCTTATTGTTTGGGTGGTATAATGATACAGTAAGCAACACGAAATGAAGTGGATATGGATTTGTTCCCCATTACCGGCACGAAATGCGAGTCACTTTTTGACTTTACCAAATGTCTACTTTCTGACACATGTTTCCCATTTAACAATAAAAAGTTCAACAAATGACAATCTTTAATGTAACAGTAAAATTACACGCTTAATTTATTATTTCAATTTCAATTGCTGGGGTGGTCTAGCGGTACAGTGCTCAAATTTGGACCTCGGAGGGCATGGAGGTTGGAATCCCACCACCGCCCCACTAAATGCGGGCCCATGTTCGGCTTCGCTAAAATATCCACTGCTGAAAGATGTTTCTTGTAAAACATTCAAAATAATAAACTTTTTTATAAAATACATAATTTTTAAAAATTAAACGTCTAATTATATACATAATAAAGCATTACCTAATACATAATTATGTACAAACAATAGATGATTATTATTCAAATAATTCTTTAGGTTTACAGTTTATATATATATATATATATATCAATATCCAATTATAAATTGTACCTTATTTCAATTTTCAATAAATTATGTACCATATGCAAGCTTAACTTGGATAATAATAAAGAACAAACAATTTTAAAACCAAAACTTGGCATTATCTTTGTTGTTTCAATGTTTGTATTGAAAAAAGAACATTGAGTAGTATGCAGGTTTGGATACAAATTAGACGAAGCGGAAAATTGATTTTGAAATAAATTTTTGTGTTGACTGATCGCCCTTAAGGGGATTGATGACAATTGTTTGTTTGTTTGTTTGTGCTTATACTCATTATTCACGCAGACACACGCACTAAGAAATGGCAAACACGTTTCAGTACACACACACACACATATATATATAGTGTCATTTAATATTATACAATAAGAATTTATGGGTTATTGTCATCATCGTCATCCACATAGCTATTTGTCATTAGCCAGCATTTTAATTACCATTTTGTTAACACCCTCTGTGTTTGATTCTAAATTTGAACATAAAATTTAATTTAAAAATTGAATAAATATAAATTGTTTTCAAAAGTTTTAACTTTTGGTTTTTAAGGTTTCTGTTAATAAACGTGACTTATTTAGGCCAAATTGCTTATTGAACTGTAAACAACTATTGTAGCATGTTTTCGAGTATATATATACTTTTCAATTTCAATATATATATATATATATATATATATATATATATATATATATATATATATATAACATGAACTACTTCAATTAGGATATGTCTACTTATTATTATGCATTATGTAAAATCGAATGCAATAACGTTTGATTTATACGAAACAACCTTTGACAATGGTTTTTTGAAAAGATGCTGAACTTACTATGCATAAATTATATATTTTTCAGTAATTAAATATTGACTTCTACGTAGTTAATAAGTACAGACCGGGGTTGTCTAGTGGTACAGGGCTGAATTTGAAATTGAGTAGGAATAGATTCGAGTTCCACCACTGACACTAAAATGTAGGCTCTCGTTAGGCTTTGCTACAATGTTTATTTGTCAAAAAATGCTCCTTGTGAAGCATTCAAGCAGTAGCAATTAACCAAATATATACATTTAGTTAAAGTGAATTTTTAATCATTTAACTCATGTATCTCCAGCACAATGAAAGAAAGACGATTAAAATAGATTCACTATGTTTTACGTAGATCGCCTACTCATCCAGCCAGAATAACTATGGAAGCCTGGAAAAAAAGGCCAGATAGCCAACTAAAAATTTGGACGGACATTGTAGCACGCGAACTCAGTCCTTTTATTTATGCTAAGACCCCTCGTCCAAATGAATTACTTAATTGGGCGTCTGTTTGTTTACCCTATGCAGCTAACAGAGATCATTAGAGGAGGTTTAACTCGGAGGATATAATTAACATTTAATATCAGCACAGCTCAAGTGTCGTTCATTAAGTAGACATTGCAAAGGTTGGTGTTTTTGCAGACGTTTTGGTATTTGGACTACCCTGGGTGATAATAACCAGTGGGGGGTGTTTATCCCCAATGATGATAATCATGATAATTTAACTAAAGCATTTTTACAATAAGAGTAATTGTTTACATTATGATGGAAAAATATTTGAAAAATATTTTTGGTACTACAATATTAATATAAAGATTTAATGGATTTAATTTAATGAACAGATATAAAGCATTTTATAATATATTATTTATTTGAATTTGAATTTGTAAATCAAAAATACAACTATTCCATCAATTGTATGTTTCGTGTTTATAAAGAAACAAATATTGTTTACAATACCAAAATAGTTTTACAAAATGCTATTAAATAAATAGATTTAATTTAACATAAATATAATGTTTTAATTAATCAAAGCAATTAATTATTGTAAAGTTATTGTACAATATTGTTTACTATTATGATTTATAAATACTAAACATGTATTATTCTTAAGTATAATGTAAAGTAAATCAGATATGGTAAATACATAGTAAAATATAATTTATTTATATTAGTTTAAACACAAACAAATGTTTTTAATTTTCTGTTTATGTAAAATGCATTTGCAGATCACACTAATGCATATTTTATATATTTTATGCTGAATGTATCTTTAGTAAGATATTAAGGCTTAATAATAATAATAATAATAATAATAATAATAATAATAATAAAAATAATAATCATAATAATAATAATAAATTATAACAAAGTTAATTGTCTTTACGTAAACCCAACCCATAAATGCCTATTAAACATTTTACAAACATTGCAAAAGCATTTTTATTATAGCAACAAATACTATATTTTGTTTACAAAAATATGCTTAAATTGTATTAGCAATAAAACAAATTACATTTAACATGTTTCACAGTTAAAAAGTGTTATTTTAAATTAAAATAAAATTAATTTTTTAATTTTTTAACAAAATAGAACCAATTGGTTTTAGATATCGATTATCTTAATTGTATTTTAAATTTAAAGTATGATATATTAATTACCATTTTTCAAATTTTTTAAATAAATATTTAAATTTAGAAACACTTGTACATGGGTAAAAATTATTTATTATTTTTAATAATTTTTTTAAGTATTCTAGATTTAAATATCAACTGTCTATATAATTGTACTAAGAACAACTTAGCTATACAGTTTTTAACGTTTTCCAGTAATGACAACTTAATTAATAAGCATTAGTGATCATTAAAATTATTGATTTTATTCTGAATAAACAAACATAAGATTTTTATTAATCTGTAAGTTGTATTCACTTGTTGGTTTAAATAGTGTATTTCGTACAATTATATTAAATTGATTATATTTTAACGTAACTGAACAAACGCTGATTTTGTTTGCTCCGTTATTATAAATTATTTGGGCAAATAACTCAATATTGAGTATTGCTATTTCATGAGTATTAAAGTTCATTAAAATATAACGTCCGCATATTTGTTATAAAGCTGACAGCAAAATTTAGTAATATTAAAATAATATTATTATTTATTAAATCTACGTGTATATTTTATGAATTAATTATTACTTATTTGACTAAATATTTGTAAATTAACGGTATAATATCTACAACTATTTATATATACTAAATGTTACGTTTATGGCTAAAATAAATATACAAAATAAATTTATCTTATGGTGTATGTTTTTTTAATATTTTAATTATGAATACATATTATTATTATTAAAATTATATTTTAAAATTAAGTAGTAATTAAATATATGACACAAGCATTTTATGAAATGTAGGTTTTGACAGCCATAAAATAATTAGCTGAGTCCGGATTTATGCTGTATGTACAAAGTTTGCTTCGCTATTTTGGTTGTTTATCGACATACTTTATACATTAACTAAAAAATAAAGACGCTATTTGAACTATACAATATATATATATATATATATATATATATATATATATATATATATATATATATATATATATATATACAACCCTCACAACAATTACTGCAAAACAATAATTAAATGTTTATTTTGATAATTATTATGACATCACAATCAGAGCAGATTTGAATGTACGTTTAACATAATTTTAAGAATTAGTTATTGTTCATTTTTAATGAAATTAAGCATACAAAATAATAATAATTTAATTATTATAGAAATTGTGTAATTTCAACTTATTATCCACGTTAATATAGAAGTAGCTTTTAAAATATTCTATTTTGGTCGACTCAGCCTTCTTAAATAAGTATTTCTAAGTATATATAAAGGAACTATTAAGTACTTTACATTATTTTTGATTCTCAATTTTTATTTTTACGAAAAAACAATTGGACATAACAAATTAATTTAGATTTAATACTTTTATAATTTTTTGCGTTAATTTTTGAAATGGGTATATATATATATATATACGTTAAAACACATATTTACTTATGTTTTATTTCTAGAAAACCAGTCAACAACGGGGTCTACGTTTTTAACGCATCCAAGTAAATCTGACTTGAACAACTTTGAAAATTATTTAAATAACGAATTTACAAAACTTCAAAAGAATAATGTATCCAAGTATGTGTAAATTACAATGTATTTTAAAAAAGGCATTATTTCTTACAATTACATATTACATAATGTGAAAGACACAGATGAGAAATTAATTAAACTTACACGAACTGTTGAAGTAAAATTTTTAAAACGATCATTTTATTCGATTTAAACCTTAATATTGAATGTAGCATGGTTTTAATATGTTAATTTAGAAAGCACTATATATACACACATATATGTATATAATACTGGTTTAGAATCAATGTAACTTTCTAAATACAAATAGTTATTTGTTGAAACTTTTATTATGCCCTATAAAAATGTTTTTTAATTATTATTTAAATAAAACTTAGGCATTGAGTACATTTTTTTTTACTTTAAGACAATTAGCATTAAAATTTTTATTTTTTATTCTTAAATATTAGTACTATATCTATATAAATATTAAAAGTTAGGTTAACTTTAAGTAGCAATATCAATATAGCAATAATAATAATAATAACAATAAAATAAAGTTTTATATAAGTCATTATACACTGCAAGCATGATGAACAATTGGTTTTATTGTATTATACAGTTGAAAATCATTAACTGTTGTGGATAATGATTTACACTATTATGTTCAAAGTTAATCCGACTCTATTTACAATATTTTATTATTTAAGAGACACTATAAATACATTTTTTACATTTAAAACACAATTTTTAATGTTTTATTTCGAAATGCGTGTGCTTTTATGATTGTAGTGTAAATGGCAACAGTCAAATGGACGATAAACGCTTAAAAGATGCAAATGATTATGAAGCAAGATACAAATTGTTCAAAAATATTAAAGAAAATAGAAAAAAGCGAGCAAGTAAATAAAAAAATTTTAAATGTCGTTTTAATATTAAGTATGGATACATTGTAAATAAGAATGTTTTTCAAAAAAACATGTATATGCCGGGGTGGTCCATCGGTACAGCACTTGACTTGGACCTGAGTGGGCGTGAGTTTGAATCCCAACATCGGCACTAAATGCAGGCCAACGTTGGGGTTCGCAAAATGTAGTAAAACATAAAAGTAGTAAACATAAATAAGATGATAATAATAATAATAAAAAAAAAATTATTTTATGTTTATTACATCGAATGTTTACAGGAAACATCTTTCAGCAGTGGACATTTTAGCGAAGCCAAACGTGAGCCCACATTTTAGTGGGTCGGTGGTGGGATTCAAACCCATGCCCACCGAGGTCCAATTTCGAGCGCTGTACCGTACCGCTAAACCCGCCCTGGCATATATATATTTTAGCTATATATATATATATATATATATATATATATATATATATATATAAAAACAAAAATAGAGAGTTTGGAGTGTAAAAACTAATTATTTATTTATTTATGGTTATTGGCTTAGATATTTTTTTAATTAAAAAAAATGAATATTTTTATTTTTTAATTTTTGTTAGACGATATAATTAAATATTTCTCTTCAACGAGATATAATAAAATTGGAAAAAATTAATTACACAGTTCAATTATGGTAAGTTATTTTCAAACACTTAATGTAAATAAATTTAACGCAAAATAAACTATTTAAAAAAGTATAAAAATGTGCAGTTGTGGAATTCTTTTTGATGTCTAAACATATTATAAGATGATATATGAAGTTATAACTCCACCGTAGCCGGTCCTGAGTTTGGTTCCGAAAGGAGGAGGGTATGAGCACAAAATTAGCAATTTAGCTATATATTATTTATGTAAAAATGATGTTAAAGAAGCAACAAGAGGATACCATTTTGTTAAACTACAACAAAGAATTACAATGCAGCATGATTCTGATGACGGGGTTTGGCAAAATCCAAATAAAATGTCAATCTTCTTCAAAGCCAAAAAATTTATATACAGTTATGTAAAACAATTTTGCGTCGTTTCATACTCTTTAAAACAAAAGGGTTTTGAAATAAATAAATAAATAATACAAGATTATTTTTATCAGTAGCAAAAATAACTATAGAACGCTAGATTGAAAACTGTGTTCGAGTGTTACTACTGGCATTAAGTACTGGCGGACGCTTGGCTTTAATCGATATTTGCTAATTGATACTACTGGTACTACTGGTACTACTAATTGATACTACTGGCATTAAGTACTGGCTGGACGCTTGGCTTTGATCGATGTTTGCTAAGTGATACTACTGGTACTACTGGTACTACTAATTGATACTACGGCATTAAATACTGGCAGACGTTTGGCTTTAATCAATGTTTACTAATTAATAAATAATTTTTGTCAGACATTGAAGCAATAAAAGTTTATAAGAAAGAATAACAAATATGTAAACATGTAGCATTAATGTCATATATTCCAAGTTTAACTTTTGAAATATTTTTTCTTATTTTTTATTTTCTTTCTGCTACTTGAATATTTTATGGGAAACATTTTTCAGCAGCGGACATTTTTGCAAAGCCGAACGTAGGCCCACATTTAGTGCAGGTGGTGGAATTAAATACTTGTTTTATTTCGTTTTCTACTATAAGTAAATCAGTTAACATAGTATTATTTGTGTATATATTAAACATTTATTGGTACACAAACTAAGTCAACATTTATTAATTACACTTTTGTAGCTTAAAGATACATTTATTTACTAATAAAACTATTTTATTCCTTTATTTTGAAGTTAAAAATATAAACAACGTGCATTTTGGCTTTAACAATTAATAATTTTTGACATACATCTGGTATAAAGAAATTATCTACTATACCCTACCAATATGACTTAAAAATGAATTTTTTCAAAACGTTTTAATATTAACTTTTTAAATTTTTGTATTAAAATAAAAATATACACAACTATTATATTAATTTTTATAACTTGCTTTTATTAATATTTTATTCATTTTATGTTAAATTATGTGCTTTTATTATTGTGTTATTTTAAATAAGATAATATTTTTTTAACACAAAGTAACCAATATATGCTGTTGAATTTATTTTTCAGAACACTATCCAAATGTACAAATATTTAATGAAAATGCGCTATATCCGTTTGAAGGATTCAAATTATTGAAGTACACAGGACAAATGTTACATACTAATTTATTTATTTGTTTTCTTTGCATTATTCTAATTTTATCATCAGAAACATTCAAACTTAATTACAATTAAAAAAAATTGTTATACTTAAAAGCACTTGCTTATTACATAATAATTTTTAATTTGTAAAAAAATTACCGATAATTTTTTGTTTAAATTTGTGTACATGTATATATTTTAAGTAATCATACTTTTAATATATATATATATATATATTATTTTTAATTAATTATTATATCAAATAGTCATTTTTTAAAAACTATTTTCATATAGTAAAAGCTATAAGTTTTAAAGCATTAAAATTAAAAACAAAACAAATTGTAGTCTAATAAATAAGTAGAATTGTTTTTAACTACATAAATAAAAGTTATTATTATTATTATTATTATTATTATTATTATTATATTATTTTGAAGTGTACAATTAATGAATTAAAAATGCGTTTCTTTGAATTACTTCAAAAAATTTTGTATAAAATAATTTTTTATTCATTAAAATGGAAAAGAATTGGAAAAGTGTTTATTAAAAGCTTTACATATATATATATATATATATATATATATATATATATATATATATATATATATATATATATATGTCAGTAAACTAACAAAAAAATTATACATATCAATCAAAATAAACTGCAAATATAAGTCCTACTGCAAATAATTTAGCACTTTCATATGTAGCTTTGGCGTGTCTATCTCCCATTTCCGTATTCCACAAAGATCGACTAGCTATACAAATACTGTTACTTTCAATAGGTCCAATGTAGACTTGCACAATAAATTTATACCTCGATGGTGTATTAAATTCGTGAACTTTGCGACGCATTAAGTTGGACAGATTCATAGCCAGTGTTTTCGATTGAATTGGGTTGTAAGAAACATTTTTGAGGGAACTGCGAAATGTGTCGCTAATCAATTCTTCCAACTTGAACAAATAAATATTGTCAAATTTTTACACAATTTTTAAACATACTATTTTTAATAAACAATTGAAATAATTTGTGTCCTTAAGTACAAAATACTCTACTTTTCTTACACACAATCATATATATATATATATATATATATATATATATATATATATATATATATATATATATATATATATATATATAAGCATAATAAACAAAATATCTTATTAATTGTGTGAACACAAAAATATTGATTATTTGTTAAAACCAGTATTTAATTATCGCTAAAAAATATTTATCAAAATTTACCTGAACTTGATTTAAACGTTCAGAAGGTTTTGGGTTTAAATAGTAAGTATTTTCATATTTAATAGACTTGTGTCCGCCAGCTCGTAACATACCTAATATTCCTCCATGACCCGCCATTATTGATTTTTGTCTTACAAGACTAAAGTGACTTTGACGTCGGTGATGACTGTTCGAAGTACGACGACTGTCAGCATTTTTGGCACCTTCTGCCATCTCATGGGAATTCTTGCGACTAGTTTTATCCATGACAATTCAATGTCTATTAAAATTTCAAAGAATTGTGTATATATATACTAAAATGATATATGTTTGTGACTGACGAGAACATACGAAATGAATTCATCTTACAGTTTACGTCTTCTTATATTTTTATTGATTATTAAATAATAATTTTAATTTAATTTGTTTACTTTTAAATTTGTATACAAAATTACAAAATTAACAAACAAATAACTATTTCAATGAAAGTGAATTGTTTGTATTTTTAAAAGTATATTCATTACTTTAAACTTGTAAAACAACATTATAATATATAATAACCATTACACAACCATAACACCATTCAAAATTTTTATTTTAAATAACATTTTAAGTGAAATTTCAATTGCATTAAGCAATTGTAATTGACAAAAAATGTATTTTTTAACAATAAAGCAAATAAATTATTTTAATAACTCTAATTTTTAGAAATTTTACAAAGTTTTTATTGTTTTAAACTCGAATTTGTGTTATGTTTTGCATCAAAACTATTGATAACACAATTTACACGTGTTAAAACTGCTACATGTTAGCCATTCTTATAAATATATATCTATATATCAACTACTTAGTTACAATTAGTATAGTTTTACTGTTACTGTACATTAAAACTTGTGTAAGTGTTTGAAACAATTTTTTTTAAAAACTACATGCCGTTTATACGGTTTGGAAACCATAGTAAAAGTGTTTGTATAACGTAATTGAAATTGTATAATCTGAGTAGAACAATTTAGTTTTAAAAACAATTCCTAAAATCTAGTTTAATAAAAATTGTAAAATCTATTACATTCTATCAACTAAAAATAAAACCCCCTTAATTAGTTAGTTTGTGAACAATTTCTGCTAATATACCTATAACAGTGATGCATTTTTGAAATAAACAGAAAAGTAACTGCGGTTGGTATAGATCTTATAACAAAAACAGATTAGCAAAACCAGCAAAAAATTTGTAACATAAAAATATTGTAATTTTTTTTGGAATTACTATTTTGTTTTTTCCTTAATAAATTTAAAATGTCTTAAATTTAAAATGTCTTAGATTTTAACACTTATTTTTATAATATAATTAGTAGAAATGTTTAATTTTACTCAAATGTAACGGATAAACAAAAAATATTATTATTTGTTTTTATTTTTTATTATTTCTCATTTTATTCAATAAATGTTGTACAAAAACAGTTTTTACCAAGTGGATATTTGGCCAAGATAAACAAGCTTTGGCATTTGGTGTTAGCGGTAGGACTCGAACCGATACTCATCCAACTACAAATCTATAGTTTTAGGCATATTTATAACGCCTAAACACGTATTACATGTATAAACTAAGTATATATATATATATATATACTAGGGTGTAAACATAAAATATACTTTTAATGATTTATTTTTTATGAACAAAAAATACAGTAACAGTTTGTAAAATATAAAATTGTGCAGGTTATAAAACATTTCAGTGTATAATACAGAAAATCACATATTGATTAAATCATATTTTAATATATTTATTAAAATGTCGATATTCTTACCTTTGGTATAAATATTGTGTTTTTAATTGCAGTGCTAACATATATATATATATATATATATAACCATTAGCAACAAGGTTTATTATTGGTTGGTATTGGCGCTTTTGAAAATTATTTAAAAATTTTATCTTATAGATCAAATTAACACAAAGTTGTACATATTTAAATTTTTTTTAAATACTAGACATTACTTATTAATATTTACACTTTTCCTTCAATAAAAGCAACTATTTGTACAAACTAGTAAAAAAATATTATAAAAACATTTTCTATTTAGTTTCTGCTTGTACAGAATCGTAGCGATAACAATTTGCGAAGAAAATTGGAACCAAAAATAATAACAAATATTATTTTATTTTATTACAAAAATTAACCTTTAATTTCTGGAACCAGTATTCTTTGAATATTAAGATTTTGTGTCAATGATTGATATCGGTGGGAACGGTTGTATATACAACCGTTCCTACGCCATTGATCACATTTGCTTCCATTATCATTTTCCGCTTCCATATTGGTTTTTGGTTTTATCCCGTGTTTTCGGTTTTGTAAAATTGGCAATAAACGTTTTCCTACTTATCTTCAGTTTTATTCACTACTATACGTAATAAGTACTGACGTAGATATTGGAAAAAAAGGTTTGACTAGCCCCAATCCACGCAACGTTCTATCGCAAGCGACGCCGCTTGTTTCCAAATCACTCCATTGTTCAGATTTAGTGAAATCGGCTAAGTAGCTTCTTTTGAAGTCAATTCACTAAAGTCTGTCACTGCTTAATTTATTTTTATCAACATTTAAATATTATAAAAATATTTTTTTACCACGTAAATAATAATAATTTATTCGTAACAGTAACTTTTAATACTTTAACAAAACATCTAACTAAGCAAAAACGACACAATTTTGACATTGCACTTTATTTACTATTTCATTAATTTAAATATTTTCTCAAAAATAATTATATCAATTAAATCCAAAAATTGCCAATAATAAAACACTATTGTAGATACTATATATTGTTTATAAAATTAAAATAATCTTCCACTTTAAATAATAGTCTAGTAGTTCAGCGTTGGACTTGACATTTGGTGGTTTGAGTTCTATTACCGGTACTAGGTATGGGCTCTCGTTACATTGTATTCTTATAATTATTACAATTGAACTGACTTATTAATTACTACACGCAACTGAATTAGACTTGTTAGTATGCTTAAATATATCTAGCAAGTTTAAATTGCAAAAAAATTATTAAGAATTTTTTAATAATTTCATTTTTAACATTTGCCTGTTATAATCATTCTGATTATCAATTTTTTAAACAAACAAGCATTGCATTTTTGTAAATTGTAAGTTATATTTACTTGTTAGTTAAATTAATGTAGTTTGTATAATTATGTTGAATCGGTGTTTCAACATAACTGAAAAACGTTGTTTTTAGTTTGCTTTCTGTCATTATAATCTATATAGGCAAATAACTTTAAATTAAGTATCGCTAATTAATGAGTACGAGATTCAATTATCATACAACGTCCGCATACTTGTTAAGATTAAATGTTTATTTTAAATTCAAAATAAGTTACAATAACTATAATCATTTTTTAGAATAACTATTTTAATAAAAATGTCAGTTTATTTTATAAATGATTGTTTAATACAAAGTAGGAAATGGGTTGTTCATTGAATTGTCAAAATTTTCATGCATAAAACAATTTTATTTAATTATTAGTTAATTTATTTTTTATATTTATTTTAAACTAAAAAACTAAACAATAATTATTTTTATTTTTATTAATAAATTATTTTGTCAATGGTAGGTTGCAGATTACAGCTTATTGCACAAGTTGGGTAAGAGAAAATCTTTAAATCGCCGTTTAAATTATATCAGAATAAAACAAAAATTAAAAATATAGAAAAAAAATAAAACATAAAAGTAGTAAAATTTGAGTACATACTGATTGATTTGTCAAAAATCATAATGTTTGATAAGTTGGCTATCTAGAGGCACGTTGTTCCAAGCTTAAATAAGCGTGTGCAAAATAATACTGTTGCAAGCGAATAAAACCTGTTGAGTTTTTTAATTTATGCAATTTCCCTTTAAGAAAGTTTAGTTTTTTTTCAGAATAAGTAGAACCGCAATCTGATATAATAAACTGGTAATCTAGGATTAGGCTATTTTGAACATTTTATCTGATAATAAAAACAACTTGCAGGTGTTTAATTTACTAAATATACTAACTATTAAAAACGTTTAGTAAGTTTAATAGTTTGTTTTAAAACTTTTGCAATCTATAAAGTTTAGTTTTACTTTTAAATATGTGCGATACGCTTGCGTGACGTTACGGATCCAAAGTAACTTGCTAATTGTATTGTACTCATTGTTACGTTCTGCTAAACTTTTTGTTTTACGTTTTTTCGTGTTTTTGGTGCGAAATTATATATATGGTAACACAAGCAGTATTTTTGTCCTTTTAACGATTATCACTAGCTTTCTTCTAGTAATAGTTTTTTCTTGTTTAAATTATATACTTATTGCTTAGTTGTTGTTTCTAGATATGACTTTCTTCAATTTATCCAAATTTGGCTTACAACGCTACTAAAAGGCTATGAAGGTTAGCATTTTTTGCGCACTTTGCAGTAATTGGCTTTACAAAGCGTGCTCAAAATTATCCTTAAAACACTATTTACAGCTTGCTGTTAGTCCGATTGACTATACATACATGGACCGTAGATGCAAAATCAATTTACAGTAATTGCCTTTTGCCAACAACAACAAACTAGGTGACACTTTTAGAGTCTAAGACCTATTTCTCTAAGATTCATAATTTTAACTCTAGATTAAACAAAATTTTTCTCACTTTATCGTTTATGGTCTTCAACCTTTCGAAATGCCAAGCTAAAACCAAGGCGATAAACTCCTCTATCTCTCATCTTTTAAATAATGTAAAGACAGAAATAAACTTTCTAAAAGACAAATGTAACCAACGTTAGCCCCTCTTCCTTAACAGTTAAATCGGTTCTAAGACTTTTCCAGGAAGAAATCTTGGCTGATACTAAGCAACACGTCGAGGATACTAAATGTGATTGCAATATTATTATTAGATGTATCAAAAAAAGTGTTACAAATTACAAGGTTAAAAATTGTAAATTATGTAAACTTTCCTGCAAGCGTCCTCACTCAGCTTCCCCCATCTTAATCGCTTTTAATTCTTTATTTATTAAAAATGACATTATGATGAGTTGGCTTAACGTTTGCTCTAATTATCTTGGTGTTTGCCTATTAAAGGATTTTTTACGAGATGAACGCTTACAAATGACATACTAGACAGTAAACTACTCCTACTAGGATGTAAAATAGCTAGACAAAACTCAAGTAAGGGAAAGTGTGGAAAATGCTTTTTCTATGTTTGTGATGACATATCTTATTCTATTGTGTTTACATTAAAGCACTCATCGGGGAAAACATGATTCTGTCTACCTAGCATTAGGTTCTTATACTATTTGCTTTATATTCTATCTTCCCTTACTATTAAAAAACTCCAATGAGGTTTTTATATCAGAACTCAAACATTTTTTTCTTTCCTACAGACAGTGCATCCTAATGAAAGATTTTAATTGTCCTTCCCTTAACTAGCGGTTTTTCTTTGGTTCCAACTCATTCAAAAATAAATTTTTGAATTTTAGCGTCAAGTATGCTGTCACACAGCATGTTTTATTACCTACTAAATATAGGCTCGGTTCCTCTCCTTTATGTTTTAATTTTGTCTTTACCATTGAGTTTTTATCTATTAATTCTATTTTATTTCTACCCCCTCTTAAAAAGAATAATTATATCTTGTTGTTTTCTAAAGTTTCTCTCTACTCATGTTGCTCTAGGAATAAACTGGACATCCTAGCACCAATCCCCAATTCTAAAAGTGTCGACTATAGTAAATTCCGTCATTTCCTCGTATCGGTCAATTGGGATCCTTTATATAACAATAACTTAGAACAGGCTCACTCACACTTTGTCATATTAATCAAGGAAGGTATCAATAAGTTTGTTCTATTTTGGATTTCCGCTCATACTGAACCCAAGCTCCCTAGAAAAATTGTCCGTTTAATCCAGAAACGGAATAGGCTATTCTTCCTCTGGAAATCTACTAGGCTCCTTTGTTTCTATTATAGCTAGAACTCAATCAGGAATTAATGCTCTAGTGCAATTAAGTCGCATATAGATATTATGGTTTATAAACTTCTATTTAGATTTATAGACAATAAAAGTACTCTATTTAAGTTTCTTAAAGGTATGTGCGCCTTCAAAATTTAACAATGGTTTATTACTAACTAGATCCTAAGCTTGCAATAGTTTGAAATTATCTTAACTCGGTGTTTCAATAGTCTAAATCTCTCCCCTCTCCATTATTAAGATTCAGCCCTTTCTATTAGTCCTTTTATTCCGACCTTAATTGTTTATCATATTCATTAATGATTTACTAGCAGTAGTTAAGTTAAACATTCTGTTTTATGCAGATGAGGTTAAAATTTGGGGTTTCAACCCCTATTTACTGCAGGTCGACATCACTAACATCTATGAATAGACGGTTAAAAACTCTTTTCTACTAAATTTAGCTAAGTGTAAGCATAAATCCTTTGGTAAACCATCTGGGAACATTTTCTCAATGCCCCATTACGACTCCCAACCGATAGAACTGGTTAAGACTATAAAAGAGTATAAAAGAGTATTAATGAACTCTGTGCTTAAGTTCACAAGTCATCATATTAGAACAATTCAAATTTGCTACCGGCTAATTAAATTCTTTAAAAGGAATTTAAGTAGCCTCTCTTCTGAATGTGTTTGTCTGTTATATATGCTTTACATCACACCGCACTTGGAATACTGTGCGCAGGTTACTACTCTTATTCTTAAATCAGACTCACACAATCTCCAAAATTACCTAGGTCTTTAAAGCATCTGCCCCATCAAAATAGGTTCATCTCTCTAAAATTGTTTTCCTTGTGTGATAGAAGACTTTAAGGTGATTTTATTTTAGTATATTAATTTTTATCATCTGGTTTCTTCCGACCTTTCTTTTCGTTAGCCAAAAACTCTTGCAGAAGTCATAATCTCAAACTGTACAAACACAGAGTGCATTAAAAACTGAGACTCCATCATTTTTTCCAAAAAGTTATCAACACCTGCAACGGTCTGCCTTTAAAAGTAATCAATGCCAAATTTGTTACAGTATTTAAGACTGCATATGATCTCTATGCCCTCTCTAATTTTATATAAATCTAACTCAATATCCAACCTGTAACATGTAATATGTAACCTGTAGAATAGAAGTAATAATTTGTACTCAATATTCTAAGTATAGCCTTGTATATAACATTTACAGTAGATCCAAAAAAAATTTTAATTTAAATTCCGTGTACTATTCGCGTACCATTTTATCTTGAATTTTGTTCGGGTTGATGAGGACAGGTTAGAGGTTTTTACATGAGTTATGCAGGAGAAAACTCCTTTTGGTACTCGGTTCAATGTTATCAAATATCAAGAAATAGTAAAAATCTTAAAAAAATTAATTAATTAAATAAAATTATTAAGATAATACATACGATAGGCCGATTTGAATGAACCTGAAGACGATGCTGATGTTAATAGTAATCAACTTTATTATCTTGTTTTAATTATTAATTTAAACTAATTTTTAAATATAAATATTAAAAAAAATAATTTTTAATTAAATAATTATTAAAAATGCATTAGCAGGTTTAGCACTTCTGTTTCTAACTATCATTGTCTCTTGCATTATCCATTTATTGTCAGCGCGCTGCTTAAAGGTTTATGTATATTTGTTTGGCTTTGCTCAAATGTGCAAAGATTTAAGGGATGTACAATCGAAGACGGAATTATGAACATGGAAGAATAAAAAGGAGTACTCGTAAAAATAAAACTAGTGAAACATTTAATTCAATGTTAGTTTGTTTATTTTATTCGCTTATTATTCATACATACACTTAGACCTGCGTTTACGTAGACCTTGTTTAGTAGTGATTATTGATAATTATAATATATAAAAAATTGAGTGTTAATTAATTTTTTTGTTTGCTCATTTTTTAGAATGTAGATATGAACTTTTAGTAATGTACAACTTATAGTATAACTTATTATTGGTAGATTTTAGGTAACTTGTGTACTTATTTTGTGGCTTCGGTATTTTAATTTGATGGTTTTTAAAGATTTATTATATTTAACGTGTTGTTTTATCTTAGTTTAAGCTATGTTTAAATCGACGATTTGATTATATTTTTACTTGAATTTTGGATAAGTAAAATTAGTTTAATGTCCTATTAATTAGATAAATTGTTTGTTTTTATTAAAATGTAATTTAATTGTTCAGTGCTTTATACGTGAAAAATGTTTAATTTTATTTTTTTGTGATCAACTTTTCTGTTTTTATCTGTAAAAATTTGCTGGTTTTTAGAACATTGAACCAAGAACGAAAAAGAGCTTTACCTACACAACTCGTGTGTCAACATACGATCTGTAAAATTAAGTTTTAGATTGCTAGTATATTTAATCACAGTTTAGGGGGAATAATAAAGGTTATTTTAATTAATTGACGTTAGTGGCATTTTGAGTTCAGCTTAATTTAAGTTTATTTTTGGCATAACTAAAACTAAGTAATAGGTAAGCGTTTTAATTTCTACACTTTTCGGTTATTTTTTACGCTACAGTACATTTTTTGAGCGATGAAAAGCTAAGGTTGCTATCCTTGTGTAGACTTTGACCAGGCGCAGTTTATAAAATCTGAATGATTATTATTAAAGCGGATTACACAAATAAAATCTGTTGCAATAAAAATAGGGACTTGGTTTTGTTATAAAACTGCAAATAATTTTAAAAATTCAAACTATAAATTCAAAGATGGTATTTTAAAACGATATTCAATCATTTTGGTTTTTGATTTAGTTACCTTTCTATTACTTTTATATTCGTACAATATAGTAAACAATCAACTTAAACGGTTTTATAAGCGTAACAGGCCTTGAAGAATAACGAAATTTCTTGGTTTATATACGGCATCTTTGTGATGGCACAACTGTTTGCATAGATTGGTGAAGCTGCTTAATATTTTTTTAAACAACATAACAGAATTTAGTGCAAAGCCACATCTTTATTAATTGCAAGCTTGCATAGCATCCCGAATAATCACTTTCTATTGTTCACTGTTTTCGGAGGCGTGTAGGGATCTATCACTCCACTGATTTAGCCATTGTTTTCAAGATAAAGTCCTGGTCAAAATAGTGTGAAGATAACCTTAAACAACATCCGTTCAACTATGTTTCTGACCATCTTTCCTTTTTTTCCAATCACCATTTAGACAAGGTAAGGTTACGTGAGATTGCATCGGACTTAGGGCACAAGTTAATGGGAGGAATATTGCAGATGTTAATTTGGTAGTTGTAGGAAGACTAAACGGTTTCGAACAGTCCATTCTTGTTTCCTGGAGACAAGCAATGTCAATCTTGTATTGATTTAGCTTTGTGGCAGTATACACTTGAGTTGAAACAGACGACAGTAACCGTATATTCCATTTTCTTATGCAAAGGGATTATCGGATGCGAATTGTATTTGGGAGGAATAAATGAAGTTTCTTGGTTAGAAGATTTCTTCCTTGTGACGGTACCAGTGTTTACAGGAATTGACAGAGTTATTTACCTTAGCCTAACAGCAACATATAGTATAAGTTATTCATTCATTTCATTTTGGTTGGTGACGTGGTCACCTCTTCATTATTTCCCATATTTATACGACATATAGAACGATCGATTTCGATGGCTTGACAAGCGTAGACAAACGTGGAAGAATAACAAAGTTTCTTGGCTGGTAGACGGCATTCTTGTGACGTCGCCACTGTTTGCAGAGATTGACGATGCCGCCTGATTTTTTGTCAGGGTTATCTCCCTTAGCCCAAGGGCTACATATAATATACGTATACATTTAGATACCTTTTAAGTATCCTGGGTGTATGTTCGCACCCACCCGCCGTAGCGGAAGCCCAGTTATACCGCTGTGCACTCGGACCCTGCTGTTATTAGTCTAGATGCATAGGGGCACCTAGTCCAGGATGCACCACGTGGAGGACTAACAGTCAGGAATATCACCATCACTGGAAATTGAAACTTTATAAGCATTACTCAAATCCTCAGGATTATTAGCATCCCTATAGTATAAGTATACCTTAAAATACTTTTAAATACTCATATGCTAAGATAGAAGACTAGTCATAACACTGTGCACATGGGACCTGTTGTTGGTGTAGGTGCTTAGGCACATCTAGCCCAGGATGCATTACGTGGAGGTAACAGTCAGTAATATTATTGAAAATTTAAATTTTATAAGCATTACTCAAATAATTATCAACATTATAATTTATTTCAATTTGAGTATTGTAAAAGGTTTTATATTATTTTTGCAGACTTTTACTTATAAAAAACTCTGAACAAGGATGGGTTTAAAATTTCAGTCATTATTACTCAAGATTATTAAAAATGTTTATTTACTTGCATTAGCAAAAGCAATAGCAAATGTGAGGATTACTTAAAGGGCCTATAATTTTTTGTGTAAGTAGATACAATTGAGGATAACTACTTCAAAATTTAGTTTAGAGTCAATATTACTTTGTATGTAGCACAATTTTGAAGGTTTGTATTTACAGTACCTGGATATATAATCAAACCAGAATATACTAAGCTTCTTTGAGAAATAGGACTGATGTAATTCCTAGGGCTGTTGACAATTTTTTTTACTGTTTTAAGGTTTTTGCGTTTTTTTAATTTTTAGAGTTGTACTGATTGCGGATTTGTTACTTTAAAAATAAAGCTTCACATAGTAGCTAGGAGAAAGGTATATACCGGCAGGTGAAACGTATCTGCTGGCCGAAATACAAAATTGTGATTTTCAGTGGGTTGTTTATTAGTGGGTTGTTTGACATTGAATATGGAAACGGTTGTATTATTTGATTTAAACGAAAGTATGTTTTGTTCTTTGCTACAAAATTTCTATCACAGTTTGAATATATTGTTACTTAAATGAAGTTATTGGCACGACATTTATTTGTTTTGATGTACTTAAAAAATAATTACAACCATACTGTTTTATCACGTTTTTTATTGAAAGACACTATTATGGATATTTTTAAAGCACTTTTTAATTATACCATATTAAAATCTGTTTTTTAATTTATTTTTAGATTTGGAACTTATTTTAAGCTTATCGCAATTTGGGCATCAATACTGGTGCTAGAGTTTTTTACTGATTTTCGATTTGAATTTATTTGGTCTTGTTGGCTGATGATGCGTACAGTTAGTGATTCATTTCGATATCAAGGCTTGGTAAGTGGTTTTCCGTTAAGGTTCATTCCGTTTATTGGAATATTATTTTAACAGATGGATAGGTTTTTGATCAACTACGTGCAATGTAGTCTACGTTAGTATATATGAAATGTTTATGATAATAATGTACTAATTTACAATTATATAGGCAAAGATTTTAAGTTTACTTTCAATATAAGATTTATCAGAGTTAGTGAAGATTTATGGATGTCACTTGTGATTAAAAAAATATATTCTGTTTATCTGAATGGGTATAGCTAAAACATGTTGGAGTTAATTTTATTTTCATTTGCAGTTACGGCCTTGCGACCAGTTATTGTTTTACATTCTTAATTGAAACAAACTTTCAATCCTGATTTTTTTTTGTTAAAGATGATTGTTAGTGCGCATATTATAGACGCTACTGTTTTTTTGCTGTTTATTTTTGATAAAAAAACAAAGAAGTACTTTTTAAAACTTTTCAAGTATTTTGTATGCGAATAAAGTTATTAGAAAGTGTATGTTTAGTGAACCTATTTGCGTATTGATACAAACTTTGTTCAGGGTTTTGGAGAGCACTAAGAATAAATGAGGTGTTACATTATGCTTACGGTTATTTGTCAATTAATGAACTAGTGTTTTCAATGTGCGTCGAGGATGTGGTTTAACTTTTCGGCTAATTTTTAAAAGTTGTTGGTATTACAATTTATGTGGCTTATTTTGAGTGTGTATTTTTACACGGGATTAATTTGAATTTCAGATAAAGTTTAACGACAAGGCAGAGAAAGTGGGCTTTTTAATTTTATTAGATTTTGTAGAAACGTTTTTTTTGTTTTGATGGGACTTTAAAATGTGCATTAACGTGTATGTTTCAATTGCAAATTAACGGTAGAGTACACAATTGTTCATATGAGTGAGAATATTTTGAAAGTGGTTTATCAAAATATACTATGAGATGTGAAAGAAACTTAATTTATTTACTGCTTTTGTTGTAAATTTTATACATTTTAATTAATATTCACAACAATTTATACTTTATTATATTGATTTGAGTTTGATTAAACTATTTATAATTCGTATGTTCGATCTGCTCAACTATATACATGTGTGTGTGCGTAACCTGTTTCTTGTAATCTATAATCGTTAATAATATGTTTTTTTTTGCTTTCAGGCATTCGCTTTGTTTTTTACTTTGATTGCTTTAACAGCCGACTTAATTTGTTATTTTCTTGTGCCTACAACTCTAATTTATTTATTGGGTAGTTCGTGCGTTTGGATGCAGCTTATTTGGCAGACTGGTAATGTTTAATAATAATTACTTGCTTCTTTGTTTGACTTGCCTTACTGTGATAATTTTTTACGTTTATGCATTTAATGAATTTTAAGAATGGGCGTATCAGTTTAATGCACACGATTTCAATTTTTGAAATGAATAGAAAGGTGGATATTTTAAAGTTACTATTGTGAAAGTTAATTATTATTGAGATAATACTAAGAAACTTTTGATTGGCAGTGAAATGAAAATATATGAATCACATACACTACCATTTTTATAGTAATATAAAAGGTTCGATTTAAATGAGTTTTTTTTCAAATGTTTGGATCATATTTTAGAGGATTACGTGCAAATGCCAATTAAAGAACGAGATTTACTACAAGATAGCACGAAAAATTTATTGAAATTCTACTTTATTATTGCCAACATATTTATTCTAGCTAAACGTCAGTCCATTATTCTACAATGCATGTGCCGAGGTAGTCTAGTTGTACATTTCTGTCCTCGAACTTGGATGGGAGTGGGTATGAGTACAATCGCTGGTGCTAAATGTGATCCCCAGATCGGCTTCGATAAATGTCTATTGTTGAAAGATGATTTCCATGAAACATTCAAACAGTAACAATCCATTAATTTTTCTCTCTCTCTTTCTCTATATATATATTTATGTATATGTATATATATATATGTATATATATATATATATATATATATATATATATATATATATATATATATATATATTATATATATATCACAAAACCCTTTCGCTTTAAATTAGGCATGATACAACACGATAATAGTAACAGTAAAACAACATAATTTGAAAAGAACATGTAACAAAACCATTCTGTGTTCGAACATTATACCAAACTGTATGTTTGATTCCACCAGAGATACATTCCAATTAGATTTTCCCGAATGGCCGTTAGTTAAGTTTTCTGTGGTCTACTTCAACCTTTCTTTTGCCATCATTATTTGTCAATTCCAAAACCATTTTTGCTAATTTTTTTGGCGGTAAAAGTTGAATTTGACCGAGTAATTTTCATCGTCTTATTGAAGACGGCTTTTAATTCAACTCTGTCATCTCGGTTGTGCTACTGCTTTATTGCTGTTGTTTGTCGGAATAGAGTCCTTCTATTGTTTCTGTACCAATTTAGGGTTTTTTTACAGAGGCCAAGTTGCTAACCCTGTGTGCAAACCTTTCTTTATCCAACCTTGGGACTAACTAGATTGGTTCATTTCTGATTCTCTATAGGCTGAGTTTTACTTATAATAATTATCTTGGACGCTGTTATATATATATATATATATATATATATATATATTAGTTACATATCTAATTTATTTATTTATATGTACTATTGTAACTTTGTGACAGATTGGATGGCTTGAGGATTATAGAATGCATATTAACTCAATAATGATTGATAAAGAATATGTTAAAAAAATTAGAATTTAATATCAGGTTTATTTAGATTATCTAGTACGATTGTTCTTAATACAATTAAATTTTAGTAAGTGACAATTTTTGTTTATTTGTACATGTAAACAGCGGAACGTTCAGTACTATTTAATGATTGAGTAAAGTTGATTTGATTTAATGAATGGAGGCTGTATCAAAATTATAAATAATGTAGTCTTTGTACTATTCTGCATTGATTTTATTATCGATTGTAGGATTACTACAGTTTGATCAGTAATCACTTGGAGGTTTACAGAGCAGTATTTTTTTAACCTTGTGATTTTATAAACATTAGATTTTATTACAAAAATTTTGAATTCTTTTTAGATCGTGGTATTTATATTCCAACCGTGGCATTGTGTTTTCTATTTTTTTATGTCGAGGTTGCAGTGCGGCTTCGGGATCCCAAAAATTTGCCATTGAGTGTTGATCTGTGTCGACCTTTTGCAGCTCATTGGTCAGTTTATTGGTCGATTGTAAAATGTGATTTTTCTCGAAAGGAGGTTTTTTTATTGACCTAGACTAACAATGAAACATGTATGATGATTGGATTTAAGTGAAAGTTTTGTATTTATTGTTCGGTTTTGGTATTTGAGGTTAAAGCAGCCAAAACCAAGGGACTGGATGTTTGATTTTGCGATGTGCTTCATTTTTAGGTTTAGATTAGTTGAGTTGTTGGGGTTTGTGCACATTTTTAAAGTGAAGAACAATATCGCCAAAGATAAATCTGTATTTATGAACGTATCATGTACTCAGTAATATAATAATAATAATAATAATTTATTTTCTATTCTAATTTTATGTTTATTGCTTTACAAGAAACATCTTTCAGCAGTGAACATTTTAGCGCAAAGCCGAACGTGGGCCGGTGGTGAGATTCGAACCCATGCCCACCGGGGTCCAAATTCGAGCGCTGTACCGCTAGACCACACCGGTACAATAATGATAATTTTTCACATTTCTTAGTTTTTATCTGAGATTTAAATAGTGCGATTATCTGGCAAGCAAACGCATTTACGACTTAATTGTTATAGTTGCATTTTATTTATATGTATTTAGTTGAAATAAACATTTATTTTGCAGTAACCCATCTCACGTATTTTTTTATTACTTTTCAGTATTGGCTATCCTGTGGTTACATTGGGTTTTGGTTTAAAGAGCATGATTTCACATCAGTTTCGTTTAGTAAGTTATATATATATATATATATATATATATATATATATATATATATATATATATATATATATATATATATAATCAGCAACAGAATAATTACATTTTTGTTTTGAATTTTTTGTGTATTTAATGCTTTTTTCCACCTATTTTGTGGTTATAGAGAAGACAGCGATCGGTTGAAATGCAAAATGTGACTTTTTTCACTATATTGGAAGAGGCTTTGCCAAAAGAATTTCGTTATTTTCTAAAATCTGGTATGTGCGCTTTGGTGTAATTAACATTGATTTTGTTTAACGTTTTTGTGGTCAATATTTATTACTTGTGGATTAGTATGCGTGACTTCACAATATTTCGCATAAAATCTGTTTATTTTTAGCAATGGACTAGGTTAAGTGTCTTTGTTAATTAAATTTTTATCCGAGCAATAATAATACTTGAATGAATAGTTATTTATAACAATGTACTTTGTTGTACTAGTTTGCATTAATTGGGAATACTTGTAAAAACGTTCTTAAAATTAAACTGTGACGATAAGTGATTTGTTGTTCAGGTCAAGTAGCTTAATTACACCAAAGCGTTATTTTTGTACTAATTGAAATTTTTTTCCAAGTTTACATATTCTATTATTTCAGTTAGTGCCTTATTTATTATTGGCAGTAAACACCGTTAAAGAATCATGTTACAAAGTTTTTATATAACGTGTCATGTTATATACTGACAGACTGTTTAACTTGAAACAGGAGAATAATGAAGATCCTCAAACAAACCCTATGGCTAGAAAGCTGGACCGCAAGGTAGCAACTGGATTACTGGTAGTGTGACTTGCACCCTCTTACTTGTCTCTGACATGGATGATTTTTTCAAGACAATAAACTCCAGTTAGTATAACTCTCAAAATTAACAAAAGTCTTCGAACCATAACAGGCTTGTCATCCTCTTACAATTAATGTATTACTATTTTTTTGAACACAGAAAACATTCCCAAATCCAAACGACCGCTAAATGCAATTGAAAATAGTCCAACATCGGCGGGGTGCACCTCAGGAGCTATTGTAAATTTTGTATCTCGTCCAGTAGATACAATGAATTGTATGGCTACGTTGAATGCAAAAGATAAGTCTCATGCGCCTTGCACTAGTCAAGCCAATAACAGGAAGCAATTGGCAGATCGACATAGCATTATTTCAACAACCAGTTCGACTACTATTACGACGAGTTCCACTTCGTCTGTGACCAATTCACTTACGTGTGAATCCGTTTGCAACAGCAACAGTCCAAATGCATTTAATTTCTCATCCCCATTATTGGTACCCAATTGTTTGAATCACCATTCGGTTGCTTTGGAAACGGATCATGCAGATAGTACGGCATATCTTTTGGATGATAACTTTGCCAATCTTAACGAGTTGGCAAATTCCAGCCAAGTTGGTGGCACATTCGATTCTCATCCATTTGGTCTATCCGATTCGGTATGTTTGTTTGTTTGTTTATGTCTAAAATGTCATTTATATTTGAAAAACAGATAGTTGCAATTTTTTATGACTTGTCTATTTTCATTTTTATCACGTTTGTTGCGACAATGTTATGTGAAATTATTGGAGGAAGGGGGTGGGTTGGTTAACCGAACACAGTTTAGATTTTTTCCATATTTAAGGAAATTGATTTAGGGCCTATATTTAATTACTGTTTATTCTTTTTTTTTCAAAAAGGCGGTAAATTTTGATGCCTTTCTAGACGTTTGCATGTGTTTGGTTAGTTGGTGTAGTGTTCGAACGCCAAATAGTTGTCAACACCATAATGTTGATGTATAATGATTGTTATATGCCGACTTTTAAGATATAGTGTTAAAAAAATGCAGTGGGGTTACATGCCAATTTTTCTATTTCAAATGAATAATTCAATATTTAAATGTTTGCAATGTAGTGTAGTAGGACAGCTGCCTGACTGGCAAAATGTCAAATTTAAAACTTGGTTGACATGCGTTTGATTATTGTCATTCGTCGTTTGGTTGATGACGTAGTTACTTGTACGGCATAATAAACGGCCGATAAGCGTAACAAACGCTTCTACGTTTGAACGGTAGACAACATCTTTGTGACAGCGCTACTGTTTGTAAAAATTGACAAGATCGCCTAATTTTTATCAGGGTTGTTTCCATTAGTCCCCAAAGGACTACATATGGTATACCTTAAAGTACCTTTTAAGTACCCTGGGTGTATACTTGCATCCACCCGCTGTAATGGAAGCCCAGTTATACCACTATGCACTTGATGCCTAGAGGCATCAGGTCCAGGATGGACCTGTTCTAATGAGTCGTACTGCCGGGTACGATATGAGACCACTCGTTTGGTTGCATTAAGATTTTGATTTATTGTAAATCATTGTTAGCTAAAGAGGACTTAATGTTAATTTGTTACTGTTAGTTTTTTAAAGAAAACGTATGATTAGCTCATATGAAATCAGACCAAAGCTCAGTTGGATTTATTTCAAACAATTTAATTTTTTGTACGATTAAATTGCATTTCAGTACAATTTATTTATAAGGTTAACAAATTTATTTTAGAGTAATTAGTTTTTATTATTCTTTTATAAATAAACATCGATCAATAAATGCTGGTAGATTTAATTGTTTTTATTTATGAAACTGATAGTTTAGTTCAACTTGCATTTAAGGATTTTTAGGTGAATATTTTTATCGCCAACATTGTTGTTTTAGACTAGTCATATTTTTGATATTTACAATTCGTGTAATTATTTCTACTGAATTTATTGTTAAGCATAATGATATGTAGCTTTCATTACTTTGTATATCATGGCAACAACGCCTAAGTAATCAGACTGAATTATCTCTTCACGCTTTTGTTAATTTGTAAACAATGGGGATGATATGTGAACTTGGAACTAATAAAAGGAGCGAAGCTATTGGCTACTACGTTCTATTTTTTTAAAGTTGAATTCAATGAGCAATCTGATTTTGTAAATAAACTTTGTTACAATCGTATACAAACCATACATTGTTTTTATTTGGATAAACAGTATTCGTGTGTAAATCTAGTTTTTATTTCAATATTTACAAGTGATTTGTTTCTATTTTTAATGAGGCGGTAATTTTATTATATTGATGTTGGATAACTCGATGACAACATTATTTGTACATGAGCATTTTGTAGTTTTTAAATATGGTACTTTTTCGATTTTTTATTACAAAATGACTTGTAATTTTCATTTATCAATATTACAATGCATTGTGCTCATAAGTTAAGAATTTTGACGCTATTGTGGTTTTACTCTAAAATTGTTGTGATCAAGTTTGTATAAACATAATATTTTTCAATAAAATCTCCCTATTATGCAAGTATATTTGTGCATTATTCAATTTGTAGAATTAAATTTTTACTCATAACATAACATACGTTGGTGGCATAGTCACCTCTTTATTAATTCCAAGTTTGAATAGATTCTCGAATTCCTATACGAATAGGTTGTTGGATGCGGATAAATGAATTTTTTTGGTCAAAGGACCGCTTCCTTACGACAAGAATTGACGAGGCGATCTTCCTTAGGGTTGACGCCAGTTGACGGATCCACAAACCTAACATATGGTAAATAGTTACCATTTAAGCATTTTTTTTGGTGTATGCTAGCACCCATTTACTGAACGGGAATTCAATGAAAGCCCATATGTATCGCTGTGCACTCGGTTCCTGCTGTTATTAGTCTAGATGCCTGTTGGCACCTAGTCCAAGATGTACCATGTGGAGGAGGAACAGTCAGGAATATTACCGTGATTGGAAATTGAAACTTTTAGCATTACTCAAATCATCATGATCGTTAGCATCAATGTGCTACAGACACCAAAGTGCTTGCCTACAACGATGTGTGCGTGCGTTTGAATCGGGCTGCCAACCCAGTGATATTTAAGTCTGTTTGGAAGTAGATGACTAAGTGTTGTTTCTTTGTTAAATGCTCAAATTGCATTCTACGTTTTGTCCATCATAAATATACAGTCTGTAGCAGACATAGACACGCCAGGGTCTTCGTGTCAATCGGCAACCAATTTGCGCAACGATAGTTTGTCGCCGTTGAGCACAACATCGTCATGGTCATGTTCGAGTCATTGCGAATCTGGTTCAATTCAGGCATGTGATCATTTGTTACTATCCGACTTGTCCAAAGATGAACCCAAACACAATTCGAAAAAGTCCTTGGCCAATTCAATCAGTCCAACAACAACAACAACAACAACTACTACTACTACGAAATCAACTGTCAATAACTTGACTAAAATCAAGGCAACACCTCCGAATGTCAAATCGACGGACACGAAACAAACGACGGCGTCGAGCAACGTTTGTTTGACGACATCTGTCAAAACTAGCACTACGACGACAACGGCTGTTACTTCGAATTCGTCAGTGTCCCATGTCGGAGCTTGTGGTAGGACATGTAGCGATGGTGTCGTTTCTTGCAGCAATACGAATCAGCGCCCAACGAATGCAGCCAACAATGGCGCAGCCAATGGTGTACATACGCCAACTACCAGTACGAATAGCAAGTCCAATGCCAAACCTGTTTGCAAAGACGACTATACTATCAAGTGAGTTGTTTTGCTTGGTGAAATATAATTTGTTCGCTTGTCCTTTTGTAGCTCGAACAAAAGTTTGTCTATTGTAGGTCGTTTTGTGTACATGTGACTGCATTTGGACAAAGCATTTCGTTTTCTATTTCTGTTCTCAATAGAGAAGGGAAGGAGGGAATGGTGGATGGGAAATTTGATTTTTGATTAACTGTTAAACCCTATGTTCTTTTTGTTGTTTCAAAACGTTTTTTCCTACATCTATCTATGTCATGTATTATTTCAGTTGTTATGAATATGTAGAGAAAATGTTTAAGGACAATTTTACAATGTTTTGTACAATTGTGTTATCCTTTTATGTTGTTTGCTAACGTTTGATTATTTTTGTAGCCGTGTATATTACAAAACAAAATCCTTTTTCCAATTACACTGTATTATGGTGATGATAATTGTTATTGTAAAACGTTTTTTCTCTAAAAATTAAGGAGTAACGAGATTATTCCGAATGGTTTTTAAATAATATATGTTGATTTATGTATCTATGTCTAAATATTTGTTTCAAAATATAGAAATAGTGATTAAGTTATATTTTAGAATTAATACCTATATAAACGTAATTATTAAATGCAATGCACCTATTTTTACGGTTCATTTATTATTATTATTATTATTATTATTATTATAATTAAGCTTCAATATCTAAAAATTTGTGTTTATTATATTACACCATTAACGTAATTATCTCATAACATCAATCAAAATCAAAATCTTTAAAATAACACAAAAAAAGAAAACTAAGAGTTCAGTGACAAGTATCATTTTAGACCCTATATATATATATATATGAACAAATTATTTCTTTTGATGTGGCAATTATGATAATGTTCGCTGACATTAATATTTCTGTAAAATGATGCAACTAAAAGTAAGTATTTACTTACTAAAATTAAAGTTTTTGGTTTAAAAAATTGATATTTTTATAAATTGTTTTAATGAAAATTCAGAATATATTGTCTAAAAATTTTTATATTTATATGAAATAGTATGTGATTTTTTTCTATAACTTGGAAAACGTTTTTACGTTTGTAAAAAAAATTACTGCATAATTTAAAATTTTTAAATAAACTGATTTTTCAAATCGTGAAATAAAATTCATAAGAAATCATTTATTTGCTTGCAGGGACAAGGGCAAAAATGTAGAATTTTTTAATTGAAAATTAAACCATTTTTTATTACAAAACGGGAGTTGTGGGTTGCAATAATTAAATGGAACAATTCTTAGAATTTGGGCACTTATATGCTTAATAAATACTGATTAATATATATATATATATATATATATATATATATATATATATATATATATATATATATATATATATATATAACAACCGAGTTTGTATAAACTTTAATTTGCTTTCATTTATTCATAATTTTCCATATTTATATGGCGTATAAACAACCGACTTTGGTGGTTTGATAGGCGTTACAAACGTTGAAGAATAACTAAGTTTCTTGACTGGTAGACGGCATCCTTGTGACTTCGCCACTGTTCGCGAAGATTGACTAGGGCGCCTGATTTTCGTTTGGGTTATATCCCTTAGCCCAAGGGCTACATATAGTATACGTATACCTTAATATACCTTCTAAGTACCCTGAATGTATACTTGTACCTACCTACCAAAGCGGTAGGCCAGTTATACCGCTGTGCACTCTGTCCTTGCTGTTATTAATCTAGATCCCTGTTGGCACCTAGTCCAGGATGCACCACGTGGAGGATCAACATTCTTGGAAATTGATACTTTATAGGCATTACTCAAATCTTCAGGATCATTAGAATCCCATAAATTTTAATTCGGGCAGTGGTATTTTTATTTTAATGCGTGAGAATAATTTTAAGCTAAAATGTGAAACTTTCAAATATCTTGTGCTACTTTTAAAACCATTAAATTTTTCTGAATTGATTTTGGTCAATAGAACTAACATCAATATTGCTTTTTCCGGTATAATGAAACAAAACATCTGTAAGCATATCCAAATTGAAGGAGTATCTGTCTGACTAAACCTGTTTATTGTTAATATAAACAGTACGTGACCACATTAACAACTTAACCGAACCAAGTGACTACGAAAAAACGTGATTTAATTTATTATTAAGTATTTTATAATGTATATAATTAAAAAAAACTATTTGGTAACGGAAATAATATTATATATTTTTCATATTTGACGTCATAATTATGTCGAAATTAATTTAGTGATTTGTCTGTAGTAGATGATGTGATGTTAAGAAAGTGCACAAAATGTTCAGTTTCGTTTGACTCCCTATTGATCTAGTTCGGAAAGTGTTCTTTACCCCCGTTTAGATAAGCGACGAATGTGTTTATTACCACAACTTCGGGTGAATTGATAAATGTATGTATGTATGTATGTTTGAAATTAAGTATACAAATACATAATCTGTTCTGTCATTTGTTTGGCGCCATATAGATTGGAAATGGACGCGAAGCGTTTCAAATCCGAACTTCAAACTTTGCGCAATATGGAAGTACAACTTCGCAGTCAAATTGAACAGTTACTAAATTCCGAACGAATTTATCGCTTTGAAAGTTCTCAGGCTCAACAAGAATCGGAGAATTTGCAAGCCAAACTTAATCAATTAACGCACAAGTTCCAAGTAGGCTTAATTATTATTTTTCCCCATTGGTTTTTTTAATGTTTGACGATGGTGACAATTGTCCAATCTGAATGAAGCAGTAAGTTAAAGATGATTGTCTCCAATACATTGACCAAGCAAGGCAGTTGGTGAATTGTTATTAAGCTAATTCTTGGCTCTTGACTTATCTAGTATGAAGGAACATATCCGATTTATGTGGTTTCAAGGATAAACGAAACTTTTAAATCTTCAAGTCGCAACAAAGTCATTTTTCATGTAGTAAATTTAACGTAAAATATCTATCAACTGATGGTATGACTTTTTTATTGAAACCTTACAAACATTACTCAAATCTTCAGGGTTATTAGTATCCCTGTAAATAACAGGAGAACGATGTTTAACATTTTCATTATTGTGATTCTTACTGTAAAGTATACCATGCTTTGCTTCTTAAAAATGGTGCATTTAAATAAAAACCACACATTTGCAACTTGGTAGATGCAATAATATTAGTTTTGTTTTCAGTTTGACTTTTTGAGAAAACCCATATATGTACTTTTAATAAAAAAAATATTTTAAAACAAAAAAGAACAAAAGATTTATTTAAAATTTATTTAAAATTTGAATAATAATAATAATAATAATAATAAATTGATTTTGTAAGTAGGGTTTATTTATAAACTGATTTACTAAATTTTTATTATCTATATCTTGATGCGTGCATATGTATGTGTGCTTGCATTTTCTAACCGACACTAAAGCGTAAATATTAGGTTCATCTTGAAAAACCAATGGCCATTTTTAAATTAGTCAATGGTACTACTATTCGATAGCATTTGTAAAACCCAATAATTTTCATTTCTATTTTACAACGCAAAAAGTATTATTATATTTGACCAATCTTCATTGCTAATTGACCTTGGTCAAATACATTTGGGATAATTTTATTTGATTGAAGCATGTGGTTTGATAATCGTCCCAGTGTTTGAAACTCTAGGCTGTCGCCAATGTACGAAGATGGGGTTTGAACTTTAATAGCATGTAGGAATGGAACTTTCAATAGAAATGTTGGATTTCAGTAGTACTTGAGCACTCAGCTTTTTTTCACTATTGCTAGGGAGCTATTGGTTTTCGATTGTAAGTCAATTTACAACTGGTGGTGTGCTTGTTAAGTTCATTGAACAGCTATTTTTGAACGTATTTATTTGCACTCTACTTTTGTATTTAATCAAATACGTTTAAATTACATTTTTGTTCACATTTAAGCATACCGCTTTGTTTGATTGTTATGTAATGGTTGATTTACAAAAGTTTGATTTTATTATTTTGTAAAAAGGCTTTCCGCTATGCAATTTACCAGATTGAAACAAATAAATATGTGATAAGTGCAGCTAAATGGGATGTCTTTTTTTACAATTTGTTAATTACGTTATTTTCATCGTTTTATTGTATAAAAATGACACTGATACTTTAAATATAGGTTTCGTAAAAGATATATGTTTTTTGTTGCAAATAATATGCAGTATGAAATTTATCATTTTTACTGAGATTTAATGATTCTGAGGATTTGAGTAATGCTTATGAAGTCTCAATTTCCAATGATGGTGATATCCTGGACTAGGTGCCCACCGACATTTAGACCAATAAGAGAAGGGATCGAGTGCCCTTAGGCTAAGCAAGATAACCCTGACAAAAAACCGGACTGCTTCATTAATCTGTGAACAGTTGCGCCGTCACAAGAAACTTCGTTATTCTTCTACGTTTGTTGCGCTTGTTAAACCGTCGAAATCGATCGTTTGATATGTATATATAAATAATGAAGAAGTGTGACTATGTCACCAACCATAATAAATGAAATTTTTACTGGTATACGCATCGCTTTGATAATTTGGTGTCTATGCAATTTAGCCATCTTTTAAAGTTATGCTATTTGTCAATTGTTTCTCGACAATTCAGTCCGACAAGGCCAATGTGCAAGCAGCTGAAAAACGTTTGGCAGAAGAGCGCAAACATCGCCTATCTTTGGAACATCAGCTAAAACTTCAAACTATGAAGAGGAATGAAGAAGCAAATGGCGCTTCCATGACTAATGGTACATCTTCCAACTGCAAATCAAAGTAAATTTTAACATTGTGTGCATTTTTATATTTTGATTAACAAATTGTTTTTTTTTAATTTTTGAAATAGTAAAAAAATTTTTTGTGTAAAGCAGTAGCTAAAAATAGCAGCTTTTGCATATATTTTATAGTACAATGTTTAACGTTAAGTACGCATGATTCTTTTATTTTTTGTTACATTTTTCAGAGAACGTGTTAAATATCGATTTTCCAAAATTAAATCATAATTGTACAGTTGTTTCATTTTTGTAATCATTATGAATATTTGCGTACTTTTGCCGTGAATTTATTGACAGATTTTGCAATTGATTATATATCAAGAAAAAGATGAGAAATGGCTGTCAATAGATAGATTTCTCTTAACGGCTTTCTCTCTAATAAAGATGCGGATTTTTCAACTGCAGGGTATATCACATCTTGTTTACATTTATTAATCCTTTTTTACAGTTTACTGAATGCAATTTGTTTTTTAGTCAACTGTTTACAAAGGTACAGTTAATAAAAAGTCTTTTAATGGTTACATTGTTTTACTTTCACTCGGCTAATTTTGTTGTATTGGTACAATTAATTATTCGGTATTGCGAATGAATAGATTGGATGTGATCATGGAACTACGATTAAATCATGTTGGTGTTAATAAGAAAAGGCTGATTGATTTGTTTACTTTAATGTAAACGTACAATTTGATTTTTTTGTAGAAATTATCGATTGCTTATTTCATTCGACACAGTTTTTTGACATAAGTAATATTTTTATTCTATTTAAATATTTGTTAATTGTATTAAGTCAAAAAATTCTTTTTCTCAATCAATGTGTGTGTGTGTGCTTTATGCTCCTTAGTTGTTGTTCTTTATAATGATTACTTTATATATATATATATATATATATATATATATATATATATATATATATATATATATATATATATATATTATATATATATATATATAGTATTTTTTTTAATGTTTCTTTGACTATACCACTTTAATTATTGTTTTTTTCAAATCGCTTTAATATAATTTGTATTTAAGAGTTTATGATTCAATTTTTTGTTTGCACTTTTCGCTGCATTAAATTTCTTTGTTTTGCAATTGAACAATAATGTGCTACTTAATTATATGTTTTCTCTGTGTGAGTATTTCACTGAGAAAGATTCGAATAATTTGTGCTTATTTAAATATGTTTTATAGGAACTTTTAACTAAACAATAACTTTATGAGGAATAACGAAGCAGTGTGTTGAGTTATTAATTAATCAAAGTTTTTATTACATTAATTTTGTATATCTACAGTAATATTTTGTGTTTGTGACTGAAGAGAATGTACGAACTCAATTCATTTCACAGTTTACGTCTTCTATTATTTTTATTTAGAAATATGAAGTCAATCCAATGCTTTGATTGGCATTGTATTAGCTTTTAACTTGATGCAGTTTGTTACATGCATATATATTCTTTTTCCCTCTCTCTCTTTATATATATATAACTCCTAAACTAATTAGTGTTAAAAACGTAATTGTTAAACTAAAAAATTTGTAGCAATCACATAACATACAACAAAGACGTCATTTCAATTATAAAACATACATTATTATCTGATAATTAAAATACAATTGTATATATAATATTTACATAAAATATTAACCAACTCATAATCTAAGATTGAGTAAAATTATCAGTATCAAATTGATTTGGATAAATAATTTTTTGATTTAAATATGCTTATACATGTTAAGTTTTAGTATATAAAAAAACAATATAAATACAATTAATATTAGAACTATTAAATAGCGATTTTTAAATATATAATTATTTTTGTTTTAGCCCATTTTATGTTTAAATAAAGTTCTTTATCTAAATTAGATAAATTTAAATACAATTACAATTAATTTTGTAAGGTTATAACAAATTATTATTTTTATAAACAATTGTAATCCTGGTATAAGTAAATTACATTTTAGCTTTAAAAATACTGATATATTTTACTATAAAAATACCACTGTTTAAATTGATTAATATATATTTTTATATAAAGGTTATTTAATACTTTTTATAAAACCAATTTAATATTTGCTGCTTAAATATACTGTTCTAACTGTGCAACAATGTTTATACATAGCAACTAATTTTATTATTATCTAATATATTAATCCTTTTAAGTCAGTGTTTTATCAGCTACAATTAAAAGTAATTAGTATTAAAAACAATTTTATTTTACTATTACACAATATAATTTTGGTGTTTTTATTTTGTAATAAAAAATTAACAAGGCTTCCTGTGATAAAGAAGATATAACATTATATTTTCTGCTCCTAGGTAGCAAACAACTAAATTTTCGTTAATTATATTTTATAATTTAAAAAATAGTATATTTTATTGTTTTTACGTTGGATAATAATTTTTTTAACAAACAAAAAATAAAATTTTAATATCTTTAAGAAAATACCCAAAATAAGTTTACAAGTCGAAGGTCATCCACCTGTAGCTCGGTGGTCTAAGGCGCTGACCTGACACTAGATAGGGCTTGGGTTCCAGTTCATGTGTGTGTGTAAAACTTGAGAGGTATGCGCTGCTGATGATTCCAAATAAGGATGAAACAGCTGTACAGTGCTCCTGATTGACTTAAAAATCTAGTGGATTTATTATTGAAGTGAATCTGACAACAAAAATAAGTTTTTAATATTTTTAAGAAAATATCCTAAACATTTTTAAAACCATTAATGTAATTTTTAAATCGTTCTAACACGATATACTGCATTTTAAATTGTTTTGCAAATATTAATTTTTAAATCAAATTTAGCAACAAATCAATATTTTAAAGTAAGAAACAAAGAACGTTTTGAAAGTAATATTACATGAAAAATCGGTTTCTAGATTATTTAAAAATTTTGGTTACTATGGTAACTTTTGGGTATAAATCTACTTTAGAAATTATTTATTTAATAATTAAATTTTAAAAAGTAATTAATCAATTAATTTTTAAATTAAAATTTTTTTTATGAGGTAATAACAACGTAAATTTTGTGTTATAGAAACATAAACTTAAGGCATTAAAATGTGTTTTTAAATAATGATTTTAAGCACATTGATTAAAAATTTATTAATTATTATTAAAAAAGTGTACATTGCGTTTAGTTATTCCGTTTATATGGGTGTTGTTTTTAAAATGTGCTTTTTTGGTCAACTCTGAATTTTTAAATAAACTTTTCTAAGTAAATATAAAGCAATTATTAAGTACTTAACACTATTTAAATTTCTTAATTATTTTTACAGAAAAACATTAAGAGATAATAAATTAATTTAGATTTATTTTTTAAAATATTAATCACTAATTTTTTCAAAGGGTGTATATAAACTTGAAACTATTAATTTCATTATATTTTTACAGCAATATAAAAATAGCGTTCTTATATTATTTTTTATTGATTGAGTGTGTTTATGAGTTGGTTACGTTTTCATCATTTACGCATTCACAGACTACCTTGAACGGTTGCTTGCCATAATGTATGTGTAGCGAAAACCTTGTATACGCAATAAACATAGGAAAGTAATGTAGTTTGTTGAATAATAGACAGCATTCTTGTGACGGCGCCACTGTTAATAAAAATTTACAAGACTATCTCATTTTTTATCAAGGTTATCTTGCTTGTTAATACGTTTTACTAAAGTACATCTCTAATGTCGTGAAATTTATTTCATTTTTAAAAATTTTAGATCTTAAATACAAATATTTTAGAATAAACATTTTCACCGTTAATCAATATATATATATATATATATTAGTTCCAGTAAAACTTACAGAACAGATAGTAGTGTCAGTCTCCACCTTGTTTCCGTTGTAAAAACAGTACTTTTGTAAAGTTGATCATCGTTATTGAGTTTATTGGTAACATAGTCACCTCTTCATTATTTATAAATTTATACGGCATATTAAAACGATCGATGGCTTGATAAACGTAATAAGTGTAGAAGAATAATAAGGTCTTTTTTCTAGTAGACGGCATCCTTGCGACGGCGCCACTGCTTGCAAAGACTGACGAATCCGCCTGATTTTTTGTCAAGGTTATCTCCCTTAGTCCAAGGGGCACAAATGGTATACATATACATTAAGATGCCATTTAAGTACCCTGGGTGTATGCTTGCATCCATCCGCCGTACCGCTGTGCACTCGGTCCCTGCTGTTATTAGTCTAGATGTCTATATGCACCTATTCCCAAATTCACCACATGGAGGAGGAACAGTGAGGAAGCATTACTGAAATTTTCAGGATCATTAGCATCCTATCAGTATTGATCCTGTTGACCAAAATATTTGATCGAATTTGTGTGTGTGTGTGTGTCTAGACTAGTTAGTTGAGGTCGGTCATGTCGGAACGGAAACGGGTGACTTGTAAACAACCTCTTCAAATCAATTTGTGCGAAGCAAGAAGGGTTGTTTTTAAACAGGACTGTTCGTTATTATTCAGGGTGATACCAATAACTGCTGTTATCCTCTTGTCAACACATTAACGACTTTAGCACCTGTTTAGTTTCCAACTGCTTATTTTGCAAAGTTTTATTACTAGAAATCGACTTTCCTTCCATCATCTGTAACGATATGCTAAGGACGGGGGTCAGTTTTTCGTAATATTCTGTCAACATTGAAATTTTATCAACGCCAACATTGGTTATCTGTTCTAAATTTATTATCACAATTTTAATGTTCAAGTTTTTAGGATATAAAATGACAAAGTAACTTTTTTAAATTTAATTTTTATTATTTTTTTATTGTTATACTTTCTGCTAGTAAGTTTTATTGTTAGAAAAATGTTAGCTTTAAAAATTTATACAAATTGTAACTAAAATTTTAATTATTTTATTGATTATTTATATTTTATATTGCTTTTTTTTGTATTTCTATCTTTGTGGGTTTTTTTAATCTGAATCGAATGTTTACATTGTATATCGAAATATTGATATACTTGTACATTTCTAACTATTTTTATCTGATGTTTATATTAACATTCCGTTGAGTATTGGATTTTAGTTTTACTATTAAGGCTACTTATTAATATAATTATTTTCAAATGCAAAAGTTTAAATTTTATTTATGAGTGTTGTTGATATTGAATTGTTTATATGTGCAATTTGATAAATAGGCAAGTAGCGTTTTTGTGACAGGGTTAATGACTTTAATTAGATTAGATTGTGTTTACGTTGTTTTGTATTTACTTGGTCAACCTAAACTATTCAATAACTCTTAAATGTTTTAATGAAGTTTATGTTTACATTTTTTATTGACTTTATCATTATAATTGATTTATTCATTAAAACAAAGCTTAATATACTTGGGTGGTAGAGGCGGTTAGATTGCTAGATTTGAAACTGATTGTATATTAATGATAATCATCATCGGGGACATACACCCCGCCATCTGTTGTTATCGGCCAGGATAGTCCAAATTTCGAAAACGTTTGCAAAAACACCCACTTTTGCAATTTTTACTTAATGAACGACACTTGAGACATGTTAACTTTAAATGCTAATTATATCCCGAGTTAAACCCCTCCAGTGATCTCTATTAGCTGAAAACGGACGCCCAATTAAGTAATTCATTCGGACGAGGGGGCCTAGCATAAATAAAAGGACTGAGATCGCGTGCTACAATGTCCGTCCAAATTTTCCGTTGGGCGCCTGGCCTTTTTTCCATCTGGAATAATACAAGTTCGAATTCCGCTACAGACATTCAATGTGGCTCCTCGGTTGGTTGTGCTAGATGTCAACTTACTTAAAAATATGTGGCGTAAAACATTCAAGTAGCACAAAACTAAAGTGTATGTATCTACTACACTAATTTGAAATGAATTATTTCTTTTTCAAATTGGTAACACAGTTCACTTTTCGTCTTGTAGATCTTATCCAAGTACAATTTCTCGAAGCACATCGCCATGTGTTTTCGACTACAAAAAGGATTCGAGAACGTGTCCGCACGACTATGCATGTTCGATTCGCATTTCCGAATTGGAAAAGGAATTGTCCACTTTGACAAAGAATCATTCCAAAGGTTCGTTCGTTAAGTCCGACATTGCAGGTGCTACCACTACCACGACGAGTGATGCCTTGTCTAGTCACAAAAACAACCACGGCTGTGTAACCAAATCCAGTGGAGGTGGTCGGAAATGAAAACGGATTACAACCAAACTGCTGCGGCTGCTACAGACAGTTTGCAAAATGTAATCGATTTGGCTTCACGTGTCAATCTTTTGAAACAGGAAAATCAACGTCTTGCTGATACGTTGAAGGAGGAAGATCGAATGAAACAGGAATTGATGACTGCGTATCACTCGTCACTCAAGGAAATTACCGAATTGAATGGTGTGTTATGATTTTAGATAGCATAATGTTTTTTAATATGTGTCTGTGTGTGTATTAAGCCTATCTTCATTAGGTTTTTACTACTTTAAGTGCACTGACGGGAAACGCGCATCTTTCAGCAGTGGTCATTTTAGCCAAGCCGAACGTGGGCCCGCACTTACTGGGTCGGCGGTGGAGATCGAATCTATAACCACTCAGGTTCTAGTCGATCGCTGTACCGCTAGATCACCTCGGCATTTCTTCGACGAATGCGCAGATATTGTCTAATGATTGAATCCAATACTCGTTTATTAGCGATACTTAGTCTTTAGTCATTTGCCTACATAGAATATGATTTTAGAAAGCAAATAAACTAAAACTTTTTTTATTTAGTCACGTTAAAACATTGCCAATTTAATGTAAATGTTTAAACTACAGTATTTAAACGAACAAGTGAATACAACTCATGAATCACAAAAGTGTGATGTTCGTTTATGAACTGGAAAATTGATCGTTACAATGATTAATAGTGCTTAATTAAGTTGTCGTGATTAGAAAATGTTAAAAACTGGATAGTTAAGTAAGTTGTTTTTAATATTTTTTATAAATTGAACTTGCTATACTACAATTAATAAATTGTTATTTTTATTATTCATATTGTATATTTAGCTACTTTGACAAAGAAAGAATATCAAATTGTTGAGCTCAATATGCGTATCGACTATTTGACTCCACACCTGTGCGAATACGTCAACATGTTGAATTTTTCGGGTTTGGATACAGCCAAGTTGACTTCCAATTTGGGCTCGGTGGCCGATGAATCTTTCGCTTTGGGAAGTGTTGCATCTAGTACGACAACGTGCGTCGTTGTCACTTCATCTCATACGTTGGGAACGAATTCGAGCGTTTTGGGTTCTATTCAACCGGCTCATCCCTATTCAAACAAATCTTTTTCGAATGCCAACGAAAATGGCTTCGCCGATGTTGGAGCAAGTCAGCTGAATCATCTCAATTCGTATCAATCATTTTCTAGTTTATACGAATCCAATTTGGCATCGCTTGGTAATTGTAGTTCGAATCACAAGTCCAACGCTTCTTTATCTTACCATTATGACAGTGCATTTGCCAAAGACAACAAGTCTTTGACCAACGCCAATTTTCCCAACTATTCTCATCATTATTCAAATCCAATCAATTTTGACTATTTGGCCAGTTGTTCGGTCAATTCCAATTCGATGAATCACCGAACTGGTGCTACTGCCGCTGCCGCCAATAGCAATTATCTTGGCATAACCAATCGTTCCAACGCCGCATCGGGTTCGTACGGTCAGGCGTATGCAAATCAGCGATTTGTTGCACCCCATGCCAAGCATCGGTCGGATCACAAAGATCACAACAACATGTTTGCTACACAGCAACAATCGTCGGCTAATTGTTTTAATTCTATTCAATCTTTTGCACTGACCAACCCTCGGCCTCTTCCAGTTGGAAGTTCGGCGTCGGTTTCGTCGCCTGCTCCGCTACTCATATCGCCGCCCGGTCTGTTTCAAAATGACTTTGCTTCGACGATGATTCAGACATCGTTGGGTTCGGTCAATGCGACGTCAATTGGGACGTCGCAATCGATGAATTCGTCGGCGTTGGATAGAAATTTCAGTCCTTTGCTTATGCCTGAAGCGTACATCAACGAATCGTTTATTGTTGGCTCGGAACGTTTGAAATGCGCGCCCGAATTGATTTTGAAAAGCAACGACAAAATTTTGAACACACCATCTTCGTCCAACTTGGATTTTGGCATGGCGTTGGCGGCAAATTCGCTGCAAAGTCAAACACGTGGCGGTCAATCGGGAGCGGACGATGTCAATCCTGTATTTGGTTTGACCCATATGAAGCATGGTAGCCACGTTTCTTCGGTTTTGTCAAATTTGAGCACCGTTGTTACTGATGCTGCGGCCGTCATAACAACATCAACAACAGCAACAACGACTACTACAATGAAGTCGCCGGCCTGTGTTACAGAATCGCAACCATTCAATTCGGATAATGTGGTTTATTTGGACCAAAATGCGGCAGCTAATCATTCGCCTCAACTTGTCGACGGTCACTCGAAGCCCACAATGGTGGCCCAGTGGGCCGGATAGCTTTGGGAAGATAGGGTTATTCTCGTGTCACAATTCTGTCCACTTTTTATACATTTATTGGGTACACGAGAACCGGCATTATTGTATTTTTCTTATTAGAAACATTTCTATATTATACATGTAATGTTTCAACTTTCTCCTCCTTTCTTAAGTATATCTATAAGTACATTTTTCGTAAATTCCAATTTCCTTCAATACTTACATGCCCATATTCTTGTTTATAAATTTTAGTTTACTAAGAGGAAGGACTAATACTAACGTTTTGCATTTGAAATTTGTCCAGATTTTGTCAAATACTATTTTAATAATTTTTTAGTGTTATTCTTTTTTCGGAAAAACAAATTAGTAAAACAATTGCAGCATTGTATGTTTGCCAAGAATTTTGTTTCGTTTTACTTTGTGGTTTATTCATAATTAGCTTTTGGAATGGAGCAAAAAGTGTAATTTGTAATTTATTTTTTAAGCTAATTTTCTTTACTGTCCCTAAATTTTTTAAATAAAGCGAAACTTTAAATTGTCTGCATGTGCATAAGTAATGTTAAATTTTGTTAAATTTTTTAGCAATTGATGGAAATACCACCAATAAACGTTTGTCAGTTTACATTATTGTTTTTACAATTTTTAGTCGTTATCTGTTTTCTGTTTTTTTGTATTGTTGCTTTTTCAAATAATTGCGTACATGATAGTGTTTTCTACATCGTATTACTACTAATCATTGGAGAATTTATCTGGTGTATATGTGACGAAAGTGTATTTATCTTTTTTAAAAAGAATTATCAAATATAAATGAATTTGTTGTAAGTAAATAATTTCTTTTTCGGGAAAAGTTTAAATTTCGTTCTTTAATCAAGTACTACAAGTCATGTTATGATGTAGTTATTTAGTTAGTTAATGTTCTAAAAATAGTTCCTTCCGATGAGACTTTAAGTGCATGACATTGGAGAATCTGTAATTACTTTACGGTAGATTGCTAAAATGGTATGATTATCTTATTAACGAACAAAATATCAGACTATTAATTTGTGCTTTAGCCCGCATTGTCTCTACTGGTTCTTTTATAGACAAACGGAATTGGAATTTTGCTGATTATATTGTTAACTAAGTGAAACCAGAGATTATTGAAAGGATGACAACATATCTATGATATAAGTTCTCGACATTAGCTATGTGCTAACTGTTCAAAATTGGATGGTTGTGCACAAATCATAAATTGCCTATTAAAATTAGTTGACAAGCTTATAAATCCAATTCCTTACATATCTGGGAGGCATCATTGGTAAAGACAGAAAAATCAAAATCATTGTTTAAGTCAGACTAGAAAAAGCGACGACAGTATGGTTATGCTTTTTTATTTTCCTGAAAACGAAACTTCGTGTGTACGCATCAATTATTACTCCTATAGCGATATATAAAAGTAAAACGTGGGAGCAAACACAAGATTTACAAAATGGTAGTTGTTTCTTATTATTCGTATCTCAAAAGCATTCTAAATATTACTTGGCCCAATCACAATAAGATTATGAGAACAACCGACTTTCATTTTATTGCATGACATTGCAACTAGATAAAGAAAAGGGCATGGCCAAACTCTATGTTAATTTCCGAAATATCAGCGTGAATGGTTTTAAAGTGAACAACTAGAAATAATAATATAATGGTTAGGAAAACTTGGTTAAAATAATAAGGATAGATTTAATTGAGATCAATGTCATGTGAGATTAAACAAAGACTTTAGCGAATATTCAAACATATTGAACAATTTTGTTACCCTAATGCTTGTCAAAGCGGGAAGATTTTTTGTGTTTCCCTTGTGTTACTATTTAATTGCTCCTTACAAAAAAAAACCTTTTTGAAAATTAACCATAATTCAAATATTTAAATGTTTTTTTAAAATAAATTGGTTTTATTTTAACTATGTTGCTGTTGTCATACAATTAAAATATATTATAACGTTTTTATTGTTTAGTATTTAAAAAATATTTTGTTTATTTGTGGTTAGTTTTAACACGGATATTTATGTTGAAATAAGTATCGTATTATTATTATTTTATGTTTCTTACCTTGAATGTTTTACGAAAAGCATTTTTTAGCAGTAGACATTTTAGCGAAACCGAACGTGGGCCTGCATTTTAGTGCCGGTGATGGGATTCGAACCCATAGCTATCAAGGTCCGAATTCGAGTGCTGTACCGCTTTTATTTTAAATAGTCATTTTACTTTTTATTTTTATGAAAAAAATAATTATTGTGTCAAATTTATCTGATAAAAAATTGTATATTTCAATACTTATTAAAAAATATTAATTTGTATAATTAATATTAAAGCAAATAATACAATTTCTTAACAAATTTTAAATGTTTATTAATATACTGCTAATTTACACATTTCAATAAAAAATATATATGTCTAAAGTTATATTACATTCAAATGATAAAAAAATCCTATTTTAATTGCAAATATTTTGTGTATTTTAACGTAATTATGGAAAACTAATTAATTTATAGCATTGAGTTTAATTCCCCGTAGCTCAAAAATTCGGTCTAAATTCTGAAAGTATATATGTTCACGTCCGTGTCGGACTTAGAAAGTACAAACTGTTAATAAATTTTTACAAAAATAAAACAACTGCCTACTGCTTTTGACTTAAAATAAGTTGAGTTATTATTTAATAGATTTAAAAACCCTAATATCGCACTCAAAAACACCGTTAAGTTATTCAAACCTAGAGTAAGATTCCGGCTACTTTTAAACCATTTCTCATATAGGGTCATATCCGTGTGGAATTTTTTACCAAACTACGTTGTTTCGGCTTAGTCCATTGACTTATTCAAATCGGCGTATGATAATTATTTTCTCCATGATTACATTTAAATTTTATATTCCTGTTTACATATATAATATATTTTTCTAAATCTATATACTTAATATTTTCGAGATTTATTTTTGTTGATATTTAATATTTTGAACCGAGTACCAAAAGGAGTTTCCTCCTACATAACTCGTGAATATACCTGAATAGCTGAATACCGTAATTAGTAAAAAAACAAAAATATTACATTAGTACAAAACAAAAATTAAACAATTTAACCTAAATTATTAAATATATAATTTTTTTAAAAATATTGTTAAACAAATTTTTAAGTAAAATTCATTATTGTTTATTAAATTTATTTATTTATTGTTTATTAAAAATGCAGTTATTTTATTAATAGTTTTTTAAATTACAAGTATTATTAAAAAAAAAATTTTTAATAATAAATTTAAATAATTTTTTAAAAATTTATTTAAATTAACTATATTTTAATTTGATAGGCTATTGATTTCGAGTTTGCAAATTTTTGAATATGTAGTGTATGCATTTATTTTTGGTATTAGGGCCTTCTAGTTGGTATTGATTAGTTTGGATAAAATTGTTTAACGTTTATTGATTAATTAAAATTATATATTATGTTATTAATATTTAAAATTTTGTTTTTATAGCATGATTAACAGAAATTTGTGAGAATAAAATGATTTCTGATGACAATAATACATGCATTGGTGATTATGAAATTATTGATTTACAGGTAGTTATTTATACAAATAAATATATTTTACAGCCTGATAATGATTTAGTATCTGAGTTAAGTTTAACTACGTCTAATGAAGGATCGTCTTTTTTAAACGACTTAATATCGGATGGAAATCTTTATTCTCAATACTTAAATGGAACAATAAATTTCGATGACTTAATGCGCGAAATGCATCGTGCTAACAGCGTTACTACTACCGATTTTTCCAATAAGGAATTTTTTGAATCTGGTGATCATGATGATTTTGATTACACAAAATGTATGTTTTCAATGTTTTGCGTTAGAATATATATATATATATATATATAAATATATATATATATATATATGGCGTTTATTCTAAAATGTAGCTGCAAAACAACTGAAAAAGAATAAAAAAGAAAACGAAGCAAAATCATCTTATCTTAAAAATACGGGACCGCGAAAAAAATATATCGTAATTTGTTTCTTTTAGTAATATTTACTGTAGCCTGCAGGATCACGATTGCCTATAGAATTAGCTCAATATTTAGGTGAAGCAGAACGTTATTTAAACAATGATGAAACTGAAAAAGCCGAGGAAATTTGTATTGAAGTACATAAAACTGGTAATTTTACGTTTAAAAAATTAATTAATATTTTATATACATTATACACATTTTTTAACTAGATTAATTATTTTAATTATTTATTAGACTAATAAATTTTATTGTCTATTATTGTTGATTTTTATTATATTAATTTCTTAAACAAGATCACTGCTTAGTTGAAGTTGCATAGTACTAACGGTGTCACTATCTAGTATTATGCTTTAATACCTTTTTAGATTTACAGTACTGTTAATTTTTATTAGGGAGGCTATATTTAGATGATCGAATCAACGTTCAATAGTTCGAAAGTGAAGCTTTTACAATAAGTTACTACTACATTTTTATTTTAAAGAATAAAACAGTCCTTTGACACGTGATAAGAAAATAAATACATATATAATCTGAACGAGTTCGTGTTGATTATATTTTGAATATTAAATTTGCTAACTATCAAACAGTTTTATGATTTTAATTTGAATAACAATTAAATAACATTTTTTATTGTAATTTTAAAGGTGTTTATTTTTTTAATTTTTAGCTTCTAGGGCTTCTCAACCATTGGTTATTTTAGCTGAAATATATTACAGACGTGGCGATCTGGAGAAAGCTAAAAAAGTATATAAGTATTTCTACATTTATAAATTAAGCTTTTTTGTTATACTTGGTTTTTTTAATTATACTATGCTATTAATGTGAATTAAATTTAAAATTAAGCATCAGTTGTTATTCTGTTTATGGAATTTAAACTTATTACAAAGTGCTACGTTATGGCAGGCTTACAATTTTTTTTGCGTTTATTTAAAAAGCTGGATTTTAGTTTATGTCAGATTGGGAATTAGACTTGTTTTTTTACAGTAGTCTGATTAGTTATAATTACGCGTAATAACAAAATACTTTTTGAGCATTTTTGTTTGGATTTTTAAAGCTTTCAACAAATTAAATTAAAATGAGAATTGTTATTTATATAGTTGTAATTCTTAATTATATTGTTAATTAACAGCCTTGGGATTCGAAGTATAATTAGGATTATGTATTATACTTGTAATACGTTTTTTGTTTAGTATAAAAATAAAATTGATTTTAGTTTACTAAGTAAACTTTAATGATTTTACATAATACAATACTTATTGAAATAATTATATATAGTTACGTTATATATATATATATATATATAGTTCTTATTTGAAGCCGCTCAAAAGAATCCATCTGATACTAGCACTTGGCTTACACTTATTGATTTGGCTGAAGAAAACGATGATTTACCGTTGGCTATCTATTACGCTCGCAATGGTAATGATTAGTAGACGACTATTAACCGGAATGTTTAAATTCATTTTCATTATCATATTATGCTCTATGTTTTTATATATTTAATTTGAGTTGACCTACTTATTTTATTTTAGCATTTCTATATTATTTATTTGGTTTGTTTGATAATTAAGGCAGACTAATTTTTTAAAAAGTTAACAGATCACAAAATCGGATGTTGTCGATCAATCACCTGATACAGAGGATGCAAAATGTATGTTGTACCAAATGTATCTGAGACATCCTGCTTCATATTTATTAACTTTATGAACTTTCTGAACTGGCAAGAGTCCGGGTTTCAGCTGCTTAACAAATACTGTGCGAACTATTGAAAAAATATTTTTATCGTGGTGTTCGGATAAAGGTTTTTTTGTCATCAGAGTGGGCTTACAAGTTTTCCAAGTACAGCAATGGTCAAATAGATTTGACAATTTACACTATTTTATGAGCTACTGTTATTATTTTCATTTAAGTATAATTATTGTCAAATCTTTATTTATGCATAGTCAAGTGTGAGTCATTGTGTACGCACAATAACAACAAAATTCTGGTTTTAAATTATATATATACACGTATGTTCGTTTTATTTTACAGCTCTCAAATCAGCTAAGCATGATACATCTCTTAGACAGCGGTTAATCGAATTTTATCAAAAAGCCGGACGTGTTCGTGAGCCGTTACAATTGCGTTTATCTGCTCTATCAATTAGTCCTGAATCTTCTGGAGAGTTGCAATTTAGTGTTGCTAGAGAATTGGCTGATGTTAGTTTTCTTTTCAATATTAAAAGTAGTTTCACAGTTATTATTGAATTAGTATCAATATTTTTATCATATTCTATTTGAACAATGATTATTTTTATTATCCAGTTAAATATTTTGAAAATTGTTAACTTTACTTTCAATTTGCTTAAGGCAACAATACATATTTCTTGAAAATATTATTAGGAATTTTTCAAGTTGATGGATCCCACTAGTTCAATTAAAGCATATGAAATCGCTTTTAGCAAGTATCCTACATACGGTACAGACAATGGTATGTGTTGAAGCTTTATACATTATTTCATTAGTATGTTTTTAGTTCAACGTTTCTTAGACTGTTTAAAAGATAAATTGATTGAGTTGATGTTAAAATTTTTAATGTATTTTTTATCATTATTCTATATATATATATATATATATATATATATATATATATATATATATATATGCGAATGTCAACAAACGTAGGAAACGAATGAAATGTTTTTAATGATAGACTGCATACTTGCGATAGCATCGCTGTCTATAAAATTTAACGAAATTGTTTAATTTTTTTGTTTGAGTTGTTTCTGTTAGGTAAATGAGTACGTGTAGTAATTATATACCATAATACTATCTTTTCAATATTTTGGAAAACCAGTTATACCGATATATATTTAATGTCTCATTCATGTTATCCGTAGTTTTATATTGTTTTTTTTTCTTTTTAAGCTAACCGTAATTGTAATTTTTAAATAGCGCTAAGCATTAGGAATTTACACATGTTCTGTGGTAACAAGTAACGAGTTAATCAAATCACGTGTCTTTTTATGATTTCATTATTAGATCGAAATACGGCACTATCAATGATGCTTCAGTTGAAGAAGTATGATCAAGCATTAAAGGTTTGAAATTTTTGTTATATATATATATATATATATAGAGAGAGAGAGAGAGAAAGGGCAATTTGAGTTATTTATACCCCATTTACACAATTGTTATTGAATTAGTTTTTTGAATGAAGATGTAAAAATATATAAAGGTAGTTTATAATGTATTTTCTTGTTACAAACATTGTACGGCTTTATTAAATGACTGTTTGAAAATGCTGATAATGGCATTAAGAATTGTAATTTATTAGATCAGTTGGACTAATCAGGGGAAATATTGAATTTGTGTGCCATTATAACTATTTTATTTGTTTGTCGTGTGCATGATACGTTTTAGTTTAATTTCAGTTTAAGTTATTTCATCTTTATACAAATATTGGACAGAAACGATACGTTTTTTGTGTACACAATCTCTGGTAGTTTCGTTTTCCTACAGAAGTGCTTTTTGTCATTTTTTAAATTTCTATTTCTTTAACAATAATTTACTTATTTTCACACAAGTACAGTTACTAATCCTTTTTTAAATACGGGCTTGACAATGGCTAGAGTTGAGTTTAATTATGCTGTGTTGTATAACTTCTAGACTTAATAATCAATGCATTATTGCGAGTAATATTTGCAGAGTAGGCAGTAGCGCGGCGGGTCACATTCCGCCTGGTTTGAGTCAATTTGAAAATGGCCTATTTACAGCTAACCTTTATTATTATAGGCCGTTTCCACTAATCGCCAACTGTGGACGCGTCAAGTCTGTTTCTTGCTTCAGTTGCACGACTCCATCGTAGCCAGTTCCAAGTTTGATTGTGACCTATATACCATCTGGTCTTTTTGAAAAATTAAAACTGCCAAAGATCAAAAAGGACGATGCCATTACAAAAAACTGCAATAAATAAGCAAAAGCACCGTCATGGTTAACAGGGTTGAGTTTAATTTTCGAAATGCATGATCTGTGTCAAAAATTGTCAGTGCAATTAGATGGAACAATCTTGTTGCTAATGATCAATGAGGATTTGAGTAATGCTTATAAAGTCTCAATTTCTAATGATGGTGATATTCTTGACTGTTCGTCCTCCACCTGGTGCATCTTGGACTAAGTGTCTACGGGCATGTAGACTGATAACAGCAGGGTCCGAATGCACAGCGGTATAACTGGGCTTCCGCTACGGCGGGTGGTGTCTTGTCAATTTTTGTGAACAGTGGTGATGTCACAAGGATGCCGTCTACCAACCAATAAACTTCATTATTTTTCTACGTTTGTTACGCTTATCAAGCCATTGAAATCGATCGTTTGTCGTATAAATATGGGAAATAATAAAGTGGTGACACCACATCACCAACCAAAATGAAATGAAATCAATCAAGAGCAAAGGGATTTTGTTTTAATGAATAATCATAATAATAACAGTAATGCAATATTGATAAACGTAATATATTTTTTAAACGCTCACATGCTATTTTCGCTCACATAACCGTATTTTGATTTTCGTTTGTTGGGAACGTTTACAAACATGTTAGCATTTTTTTATACAAGGACATCTCAATTATTTTTATGTACTAGTGTTGAACAGTTTTATACTTATTATATGTATATTGTCTTTCGTTCTATCAAGTTTTTTACCAATTTTTGCGGTGTCCGATTTTATTTACAAAATGGTGATTTTTTCGATTTGAAAAAACAATCTTTGGACAAGATTAAATCGTTTGATCAATTCGACAGGTATATTCTTTTCTTTTCCGAGGTGAATGACTGTTTTGTAGATGTGAATATCCCGAACATTTGATTCCGGCATTGTACTTAAAATTGTTTTTAATAATTGTTCGTCTTGGACTGGGATCGTTAATTTTGGTACGTGTGAAATTAAAATTGATTATTTTAGATGCATTTGTAAATATTTACTCCTTTTTAGTTTGAATAGTATAACAATGCTAATTTTGGAATATGAATCTTATGTAATTACGTATTTTTTAATTAATGGGACAATTAATGAAAATTGCATTATATTTCTTTCAATATATGCATATATATATATAAAGTCAGTAAATGAATATATAGTTAATTGAACAGTTGATAAAATAATTTAGAAAACAATATTATATTTTAAATGGTAAAGAATACGAAATAAGGAGAATTATAGTGAAAAATATAATTTTGTTTAAAATTGTAACATATCATTTACGAAAGTTCGGTTAGTCGCTAGTAAGAAGAAGAGCGAAAATCAATTACGAAAAAAACTTGAGTTGTTTGATTGAAATTAAGCTGATTAATTTTTAGGTTTTTGCCATTTTAGTCTATAGTCGGTTGGGTCATTGCTGGTTGACAAAGAGAGAACTTTGTATTGGCTTTATTCAATAAACTTGAATCGATATTATCATAATTTTGGTCACATCAGGTCAATGTTTTTTTGTAAACATCTTGAAAGTTGATCAACTATCATATAAAAGAGGTAAAAACTGTAAAGTAAAAAAGATTCAAAATCTTTAACTAATATTGGCGAGTTAAAATGACACTCATAACAGGATTATTTATCCAAATTCAATTTTATTTTAAGTATGCTAATTTCAACTATTTTTAATATAACCGCATTTGGTACTTATTAAAAAGTGCTAATACTTATTCGCTTTTTTTCAGAATAAATTTGAATCATGCCTTACAGATGACATTATTGAAAAATATTCGAATTGGTGTTTGGATATTGTCAAAGCTTATAAAGACAAAGGCATACACAACACCGTTATTAAATTGCTTTTAATTTTATGCCAGTCTCGCCATACCGCCAAAGTATGTTGAATATCTTGATTATATTGAAGTGTGAATTTATAAAATTATAATTTCAAAGTTATTTATATATTGATTTTTGGTTCACTATCACTTTTTTCATTCATTGTGATTAGTGACACAGTCACTTTTTCATTATTTCTATATTTGTACGGCATATTGAAACAATCGAGTTCGATGGCTTGATGAGCGTAACAAACGTAGAAGAATAATGACGTTTCTTGGATGGTAGACGGCATTATTGTGACGCATCTACTATTCGCAGATTGACGAGGCTGTTGGATTTTTTGTTACGATTATCTCCCTTAGTCCAACGGCTACATATGTTATACATATCTTTTAAAAAACTTTTTAAGTACCATGGATATATGCTTTAATCCACCCACCGTGTCAAAAACCCAGTTATATCGCTGTGCACTTGATCCCTGTTGTTATTAGTCTAGATGCTTATGAATGCAAAGTTACAATATTTACTTTGACTATTTTTTAAACGTCTTGTCAAAATTAGTATATTAACCGTCCAAAGACGTTACAGCCTGTAGATTTGTGTGCTTTTTTAATACTTACACTACTCGAAGCTTCATCCCAACAATCACGAATGGGGATATAAACACAAACGTCTTAAAATTGATTTATTCAGAACCTATCCGCTAAGTTTTTAACAAGAATTTAAATCACATCTTTTGTTTGGATATTGGAGACGTTTGTCAGTAGCATTTCTACATTTTAACATGAATAATATGCTGTTTGTAGGCCTGTGCTGTTTACGATGATACATTGTTGACACACTTTACGAGTACTGCGATTTAGTGTGAAGAGTTTGGATTTATTGTGTAGATTTTGTGTCTGGCAAATCGATAGTTTTGATTATTGGCTGTGTTTGGCTCGTGTTTGTTAGATTATTGCGGTTTCTGCTATACATGTATGTCTATTTGCAATACGCCCCCGCCCCCCAACTTTAGTTGAAGCAAATTTGGATTTTATTGGCCGAATCTTATTTGGAAATTGGCAAAGTTGACGATTCGGTCGAATGCTATCATCACGTGATTAACGAATTGGATCCACGTGATCCAACGGCTCGTTTGAGTTTGGTCAATTTGCTTCGAAGACTTGGGCAACATGACGAGGCGTTGAAAGTACGTGTCTGTTTTACTTATCTAATATATATATATATATATATATATATATATATATTAGGTCGTTACAAAAATAATGGCGTTACAAAAATAATGGCTATTTGAAGTACTGGGTTTTGAAACGTCATTTTAATACATAATTTCTAGTTTATTTTGGGTAAATTTTGGCTTATATACTAAGTAATGTGTGCTCAGTAATAATTTGTAATTTATTTTCAGCTAAAAAATATTTTTGAGTTCAATGAGAATCAAAAACTTAGGAGATTTGAAGTCTGCTCAATGTTTTGTGTGCGTATATATATATATGTATATATGCCGGTGTGGTCTAGCGGTACAGCGCTCGAATTCGGACCTTGGTGGGCATGGATTCGAATTCCATTACCGGCACTAAACTGCGGGCCCACGTTTGGCTTCGTTAAAATGTCCACTGCTGAAAGATGTTTCTCGTAAAACATTCGAAGTAGCAAATATAAAATAAAAATAAATAAATAATATATATATATATATAACTTTTGATAATGTCATTTTATTAGGGATAGTTAAGGACGGTCAATTGTTACAAATGCTTCAACTTTGGGCGTATTCTAACTTAATAAAAGCACTTTAATCAAAACTGCCTAATTGATTCATATGGACATGGTTAATTGTTGTAGAACCAACTACAGTACAAGTTAGTTCTTGATATTTTTAATAAAAGACAGTCTAAATGTAAACACGAGGTGGTTTTTGATAGTTTAAAGTCAAAAACCTATTCATTTATCTTATTCATTTATTCTTACTACCTTGAATGTTTTGACGAAAAACGCATCTTTTAGCAGTGGACAAAACGTGGACTCTCATGTAATGAGCCGGTGGTGGGATTCGAACCCCGATGCCCATCCAGGTATAAATCGAGCGCTGTACAGCTAGACCACATCCCCCCCCGACTTGTTTGTAGCACAATCAGTTTGGCGACGATGTGGAGGTTGTCGTCGTCGTCGGTACGGCTACCAATCCCAAAATTGGTCAAATCGATCATTTTCCCATTCCGTCCGTGTAGATATTGAATCCGAGCAATTTGAAACGCAAAACGTCGAAATTGTCCAAAAAAGCGTCTGTCACGGAATTGGTCAAAACAGAGTCGGGCGATCGTTCGATCGTTGAAGACGAGGATGATAATGGCGCAGTTGGAGATGTGGATGACATGGAAGTTTCTGCTGCCGCTGCCGACAGCGATGACAGCGAATATGTGCCCGACGATGAAGACGAGGACGTTTCGGACGATGTCGATGGAAAGGATCGTTTTGAATACAGCCAAATAAAGGCTGGTAGTAGTACCGACAAACCACTGTGGCTTCTGGGCGTTTCCGACTTGGCTTCGAGCGATCCCATTGCTTTTCGGTTGGCGTTCGAACGTTGTCGCATGTTGGATGCGTCGGAAACGGTCGATTTGTTTTTGCAAGAAACGTGGGCCTTTTTCTTCGACGTTATTACGCGTGTTTGTGGACTAGATTTTGATCAAAGTGAGTTACAGTGTTGTGCATTGTGTGTGTGTGTGTGTGTGTGTCCCGACTTGGTTTGAGATGCCAAGCCGATGGTCTGACAATTTCGAAATCTGCCTCAATTGACACAATTGCAGCAAGGTTTCAAACACTTAACACTATGGTGTTTGCAAAAAGACTTTAAAATGAACAGTCTTTTTTTATTTTGATTATGTAACTATTGCACAGTGCTAATGATTCTGAGGATTTGACTAATACTTATTAAGTTTCAATTTCCTGACTGTTTCTCCTCCATGTACATCCTGAACTAGGTGCCCATAGGCGTCTAGACTAATAACAGCAGGGACCGAGTGCACAGCAGCTTAACTTGGCTTCCGTTACAGTGGGTGGGTGAAAGTAAATACCCAGAATGCTTAAAAGTTATTTATACGTATGCCATATGTAACCCTTAGGTTGTAGATAACCCTGACAAAAAATTAGACAGCTTCCCCAATTTTTGCGAATAGTGGCACCGTTATTGAAATCGATCGTTCAATATGCCGTACAAATATACAAATAATGAAGAGGTGACCAACCACAATGAATGAATAAATGTATATAACCTTAGTTTTTATTAGTTTTTGACATTTGTTTTCTTCCGCCAAGTTGCAATTTTTTGTATTCTATGATACTGAATGTACTTTTACAGGAGTATTTAAGCTGATTATATATATATATATATATATGGGGTGGTTTGGCTTAGTTTTGGTTAGTTTGTTACTGTAATTTCATTTTAAACAATAAATTGGTTAGGATAAATGATTCTCTAATTTCTATATGTCTATGGATGATGTGTTTTATTGTACTCAGACATGTCTAATAATATTGATCTTGGTGGTACAGTTAGATGAAAATTACGGGATTTTTGTTCGTTTAATGCTTAAAGTTAACATTTTTAAAATGTTTTTTAGACATTTATTCAAGTGTCCTTCTATATTGAAAATATTTGGTATAATTTACAATATGACGGCTATTTTATATCTTACATTAAACCAATATGATGTTTATCAAGTATAGACTTCTTGAATAACTTAAAGTAAAGTTTGTGCAAGTTTGAATGTCCAAACGTTAATTGTTTTCAATAAGTGATTATTCGCCATTAAACTATATATATATATAGTGTTTTTTCACTCTTTGATTTTAAAAAGTTGCTGTACTAGTGGATAGCGATGTACGTCGAAAAGTGATTATAGATCGTGTGGCATCAGTTACTCCCGTTCTCACCGACGATTCAACTTCCACCGGTCGTTCAAGTACTCGTGAAACGTGTCAATTGAAGAGTTTTGATTTGTGGGGATTGTTTCTGCGTTTGATTAATTTACTTCTTACACGACTACCTACTTCTTTGGCCCAATTGGAAACAGCTGCTGTATGGGGATCCCTACTGCCCTACGTGCACAACAACAATATGCGCCGCTTGGCTACCAGTCATTTATTGATCAGTGCTTCACTTTTGGCACGTCATGGTTCATTAGCATTTTGTGAATTGAGAAATATTCAAAAAAAAGTGCGTTTTTTCCCCAAAATGTATCTACAACGTTGTATAAATAGAACTTTCCATCTGTAATGCTTATTTATAATCTCTCTTGTCCTTGTTGCATTTTTTTCTTAGTGGATGGATAAAAATCAGTTTTGGAACGTTTTGAATTTGGCAATTACATGGTCGAAAGATTTTAAACATAGTCGTTACTTAGACCGGTTATTGAATAAAGTAAATTTTATAAATTAATAAATCGATTTTTTAGGGTATTTTATTGAATCATCATAAGTTGGTGGCAGAGCCAACTCTTTATTAATTTCAAGTTTGAATAGCATCTCGGATTCCTATACGAATAGGTTGTCATATGTAAATTGGATTTGGAAAGAATTGAACTTTTTAACTAGAAAACTGCTTCCTTGCCACGACGCCAGTGTTCACAAGAATTGACGGTGCGATCTTCTGTAGGGTTGACGCCGGTTGACGGATTCACAAGGCTAACCGGCTACATATGGCAAATAGTTACCCCTTTTAAGCATCTTGGGCGTATGCTAGCACCCATTCACTGAACGGAAATCCAGTGAAAGCCAAGTTATATTGCTGTGCTCTCTGTCCTTGCTGTTATTAGTTTATATGCCTGTCGGCACCCAGTCCAGGATGCACCACAGTCAGGAATATCACTATTATTGGAAATTGAGACTTTATTAGCATTACTGAAATCCTCAGGATCAGTGTGTGGTAGGAAATAAGAGCTTATTGATTTTGAACAGTAGAAGAACGTTGCTTACTGTTGTTTAAAATTGACGATTATGTTGAGCGCTAGCTCTTAGTTTGAATATTCAGATTTATAATAATAGTTTCATTGTTATTAGGCATTGCTAGTACATTGTTTTTTGTTTATTTAATGGTTTGTGTATTTGGTATTGCGTAAATCCAAAACGCGATATGAAGCTACAGTGAAATCATGTTAAAGTAATAAACTAAATTATGTAAATCGAATTTTAATGATTTATTACATATATTCTTAGATATGTCACAAGTGACAAAACTCGATTGCTTAAATATGTTCATGATGTGTACGGTTTTCACTTTATTGCTCTGTTTTCAATATCAATGCAGCAGATGACGATTGGTAATTGGATTATTAGGATCCTGTGGATTTCAATAATGCTTGTAAAGTTTCAATTTCCAATGATATTCGTGACTGTGGTACATCCTGGACTAGGTGCTTAGAGGCATTTAGACTAATAACAGCAGAGACCGGAATAACTGGGCTTCCGCTTCGGTAGGTGGGTAAAAGCATGCACCCCGGATGCGTAAAAGGTATCTTAAGGTATGTCTATACCAAACAATGGCAATGTTAAAAGGATGCCGTCTGCTAGCCGTGAAACATTGTTATTCTTCTACATTTGTTAGCGGATCTTCAATATGCAGATGATGCGGTTCTTATGGCAGAGAAATACGGTTTATATCTTAATACTAAAAAACTGGTTTTAGCGAACGTCGGACGGACATTGTAGTATGCGAACTCAATCCTTTCATTTATGCTAGGCCCCCTCGTCCAAATGAATTATTTAAATGGGCGTCCCTATGCAGCTAACAGAGATCATTGGAGGGGTTTAACTCAGGATGTAATTAATATTTCATGTCAGCACACCTCAAGTGTCGTTCTTTAAGTACACATTACAAAAGATGACGTTTTTGCAAACGTTTTGGTTTTTGGACTACCCTGGGTGATAATAACCAGTGGGGGGTGTTTATTCCCGATGATGATGATATTACTCTTATTAAGCCATATGCCGTACAAATATATTAATAATGAATGAATGACGACTGCCAATATTTATCTATTTGTATTCCATTATTTTGTGTTTGGTAGGTACAATAAGAAAAATAATCACATTTAGTTTGGTATCACTCTGTTTATAACAAGTATCAGTTGTTTGATTTTTGTTATTTTTTATTTATGGATGTATTTTTTTAATTTTGTCAGTTTTATCACTTGTAATTTTTTGATCTTTTTTAAACAGATAGGTTTAACATTGCCTGCTGGAACAATTGCAAGCAGTGATTTACTTATTCGCGGTTCATTTCGCTATGCTATCGGTATGCTATTCAATAATTATTATGTTTAACAACAAATCTATTTTATAAAAGTACATTTGGAGATGTTTATTACATAAGTATTGTTATTTCAAATTTACAGCTCGTTTGATCAGCATTCGCGAAAAATATCCAAACAACCCACTTATTTCTTTATTGTTGGTTGTTGGTTTTCTGAGTATTAGTATACAAAGACATGTTAGTTCGCGTCATCTTCCAATTTTACAAGTAAGTTTTTTTAAATATGGTTAGTTTTAACAAGAAACCTTTATTTTTGTGAAATGTTGTAATTATGAATAATTGATTTCATTTGCGGTGTTTTTTAATATATTAGGCATTAGGATTTCTTGCAGAATACGTGCGTTTACGGGGGTCTTGTCAAGAAGTATATTACAATATTGCCCGAACATGTCATCAGTTATGTAAGTAATTAATATAATTAATTGGGAAATAAATAAAATTAATGTTTGTTTTAGGTTTGAATCATATTTCAATTCATTATTACAACAAAGTATTGGAAACCGAACCCATCGGAGATACTAATTTTGAACGAGAGGTAAATCTATTTCAATTATATTGTAAATATTTGTCGACCTATTTGTCAGGAAATGATGTTTAATTGAATTTTACATTTTTACTTTTTAACTCTAGATTGTTGATTTGCGAAAAGAGGCAGCTTTTAATTTGATGCTTATTTACCGATCAAATGGAAATTTTTTTATGGCGCGTTATGTACTTCAAAAATATCTTGTAATTTAATGTACATATAACGGATGTTTTGAATAACTTTAATATATTTATTGTTTAATATAAATATTTTGTGATTTTTATTAACGAGTGGTTTGCAGTACCTAATTTTGTTCAATTAAAAATCAATGCCGAAAACTATTTGTATGTATTTGAGTTTCTGGATATGTTTGCTAGTTTTGCTGTAAATAAACCATAAAAGTTGGTTTATTTTTTCAAATATAGACAGTTAATAATTTAGAATACGGTCCACATAGTAATTTCTCTCACATTTTTATTCTTAAAATAAAACAGTCTATTAATGTTCATTTTTAAGCAATAAACAGCTACAACGGTATTACTATTTATTGATACTATTTGAGTTGTTATTATGTACAAACAAAATAATTGGTAAACATTTTAAAAAACCCATCTTTAAATATTAAAAATATGATCAACTTTTTAAACAAAAACTGCTTATATTTTTAAAACACTCCGCTTTTTTTTCCAAACCAAACTTAGAAACGGCTACTTTGAAATTTTATTACAATTCAATTTGTTTCGTAGAAAGTTTTATTGCAAATATTGCACGCTTTAAAATAAATACAGTTATTTCCAGAAATTTTAAACTAAATGCTAGTTTCAATGTATAATTTATTGCAATTAAGTAAAACATTTAAATTTTAAAAATTATTAATTTATACTCATTTTGCTAACATTGATATACCATTGATATCCAATTTCACTAAGATATCTTTTCTTTATTTCTCAGTTTTGTTATACAGATACCAGCAGACACTTTATATAATTTAAACTAAATTTTTTTAATTATCTTTAATTATTGTTTATTGACAGGAATAAAAATACTCCATAAGCATTATAATTACAATATATACATAAAAATTTTAATTCAAAAATGATGCGTATTAAAACAAAGTTTAAATAATAATTGTTTTATTTTATATCTATTACTTTGAATGTTTAATGGGAAACATTTTTCAGCAATGGACATTTTAGCGAAGCCGAAAGTGGGCATTTAGTGCCGGTGATAGGATTTAAACCCATGCTCATCGAGGTCCAAATTGAGCCTTGTACCGCTAGACCACCCCGGCACAATAATATAAAAATTCTAAATAGAACATAATGTTATTAAAACAACAATAATGCAATTTAATATTTTTATAATTATATATCCACAATTGTACATGCCAAAACACCCAATCTAAGTAGCTGTAAAAAATGTTGATTAATGTGTATAACAAAAAAATTGATTAATAATTTTTAAATTGTATGTATTTAATGCTTTTTTATTAATTAACGTTATATTTTGTGTTAATGATTTTAATTAACCCCTAAAATATAAAACGGTTATTTTTTAATATAGAATTTTTTAAATTCAGGATTGTTTACGAGTTGAGTAGGCCAAAACGCCTTGTAGTACTCGGTTTTCAATTTTTTAGGAGGAAATATGAAATAGATGGTGAGGTAAAAGAGGATTAGTCACAGAAAATAATCAAAATTAAGACAAAATCAAGATAAATAGTGGAAGTTAACAGTTATGGAAAGCGAGCAAAAATAGTAAATATACAAAAATAATAATAAAACAAATTACGTATTACAATGCAAAAACACTGAAATAATCTTCAAAAAAAAAGAGAGAAAATGATAAATAACGCAGCAATAGACGTGCAGCTTGATACCTCGTAATACCTCGCGAGTTAACAATACTTATTGATAAAATCATACAATAATTATTTATTTACATTTATTACTTTGAATGTTTTATGGGAAACATTTTTCATTATTTTAGCAAAACCAAAAGCGGGTTCGCACTTAGTACCGATGATGGGATTAAACCCATACCCAACAAAGTCCAAGTAGAGCGTTGTATCGTTAGACCACTCCAACATACAATATTATATAGTACAACTTCAGGTTCAGGTTGAATACACGAGTTGAGTAGGAGTAAAACTCCTTTTGATTCTCGGTTCTAATTATCGATAATATCAGTAAGATTCGGGGGGAAATATGAAATGGATGGTAAGGTAAAGAGGGATTAGTCACAGAAAAAGTATTTGAAATTAAGATAAAAACAAGGTAGATAGTGGAAGTTAACAATTATAGAAAACGAGCAAAAATTATAAATATACAAAAATAATAATAAAACAAGTTACGTATTACAATGCAAAAACACTGCAATAATCTTCAAAAAAGAAGAAAAGAGAAAAGGATGAATAACGCTCTAATGGACGTGTAGCGTGTCGCGCGCCTCACCTCGTGAGTTTTTAGTAAATTATATATTTGTTAAGCAAGCTTAATTTAAATAAGTATGTTTTAATAAATATTTGCTTTTTTCTCTCTTTTTAACCCTAATTTTATACTGTTATAAAAATATGATTAAATTAATTGTTTCAAATTTGTATATTATCATTATTATTATTATCATTATTATTATTATTATTATTATTATTATTATTATTATTATTATTATTATTATTATTATTATTATTATTATTATTATTATTATTATTATTATTATTATTATTATTATTATTGGATTAGATACTTCAGTAAGAGTGGCTTTTAACACACAGAATTAGGTACAATTAGCAGTATGTAACATCGTTTAAACAAAAAGCAAAAAAGATTAATTGAAAAATTAAGAGATGTACAAATACATGTGTATTATAATATACATGAAAGGACATGATATTACTTTGAACACATATTACAGTATATATATATATATATATATATATATATATATATATATATATATATATATATATATATATATATAGTATATTAATATAACAATAACACCAATATGTGAATGATTTATGTATGAGTATAAGAATCAAAACAACAACCTGGATGTAGGATAGTGAATGGTCACAAAACAGAATAGGCAGACTACGAATAACAGTAGTTAGAAAAATAATAATTTAGGTAAGTTTGTGTAACGATCACTTTTAACTTTATTGTAACTATATAGTAACCTTACTAAATTCGACAAACGTGAATTCAAGTACAAGTTTGTTTTGCAATTATAATAAAATGTCGATTAATTATTTTATTAAACACATTATTGCAAGCGATGTCCGAAGATCGGCTATTGATTGTAATCCATTTTTTAACTTTATATAATTCTATCATTTTAATCCAGGTAATATCATTAAATAAAATAAAGCATTAACACGTTAATTAATAATATGTTAACAAATTTGTGAATTTTTTAACTGTCTCTTATAGTAAAATAAACCACGATGTTTTGTAAGCAAATATTCAATACTGTCAAACCATGTAAATTTGTTATTCAGAAAAACACCAAGATATTTAAAATTATCAGAAGTGTTAATCGCCATATATTTAACACTCATTTTTGGATAAAGGTAAACTAAATGTGTTAAAGATTTTTATAATTTTTTTAAAAGCCGGGTTGTTTACCATGCGTTTTTTATAGCCTCATTTTTCAATTAGACTACGATTAAGTTAAAAAAATTAACTTATTTTTTTTAATGTAATGTAAAAAATATATTTAAATTTAAAAAATAAATAAAATAAAAATTATTAATTTATTATATATTACATGTAAATTTTAAAGCATTTGTTTAATAACAGCATTTAAAGGTTATTTGTATAATTATTATTTTAAAATATTTTTACATTATTTTGTTAAACCGTGGATGCGAAACATGATGTCGCATTTAAATAAAAGAGAAAGAACAATTAGTTATGATAATTTACCAGAATATAAATTATTTAAAGACATTCATTTCAAACTTGCTGTTGATAAACCGTGAGTAAAATACTAAATTTTGTTATTATATATATAACAAAGCATTTGAAGTATTTAGTGCTACATTAAGTAATAACTTATATAATTTTAAAATTATACATATATATTAAAAATTAATAATTAATAAAATAGTGAATTTATAAATATGTTGATAAAATATTATTATATAAATGTTCTAAATTATAATTATTTCGATATATATATATATATATATATATATATATATGCAGTATATCTTGTTAAAACAATGTAAAAATTACATTAATGTTTTTAATATTATTTTTGGTAATTTCTTAAAAATATTTAAAAATTATATTTGTTTATTAAAGAAATTATTGCATAACTTAGAAAAATATACTAGTTTTTTTAATTATAAAACAGAACTAACACGAATTTAATTATTTGGTAGTTAAGAACAGAAGAAATGTTTTAATACAATTTAGATAAACTTTGTATAATTAAATAGTATCACAAAACGAATGAATTATACTGCATTGATTTTGATAGCTGCTTGTCTATTTACTGTAATAGTTCTAATATTAATTATATTTATCTTGTTCCTTGTATATTAAAATTTAATATATATAAGCACATTTAAGTCAAACAATTATTTGTTCACATCAATTTATTTGTTAAACTTTAGATTATATAAAATTATATCAACATTTTAACTAAGAGCATACCAAAATACCTAAGTCAAGTGGTTAAAAATAGAAGCTATCACATTTATTATTTAATATTTTATAGTAAATTACACATTAAATAATTTAGTAACATAATTTAGTAAAATTTAGATACGTTTTGTATTAAAAAATATTTGTCATTATTTTATATTTATAATTTTACCCAATTTTAGATTATAAGCCAATTAATATTTTATATAATTCTTTTATAAGTGACAACATATATTTATATAAATTTATATAATTTTGTATATTTTATAATTAAAGTAACGTTTTTTGTATATTATGTGATAACTGGAGATGTTTTAGTTAAATAATCACTTTTTGCAGTATTTGTTGTAATAACTATACTTATTTGTCAAAAATAAAAAAAAATTTACTACTAGTAACACATTTAATACAAGCCCTATATATATATATATATATATTAATAAACAGAATTCATCGTCCTGTTCATTCACTGTTTTCGTTTTCAAGTGGTTTTAATAACTTTCGTGGAGTTGTTAATTTAGGAATACTTATTGTATTTCTTGTTACGTTGTTAATGATTGTAGAAAATACACTTATGTAAGTAATATAGTATATATATATATATTAATTTGCTGTATTTTTTATAAATAATTTAATTAATTAGTATTATTAATTGTCTCTAAATTATAAATTTTATATAAAGTTAAGAATTTAACTTTTGTTTATCTAAAAATACAAAACCCATTTTTATTTTAAAGTTATAATAAAAAATTACTTTATTTTTACAATTAATGTAACTGTGAGGCATTAAAATAATATTCATATTTTAAAGCCTTTTTAAAACATTATTTTTATGTCACTGTAAAATTGATTTTGTTCATTTATTTTATTAACCTTTATAGTTTTATGCTGAGTCAATAAAAAACATTTTACAGAGTGAATAACATCACAAACTCCAATTTATTACTAAAAACAATTTTTTAAGTATTATGTCTGATAGCAAAAGGTTATACATTAAGCATTATTTTGAAAATAACAGTATTATTTTAGATGCAAAATATTTATATAAATTTAAGGTATAAAAATTCGTTTCATATAATTATATGCAAAATAATTAAATGTAATTTTAGTGTAGTATGCATTATTTAAAACTATATTTTTAGTAAAAATATTTAAGAATATGGACTAATTTTTTAATCAAATATGATATGTAATTTTTGTATTAATTGTTTTTAAAACATTAAAATTGAAAATAAAATACAAATTAATTAATAAAAACGTAAACTTATAAAAGACACAAACACGTTTTTATAAACGGTATTATGATAAAACATTTTCTAACACTGTTTTTTATAAAAAAAACTCACGTTTAGAATTTGAAAGAAAAACAGTTTAAAAATTTGTTTAAAACAGCAATTTAAGAAAAATTGTTTTCATATCAAATTTTAATAAACAAAAAATGTTTTAGTAAACATTTTTATATTGTAATTAAATCTTTAAATTAAGTAATAATTTTTTCACAATTATTAAAATAATTAAAAAATGAATTAACATTTTTAGTTGAAAAGAGTTTAAAAAATTTTCAATTTTTTTTTTGTAAAATATAATTCACAGTAAACAGATATTAAAAAACCCTGTAGTTAAACCAGTTTTAAAAAATTATTTAATGAAATGTACACAAACGTGCTAAATATTTAAATAGAAAATAATCTGAAATTAGTTGAAGTTAAATACATTCTCATTCAATTCTTAAAAGATAAAATGTTTAAAAAAATATTATAAGATAAATTTTATTCTTTAATCAATTAATAATATAATAAATTAAATGAATTGCCATTTTTAACACTTGTTATTATTATTAACTTTCGAAATTAAATAACAGAATGTTTAGCACTATGAATTACATAAAATTATATTTTAGTATAATGGAAACAAATGAAACTTAAAAATTATAAATTTGTATATTAAGTATTTGCTAATAAATACTTTTATAACAGACCTACTTATTATAATAATGCATAAATAGGGAGCAATAAAAAATAATGAAAAATTTATTTATATTGAAAAAGTAAGTTATTGGTTTCGTTATTTACATGAACGATTTTCAGTGTTTTTTGTTATAGTAGAGATTTTAAGTTGTTGTAAAAACTTGATATAAATGGATAGATTAGGTAAGCTTGACATAAAAATAAACTAAAATATAGCTGAAAATGTTGTTACAGGTTATTGTAGTGTTTCTAAATTTATTACAAAACATAATTGTGCAAAATACAATATTATTATTATTATTATTATAACACCGGAATTAAATACTTTTTTTACCGTTAATTTTTTAATATTTTTTAAATATCTTATATTTTTCTTTGTATAAATCAATTTTTATCACTTTTTTATTAAATGGAATCAATCAGAATAAAATTCAACAGAAATACGCTTTTGTCCCTAAAATCTCAATTTCAACAATGTCAAATTTAATTTCAAGCAGTTTTTCTAACACACAAAAACATACAATTGTTCAAAGTAAACGTAAAGTTTATCATAATGGTTTTCAAAAAGCTTTGAAATTAAAGTTACCTAATGAGATGTCCCTACCGCTACTACTGTCAGTTAACTGCAGGTCAATACTTAATAAAATTTTTGATCGACGATCTTTCATGACAAACAAATTACATATGAATAGCTGTGTAATATTAATCAAAGAATCATGGTTGAATATATATGTTGAGAATAATCTTATAAAACTTGATGAATTTTTCATATTTTGACTTAATCGAAAAAATTGCACTAAGAAACGTGGAGGAGGCCTTATTACATACATTATTAAAAAATACTGTAATAATCCTAAATGTAAATTTGAATATACGCAAACTGAAATTAAGTGCTTAATCGTCAACTGCAGAAATAAATACATGTCTCACTACAAAAATATTGACATTATTAATATTTACATAGCACATTCTACTAGCACTGTGGAAATTAATTATTTCTACGACCAACTAGTTGATTACCTTATCAATGTTAATAAAAATACTTTAATCATATTAGCTGGTAATTTCAATCATGCAAATACTAACATATTCAAATAATGGGCCTTACTAATCTAGTTAATTTTTCTACAAGACTTCAAAAACTACTAGATTATATTTTTACAAATGCCCCCGATTATTTTTCAGTAAAACAACACGCACCTCTTTCCACATCTGATCATTCAATAATTTGTCTATTTCCAAAAATATACTCGAAGCATTATCATTCTAAATATTTGAAGCCTATTTTTAAATCATTCATACATGTGCGAGATACATCGAATTCAAATGTAGCATTACTTAAATCCGCACTATTGAACATTAATAACATCAATTTTAACAATCTTAGCCTTAATGATGCTACTGTACTTTTTACTGACCTTATTAACACCTATATTAACAAATATTGTCCAGTAGTTAAGGTTGAGATTACAAACAATAATATTTCTTCATTAAATCTTAAAAGGCTTAGACGAGAAAAAGAGGTAGCATATAAATCTAGTCAATATACTAAATTAAAGAACTTAAACAAGCAAATTAGACTGGAAATAAACAAACTTAATAACTATGCTAATAATTATTTTCAATCAAACCGTGATTCACAATCTATTTGGAAAATATTAACAAAATTTTTAGCAAATCAATGTAAGATGGATGCTAAAGAACTAAATAATTACTTTACTTCAAACAACTCAAATATATCAGAATTTAATCAATTAACTAAAAATTATTCAACACCTATCATCAACTTTAATATTCAAAAAATAATTAACAGTTGTAAAACAAGCACATCACTTGGACCTGATGGAATAAGTTGCAATTTATTAAAGCTCTGCATGCCAGCAATTGCTCCATCCTTATCTACAATAATAAACAAGTCTATTATGAATTGTGAAGTAGCTGATACTTGGCGTATCTCACGAATCACACCTATTCCAAAAGTTTCTGTCCCATCAACAAATCCAGAACATTATCGCCCAATTGCTTGCACCTCAGTGTTTTTAAAATTAACTGAGAAAATAATACTTAACGACCTCAAGCCTATATTGAACATTAGTAATGATCATTATCAATTTGCATATAAAAATAATTATTCTACTGTAGACTGTGTAGCCAGCCTTGTTCATTACATTACTGAATTGCTTGACAAAGGAAAATGTTCAATATACTGCATGTTTCTAGATTACAAATCTGCTTTCAATAGCATATCAAGAGAAAATTACTTAAACGTCTTGAGCTACTTGAAACGCCCAACCACATTTTAAACTGGCTACGAAATTATTTCTCAAAAAGAAAACAATATACACAAATTGGTCGTAATAAATCAGAGTTAACAGAAAATAATAATGGAGTTCCACAAGGTGCAGTACTATCTCCGTTTTTATTTTCACTGTACGTAGATCCATTGATAGTGCCGAAGCCATCACTTTTGTTTAAATTTGCAGATGATATGGTATTGTGCACAAAGGTTTCATCAAACAATGATCTAAACAATTTTGAAAATTCTATTAATAAAATTGAAAAATGGTCTACTAACTTTGATCTCAATTTAAATCCATCAAAAAATGCAAGTTTATTAAATTTACAACGAGGCGTCCAAGAGAAACAATGGAATTAAACAGAACATTCAAGTTAAATCAAACAAATATATGCACCTGTAACAAAATTAAATATCTTGGTGTAAACATAAATAGCATACTTACCTGGTGTGATCATGTAGAGCATATATTTTTTAAAAACCAAATCATTATGCTACTATATAAGAAGATTAAGAAAATTAAATGTTAACAATTATATTACTAAATTGTTCATTACATCATGCTTTTATCCTTTGATATTATATTGCTCGCCCATATTTTTTCCTGGTTTATTAAAACAGGATTACATTATTTTAAAAAGATGCATATCATTGGTATCAAAATCTTCAGGAATCAAATATTCTATCTTATTGAATAATATTGTTGATAAACATTTTAAATCCTGTATACAATTAGCATCAAGGATTGAAAATAATAACAATCACTCGCTACATGCAGCTTTTAACAATTCTAAAGCTTCTGAAAAACAAGAAGAACTTACCTGCACATGAAAGCCAAAACTAATCAATACAAAAATTCATGTCTGCCCTACTTATCCAGAGTGTTAACCAATCCAGAATCAAACAAAATTGAACTACTAAGAAACCTATCAAAGTAGGAATTGTTCCACCTACGCATTCATTTGAACTAATTTGGACATCTCACAGTACAAGTTGTGCCTTATAATGACTCATTCTCTATGTACAGCAATTTTGAATATTTTTTAAAAAAAATCACATGCATACTATATAGACTATATTTATATTCATTAACATATGACATTCTATTTCATTTTGATCCCATTATTTATACTACTACTTTTTTTATATTGATGGTAAAAATGTATTTTATGCTGAATGTATCTCTAGTGAGATATTAAAGCTTAATAATAATAATAATTATTATAATAATTATTATTATTATTATTATAGTTATTATTATTATTATTATTATTATTATTATTATTATTATCATCTCATCATTATTATTATTATAGTTATTAGTTACAGTTATTATTATTATTATTATTATTATTAGCTATAGTAAAATATACACTAACAATGAGTACTTGTTAAAATGGAAGAATTATTTAAAGTTAAATAACATTTTTTAAACATACGTATTCATATTGTTATTAAATGTTCTATTTTTATTAAATATACATGCTTTCAGATTACTTTAAGATTATTATTTAAAAAATAAAATTTTATTGCTACAATTATCAGTGAACTAATCCGTTTTACAAGTTTGTTTAAATTTTGTATTTTGTTACAACAACGGGATTTGCATTTAGTCTTTTTAGTTATTTTTCTATCCTGGAAGAAATAATATTTTTGTAAGTAGTATAAATTTTAACGTGAAGAAAGAATATATTATGTGTTGCATTTAAAATGCTAACAAAGCTTTTGCATCTTCGTACAATTTGACTTAAATCACTTTATAAAAGTGTGTTATTGAATTTAGGAATGTAAAGAAAAGCTTTTTAGATATACAGCACTTAGGTATTTGACTTAGATAATTAATATAATTAACTTTACAATATTCTAATAAAGGATAATTACATTATAATGATAGAATGTTAATAAAGAAAGCACACATTTAACAACATAGTACTTTGGGGCATTAACATAAACACAGTTTTACTAATCATTCATTCATTCATTTGGTTGATGACGTGGTCACCTCTTCATTATTTCCCATATTTATACATGTAGAACGATCGATTTCGATGACTTGACAAGCGTGGAAGAATAACAAAGTTTCTTGGCTAGTAGACGGCATCCTTGTGACGTCGCCACTGTTCGCAAAGATTGACGAGACCGCCTGATTTTTTGTCAGGGTTATTCTCAGCCTTAGCCCAAGGGCTAAGCATATAATATACGTATACATTTAGATACCTTTTAAGTATCATGGGTGTATGTTCGCACCCACCCGCCGTAGCGGAAGCTCAGTTATACTGCTGTGTACTCGGACCCTGCTGTTATTAGTCTAGATGCCTAGGGGCACCTAGTCCAGGATACACCACGTGGAGGACTAACAGTCAAGAATATCACCATCATTGGAAATTGAGACTTTATAAGCATTACTCAAATCCTCAGGATCATTAGTATCCCAGTTTTACTAGTATTTACTACTGTCTACAAGGTTTACAATATTAGTTAAATCTAGTGGGAACAGTATGTTTACATTAACACGATTTAAATTATAAGCTAATGAAGGTAAGTTTTATCGCAAACACTTATAAGAAATTCTAACATTTTCAAACAAAATGTTTTTAATTTTATACATATTAGCTAAAGGATAAATATATATATATATATATATATATATCGATTTGTATTTAAATTATTATTATTTAGAAGTTAGTAGAACAATAAATTATATTGAATAAATATTAAACAAACAACTAATGCATTTTATTAAACGTAAGTGCATTTGAACCCATACTGATTCAAGTTTAAGCTCAGCGCCGTAACACACGCATACCTAGTTATTAAAATTAATGTGCATATAACAATGATGAATTATTAATTATACCTTATTGAAAAGTTTTGTTTATTTTTCGAATATCCATTCCTGATTACTTGCCAAGTGTAGAAAACTGATTTTACAAATGTACTACATAATGTTAATGTAAACATTAATAATTCAACCTTAATGTAATTAAAACGAGTTTACTGTTTGTCCTGGACAAATATATTTTCAATTTGTAAACGTTTTTATTGAAAAGAAAACGTTTACAAAGTACCATGAAAGTGACCTACCATTGAATGTAAAACATTAAAATTTTATTTAACATCCTACGTAGACTTGTATTGCATTATTAATTATTAGGAAGTATTTGTAAATATAATTACGTTTAGCAATAAAGAGGGGTAACAATAAATTTATAATTTTATTTTACATTCGTTTGTGTCTACGCCTGATTAATTTTAATTCAATAGTAGCAGTAGTAGTAATAATAACAAATTATTTTTATTTCAATTTAAATTAATTTGATCTATCCTTTTAATATAATAATATTTTTAGCGTTAATATATTTATAAATATTACTTCTATTAGTTATTTTTTAAATTTATCTTTACTTCTTTAAATATTTACAGAAAACGCATATTTTAGCAGTTGACATTGTTTAACAAAGCCGAACGCGTGGGCCCGCATTTAGTGTGTCAGTGGTGGGATTCGAACTCCAATGACCACCCAGGTCTAAGTATCCCTAGATTACCCCGGTATAAATATTACAGATACCAACACTGCAGTATATTTCAAAAATGATTGAAATATTTCTAACTAAGTCGATTAAACATGTAAAGCCAAATAATTAAGTTACAATTGAATTAATTAACAACAAAAAATATTTTGTATAAAAATGATTCAGGCACAGTTTTATTACGCAACCTTTTTATTCAATGTGGACTTCGTTTAAAGCTCAACACAAAATGGACCTTTTTGTTATGGTGGGATGTAAGTATTATTTCTATAATTTATAAATTTATTAATTAAATTAATTAGTATAATTAATGTGGTTTATATTAAAAAATGTTTTATTTAATATATGATTACTTATTAGTAATGAAAATAAAAACTGTAGACCGTATTTTTAAAATTAAAAATACCTTAGTTGAGATAAATTAAATTGTTTACATAAAAGTTTAAGAAAAAATATTACATTCTTTTAACTATAACAAGTTTTTTTTAAATTAGTTAATTTTAAGACAAATTATTGTTAAATAAAGATTACTAAAGGAAATATAATAAGTACTATGTTTATAATATTTTCCAAAACAGTTAGTTTGGGGAGACAGTCATTGATTCCCAGAAAACATTTGCAGCATTTTCTTGAATTAAGACGTTATGATTGTTTTTCAATTGTAAACGCTTAAATATGAATACTTGTTACAACAAGCCCCATCAACTCTTAAAAAGTTTGAATCAAAATTAATTATTTTTAATTTCAAAGTGCCTTTGATTAGTTCAATCAATGTCAAAGTTGAAAACTGTTAGGAGTCAAAACTTGATCGTCATTTTACATTATTGCTAATGCAATCTACAAGTTGCAATAACTGCTTCACGTTTTAAGCATAAATATAAGATACAATAAGGCTAAAATAAAAATAATTATCTTTTTGAAAATCGCTATTAAATTGTTCTAATATTAATGATATTTTGTTTTTTGTATGATAAAACTTAACATGTATAAGCATATTTTAATCAAAAACTTGTTTGCTCAAATCAACTTTTTGTCAAAATTTAGATTAAATAAAGTTATATTACCGTTTTAACCCAGAGCATGCCAAAACACCTAAGCCAAGTGGTTACAAACACAAGCCATCACATTTATAATTAAATATTTTGTAGCAAATTATATATAAAATAATTTAGCAGCCCTAAAAATGAGATACGTTTTGCATTTTTTAAATATTTCATGTTGATAATTTTACTCAATCTTACATTATAGGCCAGTTAATATTTTATGCAATTTTTTTTATTACTTAAGGTATATATCTATAAAAATGTACTTGGATTTTAATTATTATATAATATTGAATATTTAATAATTGCAATTACCTTTTTCCAATGTTATGTGATAACTGAAGTTGTTTTAGTTAATTAATCACTTTGTTGCGATATTTGTTCTAATGGTTGTACTGCATTCGCATTGTAAAGTGTAGTTGATTTTATTGTAAACAATGATTGAATGTTTACAATGTATTTTGATTGTATTAAACAATCTACTTCAATGTATTTGTACAAACTTTATTTCAGGTGTAAATGTGTTCATTGTCGTTGCTTGGTTCCTCGAACTAACGATTATTTACGGTTTGGTTCAATCTAATTGGGCTTTTTATTTAATTATTGGAAATTTGGTATTATTGATTACTTTTCCTATTGCAGCACTTTGGTCAATAGAAATTTCTCCTTGTAAATTCAAAGTATTTTATATTTTGTTTAGAAATTTAGTAATTTGAAAGCTTATTTTTTGGGCGGACAAGCATTTTTAAATCAGAATTTACATTTGAAGTTTTTATAGGTTTATAAAACTCCAACATGTTTTGTATATTGCATAGAAATATTGGTTATAATATAAGTATGTCCGTGTGGGCAACAGCACAGTTCAATGAATGTGCCGATGTGGTTTATCAGTCCTGCGCTCGATTTAAACCTTGGAAGGGCATGGGTTTGATCTCCACTACGAGTACCAAATGCGAGCCTACGTTCGGCTTTGCTACTATGTCTACTGCTGATAGGTGTTTCCCGTCAAAAGTCAAATTACGCAAAGTTTGCAAAATAATCGGAGCCTAAAACCAAATCAAATACGCGAAAAAAAGGAAGGAAGAAAGAAACATTTTTATTTATTATTATGATTAACTTAAGTAGTTTAGTCAATGTAAAATACTGTTGCAAATTCATTGTGGTTGGTGACATAGTCATCTCTTCATTATTTTTATATTTGTACTGTATATTAAACAATCAATTTCAATGACTTAATAAGAGTAAAAAACGTAGAAGAATAACAAAGTTTTTTGGCTAGTAGACGGCATTCTTGTGACAACGCCACTGTTAGCAAATAATGACGGGACCGTCTTATTTTTTGTCAGTGTTGTCTCTCTTAGCCCAACGGTTACATATGGTACCTTTTAGGTATCCTGAGTATATAATTGCACTCACCAGCCGAACCAGAAGCTCAGTTATACAGCTGTGCACTCGGTCCTTAATGTTATCAGTATAGATGCATATGGGCACCTACTCTAAGATACACCACGTGGAGGACGAACAGTCAGGAATATCATCATCATTGGAAATTGAGACTTTATAAGTATTATTCAAATCCTCAGGATCATTAGCATCCCACTGTTACAAATGCACACACTATTACTAATATTATTAATAATAACCATTTGCAGTTAATAGTGATAATTGGGGGGGGGGGATTAGAAATGTGATTAACATTTAAAGTTAGCATACCTCAAGTGTCGCTCATTAAGTGCACGTTGTAAAAGTTAATGTTTTCCAGGCTTCTGGAAATTTGTATTACCCTGGGAAATAATCATCATCATCATCGGGGATAAACATCCCCCACTGGTTATTATCACCCAGGGTAGTCCAAAAACCAAAACGTTTGCAAAAACGTCAACTTTTGTAATGTGTACTTAAAGAACGACACTTGAGGTGTACTGACATGAAATATTAATTACATCCCGAGTTAAACCCCTCCAATGATCTCTGTTGGTTGCATAGGGTAAACAAACGGAAGCCCATTTAAATAATTCATTTGGACGAGGAGGCTTAGCATAAATAAAAGGACTGAGTTTGTATGCTACAATGTCCGTCCACATTTTCTGGTGGCCGCCTGGCCTTACTTTCCATCCGGGCAATGGATGGACTTGCATAGCTATTCTGGTTGGTTGAGTGGGCGATCTACGTAAAACATGGCCAATCCATTTTAATCATCTTTCTTTTACTGTGCTAGAGATACATGGCCAATAAATGTTAAGAGACTAACAAATATCTGGGAATGGTCGAAATATTTTACTAGTTATTAAAAGAGTGCGTTCAATAGAGGACAACGAGCGAAACCATATGGATCTTAAACAGCTTTGCTCAAAATGAACAAGCTTGTGTATATCCACTTGGGTGAGAGTCCAAGTTTACTTATACGCCCAAAGGCTGTGATAATAACTGGTGGGAGATGTTTATCCCCGATGATGATGATAATAATGACGATGACTAATTTTATTATTTTTGCCCTTAATTGAAATGTTACACCATGAATGACACCCAAAATAATAATTTTTTACATTGAATTATCTGCATTTCTTGCAAATGTACGTTACTCATGTACTTACAAGTCATTTAACTCACCTTATTTTTATTACTTATGTCAATTACTACTACTGCATTCTACAATTGTATCTGTTTTTGTGTACTGAATGTTACTGCCATAATTTAAAAACAACACATGGGGCAACAACATCTTTCCAAAGGTTTTGCTCGATCCTCCATGAGAAATTTATTTCAGTTAGATCTTCCCAAATTGTTCTTAGCCAAGTTTTCTGTAGTCTACCCCTAACCTTTCTTTTACCATCTCCAATTGTCCATTCCAAAACCGTTCAGTAATAATAATAATAATAATAATAATAATAATAATAATAATAATAATAATAATAATAATAATAATAATAATAATAATAATAATAATAATAATAATAATAATAATAATAATAATAATAATAATAATAATAATAATAATAATAATAATAATAATAATGTAATGTAACATTTTTGCATTTAAACTTGGATAATATTATAATTTTACAGTTTACAGTGGTCCAATACTTCTGTGCTATACAGCTGTGTTTCTCAAACTTTGGTCATATTGTTGCGTGAATCGTTGGTGTCGCGATGTCACGACGTCGCCATATAACGCTGAAGTTTTTGAAAATGATATACTCAGTAAAACACCTTCACAACAAAATTCCAATACTACAAAAAATCGATGTTTAAATGAACAAAATGGTGGTAAACATTATCGAAAACATGCAACTAACTCAAGACAAGGCGTTTTTAACATTACACGTACGTTAAAAATTTAATTATATTACGATTATGTTTATGTATTGCCAGAACAGCACTTGCTTCACTTATTAATTATATTAATAATTATATATATATACAGCCATCACAACAATTACCGCAAAAAAGTGATTATTTAACTAAAACATTTATAGTAACTATATAGTGTACAAGAAAAACATCACTTCCATTATAAAATATACAATACTATATATTAATTGAAAAAAGTTGAATTATATATATATATATATATATATTGTAAATAATAAAAAATTATATACATTATCAACTGTTGCAAAATCGAAGATGGAGTAAAATTATTAGTAAGAAATATAACGCCAAATGCAATTTTTCAGTTACCAAATGATTAGGTATATTATAAAGAAGTAAACATTCAATAACCAATGTGATCGCCTTTCTTTTTAACAACCTGTAATGGGATTTTCAAAAGTGAACTATTAGAATTGTCAGATTTACTGAGTAATAAATCAAGTTAGTTTAAACCAACTAGGAGCAGTGTACAGCTGTTTCAACCCCAATTAGAATCATCAGTAGTGCATACCTATCAATTCTCACACGAACTTTAGTTCACATTCAACCTGGTGCCTTAGCCACTGAGAGGGGTGGTTTAAATTGACCCTGTAAATTTATTACTTATATTGAATTTGATAAATGCTAACTTTCCAGTGTTCTCTAACAGTGTCCACTTTTACAATGTAGATCCTGGCATACTGCACAGGTTTGATGGCCTACATGGTACAGTTCGATGAACTTCCCTAGACAGCATTAGACATGAACCGATCTAACCAGTCCCAAACCTGGATAAAAGAGGAGGATCTGCGGCAGAAAAGGCGTCTGTTAGTAAAAAACAAACGCCAAAACTATTCAATCGTCACAATGCTTCAAATTAGTTCGATACAGAACCAAATGAAGAAAACTCACCAGAAACAGCACTTTTTCGTAAAAAAGGTGAAAACTGAAGGAAAAGTGACACGGTTCGGTTATGTTTATTTATAGGGTTTTATTATTACATTATATTATTATTGTTTATTTTTTCATTTAGTTACCTCAGTACAACTACACTTAGTCATTTGAAGAGATACAGTATTTAAAATTCCAAGTATCATACTGATAGTGAATTGCAAATTTGTAAAGTTTAGCCAAATGTCACCACATAATAACTGTTAAATTTTAATTCTAATGTTCCAAGTTAAAACAACCAGTATCGAATTGTATCGTTTTTTCCATTCCAATTGAATATTATGCGCATTATGCTCATAAATAAAACCAAAAATAATGGGGCTTTTATCATAATTATAAATTTATTTAATTTGATTAAAATGCAAAGTAACTTTTGTTATATAATTCATTGTTAGATATAAATATACACTATTTAAGCGTAATGCTGTTTATACACAGTATCATTCATTCATTCATTCGGTTGGTGACGTGGTCACTTCTTTATTATTTCCCATATTTATACGACATGTAGAACGATCGATCTCGATGGCTTGACAAGCGTAGACAAACCTGGAAGAATAACAAGGTTTCTTGGCTGGTAGACGGCATCCTTGTGACGTCGCCACTGTTCGCAAAGATTGACGAGACCGCCTGATTTTTTTCAGGGTTATCTCCCTTAGCCCAAGGGCTACATATAATATACGTATACATTTAGATACCTTTTAACTATCCTGGGTGTATGTTCGCACCCACCCGCCGTAGCGGAAGCCCAGTTATACCGCTGTGCACTCGGACCCTGCTGTTATTAGTCTACATGCCTAGGGGCACCTAGTCCAGGATGCACCACGTGGAGGACGAACAGTCAGGAATATTACCATCATTGGAAATTGAGACTTTATAAGCATTACTCAAATCCTCAGGATCATTAGCATCCCAACACAGTATCACACACTGGCAGCAAAGCTATAAACTAATCTTATTGGTCTTAATCATTTCAATGTGTTTAAAAACATTTTTACAGGTAGCAAACGAAGATGTACTACGTTCGACACGTCTAAAATGACCGATCCGCTCGAAACAGAAATGAACAATTTTGTTCAAGAAAATTTTTGTTGCAAAATGGCAGACAAACTATACGTATATTATCCCAATAATTTGACATTGAAAAATTTATACTATTTCATGTTTGCACCCACATTATGCTACGAGCTGAACTTTCCACAAACTACAACAATTCGTAGACGGTTTTTGCTGACGCGAATTGTCGAACTGGTTAGTGTCAAAAATTGTTTTGTGCGAATAAAATAAAATTGACATATTCGAAAGATGTCAAAATTTGAGCCTATTGAATTTGAATTAATTAATTTAAATTGATTATGCCATTCCAAAATGTACAACTATTTTCAATGTTTGTATAAACCAAATAGTTATTAATGTTAATGATCATGTAGAGTTCAGTAATTGTCAATTGATGGTGATATTATTGACAGTTCCACTTCCACGTGGTGCATCCTGGACTAGGTGCCAACAGGCAACTAGACTAACAACAACAACAACCGAGTGTGACCTTTAACTGGACTCCGGCTCAGTGAATCAGTGCACTCAAGATATCTAAAAGGTATTTATTTACCATATGTAGCGGGCTAAACTTGTGGATCAGTCAACTGGCATCAATCCCGAAGAACATCGCCTCATAAATTCCTGTGAACACTGGCGTTATCACAAGGAAGCGGTCTTTTAACCGAGAAACTTCATTTAATCCCCAAGTTCAATTCGCATAGAGGAATTCGACATGCTATGCCACCTTATGTTATGTTATTTGAAATTATCATCCAACATGTCATGTTTAAAAATCCAAACTTTTAAAATAACTCATTTTATGCTTACAAATGGACAATTTTCTATTGACATTTATTTAGATTTTCAATTTTCTTCTTATCTATAATTTAATTCAACGATGGGAAGTGCCAATTTTAGAAAAAACTATCATACCGTCTTTCAAATCCAATATACTTGTGGTGATTAGACAATCTCTTAAATTACAGATAGCCAATTTTCTAATTTGGTTATTATTTTTTTACACTATATTTCACACCTGTTTTAATATATTGGGAGAAGTTTTGTATTTTGGTGACAGATTTTTCTACAGTGATTGGTGGTACGTACATTTTCACTAAATAATATATATATATATGTATATATATAGTAGATAAAATCAATGCAGTATAATTCATTCGTTTTTGTAACACTATTTAATTATATGAACCACATCTAAGTTGTACTAAAGCATTTGTCAAAGATTATCTTACAAGTATTAGTGAAATAGTACATAAAAACTAATATTTGGTACCATTATCATTATAAAATTGTACTTTAAGTTAAAAAAATGTCAACATAAAAAAATAAAAAACAGGTAAATTAGTTGCTTAAAAATAAATTACATTATAAAATATGTATAAATATATAAAAATAGATAAAAAAAGCTATACAATTAAAATACTTTAGATAATATTATTTACTTTCTAGAATTTTCTCAACGTGTTAGGTATACGTTTTTACATAATTAATTTTCTTAATCAAAAGAACTTATTTTTCAAACATTATATTTTAAAATAATTGTAAAAAATTACAATTATATTAAGGTTTGCGTTGTCTTGAAGCAATTGTATGAATGTAACGTTTAATTTAGTCAAGGATTTTGCATTTTATATAACTAAACATACATTAATTTCAAAAGTATAATAAAAATTGTTTTTTTCTAAATTGAGCAAGCTCACTTGCTACAACATCACCTCCATGTTTGAGCATCTCTACAGTTATCTCGTTAAATCCGCCTGCTTTATTGTTTTCCAACCTTTGAATTGCATAAATCACTTCAGTTACAGAAATGTCATCAATACATTTTTCCGGATTTTGAATCACATTCATATCATTTTCATTATCAAAATCTATGAGGGTATTTGGCATGGGCTGATTAAGTACTTCTTTAAAATGCTCTACCCATCCAGATGATTGCTCATCATCTGTTTGAAGTAAACGACCGTCTTTTCCTTTGATTGGAATATCGGTGTTCTTTCTAACTCCCGACAGTTGTTTTACAAGTTTATACAGTCTTGGAATCATTTTTTGCTGTTGCCTTATCTGCTTCTTTGCATCTGCTTTCTCACCAATCATTCTTATCTTTGCGGCAGCTTTTTTTAACCTGTTTATCTAAAGTTCTATACTTACCATCAAACATTTTCCAGATAACAGGATTGTTAGCTTGATCTCTCTCCAATTTTGTTTTCTTTCTGAAATTAATTAGATTCCAGGAGACTGATGAAATCCATTGTTTCTTTGTAGAGCGATATCTTCTACCCAGCACATTTGCTGCACAGTCTGTAACTGTTTTATAAAGCAATTTCTATTAATCATCAGACTTTTCTACCCCTTTCAAATTTTGAAATGTATTTTTTAAGGAATCGTAAAATTGATTTGAAATATTCAGCTGCTTAAGTCTCTCACACGAAAATGGATGTAATCTTTTTGTGGTTTCTATTGTCTTTAATTTTAAACGCAATTTTCCAACAACAGGATTATAATCAGAACCAACATCTGCACCGCGATATGCACGTACATCTTGCAATAAATATCGCCATTTTGTGCTAATACAAATGTAATCAACCTCGTTTGCAGTTTTTCCGTCTGAAGAAACCCATCTCGTCTTGTGCATATTTTTGTGAACGAAAAATGTGTTGCCAACACTCATTCCACAATGACTGTTAGCGTCAACAACCTATAACCATTATCATTTATGCTATCAGCATAGCCATGTGTTCCAGCATTTAAGAAGTACCCCGATCTGTCTTTGTTCAATTTCGCATTGAAATCACCGATCAATATTTTGATGTCTCTTCTTGGCACATCATCCAATAAACTTTGCAATTGATCATAAAAAATATTTTTTTGGTTCTCCTCAGTAGCCTCAGTAGGGACATAGACTTGTACAATTGTTACATTTGCAAATCTGGTGTTGAATCTGGCTGAAATGATACAGTCGCTCACGGGTTTCCATCCAATTATAGCTTTAGTAGCATTTTTACTCAACGTAATACGAACTCCATAAATATGATGTTCTTCATGTCCAGAATATAAAATTGATGTATCTCCACTCTTGAACTAACCTTGGCCTTTCCATCACATTTCGCTAATACCCAAAATATCTAAGTTGTACTTTTTCATTTCTCGAAAGACTTGTTTTAGCTGTCCAGTACGAAAAAGTGTGCTCACATTCCATGTTCCAACACTGGTTAACGCTTTGGCATTGAAGATTCTGCAAATCGAAAATTGAGCTTTTTTCGGTATTCATCTTTGTAACTCTGTCATCCAGATACGTGCGATCACTTCTTTGTCGTTGACTGCTGGAATGGCGTCCTCTTATTGGTTCAGGCCAGGTTGCCAACCTTGCACTCAAACCCTCCTCCTTTATCCAGGCTTGGGGCTGGCTAGATTGAATCATTTCTGGTCCAAACTAGGCGGAGTTATCTATTGTATATATTTTTGTAAGCAGTCGAAATGCTTACATATTTTTTTCATATAACATTACAAACTTTAACTTGTAAAAGTATACAATGCATCTAATAAAAAATATATGTGAAAATTACTTCATTTTTTAAATAAGCATACATGAAAAATGTAGAAAGCTAAATCAAATAATTTAATAAAATTATCATATAAAGTCAATCAAAAACAATAATTTAACACTTTATTCAACTATACAGGAATGCTGAAACCATTAAATCTTATTGGTCAAAATGGAACATACCGGTTTATCGATTTGCTCGCAGGTATGTCATGATACTTGGCACATTTTACAGTAATTTTATTTAACATTAGAAACAACTTGGCCCAACTATTAATAATTTATTTATAAAAAATAATTTCCCCTTGTATTAGTCTAATTGGTGAACTGCAAATATTTAATAGAGATGTGTAGCTGTTTCTATTGTTATCTGTTTAAATATTCAACACAATGCATAAAAAAAGAGTTGAACCTTGTTTACTAAGATAGTACAACTAACCTTATCGACAGTGTAACATTAGAAAATTATAACAAATCTTAAAATTTGTCAACTTAAACACATCTTTTTCTTTACTTTTCTTTTTCAAAATTAAACAATTATCTTAAATTACATTGCATTCTATTATTATTTGCTATTTTTAATAATCAAAATTATTAGTTTATGCACATACCAGACATTGTTAAATAAGGGATGCTAATGATTCTGGGGATGGGGATGTTAATGATCCTGAGGATTTGAGTAATGCTTATAAAGTCTCAATTTCCAATGATGGTGATATTCCTGACTGTTCGTCCTCCATATGGTGCATCCTGGACTAGGTGCCTCTAGGCATGTAGACTAATAACAGCAGGGTCCGAGTGCACAGCGGTATAACTGGGCTTCCGCTACGGCGGGTGGGTGCGAACATACACCCAGGATACTTAAAAGGTATCTAAATGTATACGTATATTATATGTAGCCCTTGGGCTAAGGGAGATAACCCTGACAAAAAATCAGGCGGTCTCGTAAATCTTTGCGAACAGTGGCGACGTCACAAGGATGCCGTCTACCAGCCAAGAAACTTTGTTATTCTTCCACGTTTGTCTACGCTTGTCAAGCCATCGAAATCGATCGTTCTACATGTCGTATAAATATGGGAAATAATGGAGAGGTGACCACGTCATCAACCAAAATGAAATATTGTTAAATACTTCAGCGGAAGTAGATTAAGAACCAATTACAATTGTACCAGTAACATTGCAAACTATGAGAAAACAGAATAGATGCTAGGTTGTTCAGTCTTGTAAATATCAATAATTGTGGTTTTAACCCAAAATGATGTACTCATCAAAGTACGGATAGATACAATTAAAAACATGTTTGTTTCTAAAACTCATATTAATAAATGTTAGAAACATTATATTGTATAAAAATTTCATCTAACAGATTAATATTACTGTAAAAATTTAACAAGAATCAGAAGTATAATTCATTGGTCTCTATAAACCATCAATTAATTCTTGTTATCTTAAAAATTAAATTTATGTAAATCCCTACACAAACAGTTCATCTCTATAACTAAACAAGATAGTATGCATGTTTTTTTAAAAACAAATCATTCCTTTTTTGAAAAAAGCCTATAGGTTTTAAGTACAACCTCATTTATATGTATAAATCATTTTAAATTATTTTTTTCTATATTATCCAAATCAAACAGACATATTTATATACCCTTATTGGAAGCCAACTACACTCGTTTTCAAGCTGAATTGATCGTATTTCTTGTCAGTGCAATTCTTCACGAATATATAGTATCGCTTGCATTGAAAGTTACTTCAGTTTGGTTTTTTTTAGCAATGCTAGTTCAAGTCCCATATGCCATATTAACATCTTATTTATTCCCGCATGGTGACCAATTCGGAAACATTTCGGTTTGGATAAATCTCATTGTGTGTCAACCAATGCTTTTGATATTGTATTATCGTGACTACCACCTTTTACATGACAGTTTATCATAAATTATTAAGTAGATCGACTGTTTTCCTTTTGTAGACATTAAAATTTCAAATTTTAACCTATTATAATTATTTATTATTATTATTATTATTATTATTATTATTACAAAACCCTTTTGCTTTAAAAATAGCATGGGGCAATAAGACAACAATTAGAGAAAAACAACAACAACAGCAAAAAACATTGATACAATGAAATCTTATATTTAATTTGTTATATTTCAATTAGAACTAAATTGTTTAACAAATTTTAATTAAAATAAAATATGATTTTGACGTAAAGAGAAAAATTATTTCTTATTTAAAACGATTGTTTAAAGCAAAAATTTGAGATCAAAATATGAATGTTCAATATTCTTCACGTTAAAAACTAAACAAAACTAACCAAAGTTAAATATTTACATCAATTTTATTATTCATTAATATAAATTTAAATGTTCTAAAAATCGTTAACCTACTCACAAACCTAATGCTACTGGAACAGATAAACAGAGTTACTAAAATATTTAAAAATGTTCTTTTAAAACTTTTTTTCCTAAACTTTAATCTAATCGCACCAGTTTTTGCCACCCAAAAATATTTTTGGTGAAAATTGAACCAATGAGAATGAAGAAGGATAGACTAAATAGGACAGGAATTTTTGTGAAAATGTATAGTTGGTGGATGATAAACCAACCAAGGGAAAAAGAATTTTAAGTAATCCTATTGGTCAACTTCAGTGAGTGAGTCTAAGTCACGTTGGTGTTTGACCTTGGAAATGTATATAAGGTGGAAAAATCAATATTTACATAGCATTACACAATTTGTATTACATCATCATCGTGCAAATTTGGTCACACTTTTTGAAACTTTTCCAGCCCCAACTGCCGAGTAATCACACACTCACACAAAGGTTATCTAACTCTTATTGGCTCCTTCTTTTGCAACTTTTTCCCTTGGTTGGTTTTATCATCTACCGAGAAAAGTAGCCAAAAGTGTTAAATTTTTTTTGGAAAAATCCTGAATTCATCTCACAGTTTACGTCTTTTGTTATTTTTGTTTGGAATTAACTTTTTCTTGATTAAAACTTAATGACAGAATAATACATTGTCGTTAATAAATGTAATGTTATAATTGTTAATATATATTTTCTCTTAATTATAACGCAACATAGCAATAAACAATATGGTGTAGACTCCTTATAAATTGACACAATGTTAAATGGAAAAGGTATCATAAAGTCCATAATTTTGTTCGAAAAGAAAGGGCATATAGATGTATACCTTGAATTACACTTACGCTGTTCTGTAATTACAGTATTTTTTACAATGAGGAACACAGAATGATTTAAAATCGTATGTTTTTTTAGAAAATGAATGTTTCCTGTACTAAATTATTGTAAGTTGCAGAATACTAAAATTTGATCTTTATAAGCAGTAAAACATTATTAAAACGAGGGATTGTTGTTATAAATTGTATTGTTTTTTAACTCGGTACAATTTTTGTATACGACAACTTTACTGATTTTAATACTATTTTCTTAAGAGTTTTCTTTTCAGCTTTTGTTCATAAAAACTAGCATGTTTATCATGATACTTGTAATTCCTTATTTATTATTAAATCGTAGTGAAAATTGCTATATATTGAAATCTTTACCAGAACTTTATAACTCTAATTATTTTGCACTTTAAGGTCCAAAATAAAATAACTCTACTACCAAAACTTCTTTGACTCATTGTACATGCATTGCAATAGCCCTACGCTAAAGTGGGATGCAAATCGGTAAATAAATGGAGAGAATAGGATATACTTTATATATATATATATATATATATATATTGCACCAAACAATGTATTCATTTCACTTCGATATTCAACCGAAGATTCATATTATTCGGTTATACTTAGAATTTAGGTTAATTTGAAAGCACAGTTACCTAAATACTACATGTGATTTTTTTCAATTCATACAACGTGGAAGTTACACTCCGCCCTAGAATGCAGTGCTCACACAAATTTGCACCTCATATACAACTCAAATTTTCAACCTCCTATACCCTATTTTCTTGCTGTACATTTTCGACCAATAAGAATTTCTCTTGGAGCAAAACTTTTGTGGTGGATTAGACCCTCCCCCCTACGTTCCCCCAACACACAATCAATAAAATTAACCAATAAAAATAATTTATTTTTGGGTGGCATTCATTAAGCGCACATTGCAAAAGTTGATGTTTTTACAGAGTTTTGATAATTTGGACTACCCTGGGCGATAATAACCGGTAGGGGGTGTTTATCATCGACACAGGTAGTTTCGTGCTACCTCGATTAACCAACTTTAATGGACCAAACTGGTTGTCCGCCAATTCTCGATATCTTTATACACAAGCAAAGATATCCACAGAAAAAAGCGAAGCAAGATCATTGCGTGCGGAGTTCTGAAAAAAGTCATGAGGAGGATGAACAAAGACACTGGGATTCTATATCAGATGAGTTAGAGGTTTCTGCTCGGTATAATGACAGTGAAAGAATATACAACAAATTGGAACAACTTTGTCGTGGTAACAAAGTTAAAGTTGGATCGTCTGGCATTTCTGACGAAGACTGGTTACTTCACTTTAATCAAACTTTAAACCATCCTGAAATCACTACAGGATGGCTGCTAGACCAATCCACGCTTGACACAGTTTCTTCGGCAATTTATCCAATCGCCGTAGAATCTCCAACCGTTGTCATAATCATCATCATCATCGGGGATAAACATTCCCCACTGGTTATTATCACCCAGGGTAGTCCAAAAACCAAAACGTCATCTTTTGTAATCTTAAAGAACGACACTTGAGGAGTGCTGACATGAAATATTAATTACATCCCGAGTTAAACCCCTCCAATGATCTCTGTTGGCTGCATAGGGTAAACAAACGGAAACCCATTTAAATAATTCATTTGGACGAGGAGGCTTAGCATAAATAAAAGGACTGAGTTTGCATGCTACAATGTCCGTCCAAATTTTCTGTTGGCCGCCTGGCCTTACTTTCCATCCGGGCAATGGATGGACTTGCATAGCTATTCTGGCTGGATGAGTGGGTGATCTACGTAAAACATGGCCAATCCATTTTAATCATCTTTCTTTTACTGTGCTAAAGATACATGGCCAATAAATGTTAAGAGACTTACAAATATCTGGGAATGGTCGAAATATTTTACTAGTTATTAAATGAGTGCGTTCAAGAGAGGACAACGAGTGAAACCATGTGGATCTTAAACAGCTTTTGTGTACCCACTTGGGTGAGAGTCCAAGTTTCGCATGCATAAAGTAGAATAGAACGCACTAAACTCTTGTATATTCTAATCCTGGTTTTAATAGAAATATTACTTTTGTTCCATAAAGGTTCACTTAAACGCCCAAAGGTTACAGCAGAGAAGCGAATACGACGCTAAATCTCTGAAGAACTGGACCCTCTATTATCTATGACCGAACTTAGGTACGTGAATTCATCAACCACAGGGAGTGGGCTACCATTAACAGTGATTGGATTTTTAAAGGAGACGTTCGCTAAAACCACTATTTTTTAGTATTAAGATATAAACCGTATTTCTTTGAGGCTTTTTGAGTAAGTTCAACTGCATTTTGCAAATCTTCTTCGGTTTCTGCCATAAGAACCGCATCGTCTGTATATTGAAGATCCGCAATCTTGCGACCATCATGAGTTATACAGCCCTCAAATGACCGAGACACTTCATCAAAGATGTCATCAACTAAAAATGGAAGAGTGTGGGTGCTAAAACACATCCTCGGCGGACACCTGAATTTATATAAATTGCATCTGTTAAAGAGTCTTCATTCCGTATTACTGCGTTTGACGTGTATAACGATTTAATAATGTCAACAATCTTGGCAGGAATTCCTTTGGCAATGAGAAAATTCCACAGTAGGTTGCGATCAACAGAATCAAAGGCGGCTGAATAATCTATAAATGCACAATATGTAAGTTGTGGGTATCGCGATCGATGTTCTAACATTCTATAAACAGTATGGATTTGATCGATGCATCCTATTCCAGGATGAAATCCAGCCTGGTTGACTCGTGTTCGACACTCCCGTTTACCACGGATCCTGCGTAAGATAATATTTGCCAAAATTTTTGAAGCCCCGCAAAGTAAGCTAATTCCTCTATAATTAGCGGGATCTGTTGTGTCTCCTTTCTTATGGATTGGGATTATAATAGCTTGTGTCCATGCTTCTGGAATTTTCTTCTTTCCAAATGGAGTTTATCAAGGAGTATAAATCTTGTATAATATATCCCGCCATAATTAAAAACTTCTATTGGTATGCCATCTACTCCTGTAGCCTTCCCATCTTTCAATTGATGGCATGCTAAGATAATTTCTTCGTGCAAGGGATATCTGTTGAAACTACGCATGGGAGATCGGGGAGGTTGTGTATGGAGTTGACTGGAAACCTTCGCCGCTTTGTGTTTGATGGGATTAAGTAATTTCGCAAAGTGTGATGTCCATTGATCTGCAGACATCGCCGATGAGCGTTGATTGTGGAAGGAATGTCCTTTGCAAAGTTCATTGATCTTCTTGAATAAGGTTTAAGTATTGTTACGCATTGCAGCATCCTCTAATTCCTCAGCTACATGCGACCAATATTTCTCTTGATCATTATTGAAATTCGTTATATATTCCTGTATCTTCTTGTCTCCATTCAATTTTCTGTGCTGGTTTTTGTTTAAAAATTCATTTCGTAATACTTCTGTGGAGTTGGAAATCTGAAATGTTGATCGTATGTTGAGTTTCCTGGGTAATAACCTAGAGGCCGCATTTAGTTTAGATGTGATTAAGTTCCAATTATGTTCTACTTTATTATTATTATTAATGGAAGAACCAGCATTTACATATGCTTTTTCAAATGATTCCTGAATATGGGACGCATTTTTAATAGATTTATAGTCTGGGCGATTAAAGTGCTTCCGCTTGGATCGAAATTTAAGTGAGTGTGCACTTTAATAACCCGTGATCACTTCCATTGTTCGTTCCAGTACAGCAACCGTGGAATGCATGCACGTCTTTAATTAATGAAAGCCAGTTACGAGAGATAAGAACAGTGAATTTGAGAGCGACAATCTTGTCTCCTATACGTAATTAAGTGACGTGATGTTGGAAGATTGCGTTCGTAACCACTAAAGCATGTTGTAACGTATAGGTATTAAGATAGTCACCGTTTGAGCAATTGCTAGTCGTCCATTTGCCAACTGCTGAGCAGCAAGCAGCACTTGACCTAGCGTTAAAATCTTCCATTACCATTATAAAATTCGATGTTTTCTAAATTAGTTGTTGTGGCCGCCAATAGTTCATCAAATGTTTGTATTTCTGACTGTGTGACTTGATGTGGGAGAGTATGCATTTACTATACCCAAAATTAAATTCCCAGTCTGAGGCGGGCGGTCACAATTCTAGAATTAATAGGGCACCGATCAATACTAGCTTCTGTCGCACTTGAGGACGTAATGATCGCAACACCATATTTGGCGGGTCCAGAAACATCACATTAAGAAGGCCAAAAGGTTGATCCTGAAGGTAATTTTATAGCACAAGCTCCTGAATGATGGTTTTCTTGAAAATTGTGACGGTTAGACCGAACAGTGGAAAGGAACTATTCGGGATGCTATGAGAACTTTGAACTGATAAAAAGGTGGCTTTGCCACCAACTTTCATTTTTATTATATATTATTACTTAGAATAAATAAAAGGATGGAGTTCGCGTGCTACAATGTTTGTCTAAATTTTCCGTTAATCTCCCAGTCTTCTTTTCCATCCGAGTAACAAATGGGCTTCCATGGCTATTCTGACTGGATGTGTGGGTGATCTACGTAAAACGTGACCAATCCATTTTGATCGTTTTCTCTTGTGTATACTATTTAGCCATGCGCTTTACACATTAAGAGAAAAATGTTATGAATAGAACGGCCATAGTTTATGTAGTATACTATGCAGCTAGAATAGCTGCAGAAGACCAGGTGGACAACTAATAATTTAGGCAGACAGTGGTATGCAAACTCCATTTTTCTATTCATACTAAATCTCGTCGAAATGGATTGCTAATATGAATATCCAACTACGTACTTTTTGCGATAAAAAGGATTTATCGGGAAACTTTAACTAGAAATGCAGCTAACATTTAAAATCATATTTCAACTGTAGCCTGTGTGCACGCTTTGACGGTTGGTAATTTATGGGCTTTTGGCAACTTCAGCTAGTCTGGTCGATGGTAACTGATTATCTATCCTCAATAACGATAATGTAGCCCACTAAAAGTTGTATAGCCATGTACCTCCAACAATATCAAAAAGCTTTAAAGTAAACTGGCAATGTTCCACGTAATTATACAACACGATCTGAATAGCGATAAGAACCCAAATAACCAACCAAATAGAAAGGTAAGACGGGTGACCAACAAATAATTTAGACTGACTGATGTGTTGACATTTAGAAAGTTCATTACTTGAAAACATCGTCAACTAAACCAGGTAAAATTGCCAATGGAAGATATTAACCCCTAATAATAAAAACTATATTCTTTGATATACCTCGATATAAACATTTTTACATACCCGAAAAACCCAATTTCAAACTAAGCTATGTCAATATAAACTCTAACCTAATCAGCTCAATTTTAAAACTTCTTTAAAACCCTTAATTCTAATCAATAAGTCAACACAATAGCATACAACTACAAAACACCTCAAGCGCCTCAATATATTGTATGCTACAATTTTAAACGTAAACAGCTTTCTATTAACGGAAACTTTTTCCATTCATAAATAAAATAATGAAAGAAAACTATTTTAATTATTATTATAAAACCCCAATCATAAAATATAAACAAGTCAGATAAATCCATCACTGATGTATTGGAATAAAAACTAACCAAATAAATCAATGTTAAAATCATCACTATCTGATTCTGGTTCAGCCGCAGCAACCGGCTTAACAACTTCAGTTTTTTCTGCAGTCGTAACAGGAGCAGCGGTTACTGCAAATTTCGATGGATCACTCAAAAACGCCTTAACCTAAAAACAACAATCATAATTATAAACCAATAAAAAATTTTCAAAAATTAAAGCTTAAAAACGTTATTTTTTGATAGCTCACCCTAAAAATAAATAATCTGTTCCATAAAAAAATTAATTTGTACACTACGAATTAAATAATACATGTTCAATATTGAGAGCAATGGTGAAAATTTTAAAATTGAAACCCTAACCTTGTACAAATTTATGGAACTGGTTACAACACAAAGAATACAAATCAATTCACTTCAAAAAATTTAAGAAAACATCTAAGCTAATTTGTGTAACGTTTGATTATATTTATACCAAAATTCTTTATAATAGTACAACAAACTTACCTGCTCTGATTCCTTAAACGTATAATCGGTCACTGCAGAAATAGCAAGCAAATTTTTAAACCCATTAGCAAGCAGATGTGGGACGCTAACAATAGTAGTGTAGCTAACAGCTAAACTAATAGCTATCAAATTTGATGCATGTGTGACAATTTTTTCAACTATCATATCCGAAGTCATATCAAGTACTGACGGATGATACACCGAGCCATTATCGTACACCTAGAGAATTAAAATTTAAAAAACATCTACCTGAGTAATAACCAAACCGTAAGAAAATGGATGAATGTTTAACATTCCCAGTAAAGCGGCTTCACTCATACCAACCTTCGAATCTTTTTTTACAATATGTACGTCATTAATAATTTCAATTGCACCTCTGGCAATTTTCGTCGGTATGCACAAAGCTTGAAAAAAACTAGTTTTTTCAGGACCTAATCCAGTATTCTGAGCTGGAATCATAACATCGCAAGGCGCAATTGCACCAGCCTTCGCAGGTGCTTTCACCCGATTTTCTTCAAGTTTCTGACGAACCTCCGCTAAATCACTTTTTGTAAACACAAAACCAACATTTTCTTTAATATGTGGAACAAGCTTCTCCAAATTTCCGTTCCGATATAGTTGGTGTTGTATGACTTTTTTCATCAGCGTATTTTTACCAAGCACAACTTCGGCTGATCCTCTGAGGGCAATACGTATTTGCTGCATTTGTTTGGAGCGGACATTATCAACATTAACAATAAAACACCTCTCACAATCTAACAAACTTTTACCGAGCTTTTTGAAATAAGAACTTTTCCATTCAGACCTTGATTGTTTGACCATCTTAACAAACTGCTCTTATCACGCTTGGAAGATATTAAAATTACTAGCTTAATACTAAATATAACAATTTAAACAAATCTTTAATAAATTAATTAAATTATTAATTACATTTTAAAATGTGTTAATTTAATTTAATTTAATTATTTAGTTACTTAAAAAATATTTTAAAAATACATTTACATTCGCAATGTAAGACGCGCGTCACGCTATACAGGTTACAGGTTACAGATTGACACATGAGTTAAGTAAGAGTAAAACTTCTTTTAATCTTTGATTCTATTTATTGAATTATATCAGAAAGGTGCAATAACAATAAATAAAAATAAATAAATGGATAGCTGAAAATAACAAGGAGAAAGACTTGGATTTTTTAAACTTGGAAAACTTATGATTATTATATGCCTACTTGAAAGTTGGGAGTGATGATATAGAGACTACTTTAGCAGGTAGGCTGTTCCACCTACCTAACGGATCATTGAAACCTAAATTAAAGATGGGGAACTGTATGGAATCTTTGATGTAAAAAAATACATCCTCTACACTTACCTCTATTTGAATCCCTTTTAACAATATTATACCCATGAACATTGATTTTACTATTTAATAAGTTACTAGAAAACCAGGTTTTTGTAACGCCAATGATATGAGGTTTATCAAAAGTGGCCATACTCTTAATCTCAACTTGTTCCAAAGGCTTACTGCATTTCTGTACATAATTCTGAGAGCGACGGAGTCCTTAATAACGAATAGTTTTGTCTTAATCGATGTCCTAATGGTACGTAAGTTGGATCCCGAGGAAAAAGGAAAAAATCCTAATTAATTGTATTTAGCCTTAAGGGTGTTAATTTAACTATAGAGACTTTGGATGGGTTTAACACAATGTTGGGAATATCATCTAGGGAAAAAGACCGCTTAGACCGTTTTTCTGGCGGCAGGTCTTTAAAAAGTCTGAGGTAGAAAGGCCAGTTCTTAAGAATGTCTAATACATGTTGAGGCAAAGGAAATTTAACAAGTAAAGGGGGTGGCAGTATGGGTAACTTTGCAATGTATCCTATTTACTTTAAATGAGAGTAGAGGATTAAAGATATGCTTTGGTGACAGTTTATCACTGTATCAGGTACACTTTTGATGATTATATTATAAAATCTTTGATAATCAGTAATAATATCTTTAAAAGCATTAATGATCTTTGTTACTGTTGAATGAAATATTAAAATTATTAATTTTTATTTTAATTACTATTTTTATATTATTGTACATTTAAACACTTTGACTTTGTTTGAATCTTGTTCTGAGGCACCCTTTTGTATTTTAATGTATCACGTTGTTGTTAATGTGACTGGTTCTGTGAGTATATTGTGTCTTGTTTCTTCCTGTTGGTAAACAGTATTGGTATGTAAATTTGAATTATTTTGTAATAATAAATTGCAGAACGATAATTTAGATCACACAAGAGCTTTTTTGGTTGAAATTAGCTGTGGGTGTTGATAATTATCCGTATCAAGTTAAATCAAAGGAAATCAGGGCCGAGATCTCAGTGAGATCTTACAGTTCAATACTTACTGACATTGTAAAGGTTTAACACTGCCAACCGTTGGGGTTTGAAGTTCAAGACTTGCCAATCGTTGGAGTTTGAAGTCAAATACCACTGAAATTGGAGTTTTTCGAAAACTCGACTTGTTATATTGGCGAGGTCAATATATATATTACAAGAACCGTAGTTTAATATACCATCAAACCATTGGGGTTTGAACAAATTTTTTTGGCGTAAATTGGTGTACAGTTTTGCCAAATTTTGTCAAGCAATACGTCCAAGACCAACAAAATGCCAAGACGTACATCAAAGGAAATCAGGGCCGAGATCTCAGTGAGATCTTACAATCTTTACTTGCGAAAGTTTTAACGCACAATTAGCTACTGCATTGGCGGGGCAGAGCTTTGAGGTATGGGTTTTTAAATATATTATTTACTCATAAATATTTCTTATATTGATTGTAGATGCTTCAATTTCCTGTGCAAGGGCATTAAATTGCTTACACTATTAAGTATTATTATAATTCAGGTTATCTAGGAATTTATAAATGTTGTTAATTTTATTGCCTAGCAAAGAGGCCCAGGTTTCTATGTTAAGTTTGCAGTTTTATGCAGGCAATCCCTACAGATAGTCTTCTTCTAAATGGGCATAAAAGGATAATTGTTACAGAAAGACCCGTACAGCATTCATGGAACCATAATTCACATCAGGAGAACATCATCCCAATTTTTACGGTTTTGCTACACCCACGCCATCCACAATAATTTGAGAATGACTCCATTTATGCATAAACAGCAAACAAAATTTTTAAATAATTAAAAAAATTATTATTTTCTAAATGCCAACAAAAAAAACAAAAATAATTAAATGCAATCTGATTAAAGAGAGAGAGAAAATAAAATCAAATTTATCGTGAGTCGAAAATTGCGCGCGGTCAAAATTTTATTCCTAGAGTATGTATGACTGGCGCCGTCACCACATATTCATCAGTCTTTACTTCAACTGTACAACGTGCAAGACAATTTTAGATTTTAGTTCTACAACAAATTATATAAACATTAATTTACTTAATTGCACACAGGCAATTAATTTTTTTTTATAATAATCAACATTTTCTGTCGAATAATCTACCTACATATCGCGGCGTTCTCTCTTTAGACTTTAAAATGGGCCCGTAATAATTATTCTTTCCATAATTTATTTTATTCGTTTTTGACATTTAAAATTTTTTCATATTTCTTTCTTATTCGTTATTATTTTTTATTCCTAATCATTAATATTATTGGACTAAAAAGAATTTCTGTTTAACTCATGTACAAACATGAAACCTGAACTTGAGGATATGGTGATGTTAACACACAAACATTTAATTATTTGTAATACACAAATTTTGTTATATGTCATACATATATTTAAAGATTAATTAAAACTGCTGTATTAGTCAAATCTTTAATTTAAAAAAGCAAATGGCTTTGCTTGATTAGGCTGTGTGCTGTAACACAAGTCGCTTTTCTAAAAATCTGTGTTAGCATTGGTTACCCTAGTAATAACGAATAGTAACATAAAACCTGAGAGAAAACAATTATTACCAAAAATTAAGTTAAAAAAATAAAACAATAAATTTTAATTAATAAAAAACATAATTTTGTTGTTAATATTTTATTATTTTAAATAAATGAAATTGTAAATATAAGTGAAAATCCAGTTTTTAATAACAATATTGCTTTACTATTTTAAGTATTTTAAAGGGAATAATTTTTAGCAGTAAACATTTTAGCAATGTCAACCATTTTTTAATAAACGAATACTTAGGAAAACCGTACAAGAGCATATATTTAATGGTATTGGTAATGGAACATAGTTTCAGGTCTATTGTTGTTATTGTAAACTGTGCATAAAATATAAAAAAATATATTTTAAAACAAAATAAATAAATAATGTAAAATATCTGTTTTAAATAAATATTTAAAAAATATTGTTTGAACTAGCTCAATGCGTCTTATTGCGGGAACCCGTAAATTTTATCTTGATTAGTTTATACCTAGTCTAATTATAATGGAGTATGATCCTGCTTCACCAACCGAGTATGTGCTTATCATTTTAATTATTTTTTTAGCGAACTTGAGGATAAATCTACTTTATTAGATTTGTCTGATATCCCATTACCTGGTAGGTTTGTATAATTATAACTTGTTTTAGGTGTTAAACGTTTTTCAGGTAATTCATATTCTGCTGGCTTATTGGATATCCCTCTTCCTACATTAGGACCTGTACAGTTGTTAAAATCTACTGAGAATGTTAAACAGAAAGAAATTTATGTAAATGAAATAGCAAATTCTACATCCAAAGATGATAATGTTGCTCCTTTAAAATTTACTTTAAAATCTTCTTTAAAACAAAATTCTGGTGATGTGTCAAATGAAACATTTGATTATTTCGAATCGTCGAAGGATTCTCAAAATGATACCTTGCGTGCTATGCCAAAACTCCAAGCGATGATGAAACGATCAAAACCATGCCAGTTACCAGTTGGTGTTTTACCAAGCAGAATAAAACCTCCACCATCTGAAGTAAAAACGGAATTATTTTTACCCAAAGAAAGTGATGTTAGCGCAAATAATGATCAAAATAAAGTGAATCAATATTCTAACTCTACCAGCTCGTCAAAGTTACATGTAGATGGTCCAGATGATTCGTTATCAAATGCTTTAAGAGAAATTGAAGCATTGAATAATTTTGCTCAAATTGCTTCCTCAAATTCATTGCAGTCTGCGGCTAACTTATCTTCAATAGCAACAAACATTAATTTGAATTCCTATGGAATTAGTAACACTAACTCTAGTTCTACGTTAACATCTATCCCAAATTTGATGAGTATTCCTGTTAACCCAGTACATACAAACGCCTTACTGACTACTAGTACTGTAAAGCTTCCTAATACAATTATGAAATTTGTAAATCCGCAAAAATTTCGTTCAGCTCAAATGATTGCTACGCCACTGATTGCCAATCCTGCTTTAGCTACTCAGTCAAAGTACGGTGAAGAAAGTCGTAGACGATCACGTTCAAGGTCGCATAAAAGAAAGCATTCTAGATCGCGCAAACGATCATCTTCTAGACATCGAGTGAAAAGTAGGCACAGACGTCATCGATCATCAAGTTCATCAAATTCTTCTAGGCATTACAGCAGCAGAAGGACATCCCGTTATAAAAAATCCAAGGATCGACAGACACCAGATAAATACGAACAATCAAAATCACGTCGAAACTATGAATACAGTGATAAGCAGAAGTCAAAAGTTGATGATGGTGATAGTTCCAGTCATCGCAAAATCACTGATTCTGGATCGAAAAAAAGGCACCATTCTAAGGATCATTCTGCTTCAAACGACAAGAAAATTAACAAACAAGATTCCAAGTCATCAAATGATGAATGTGATATTCGAGGATCTACTAAACACGAGAAGTCACGAAAAAAGAGCCCCGGAAGTCATGCAGGTTTGAGTAAAGATATTTCAAGTTCAACAAAAGGTAATTGTTCTGCTGATATCGAGAAACGTGAAAATACAGAATTTAAATCTAAAAAGAATATACAAATAAAAAATGAAAGTGGTAATGTTAATGAGAAAACACAAAAGAAAACCAATTCAGACTTATCAGACGAAAAATCTGATTCATGCTCATCATCAGAAAGTGTGGATCACGATAATTTAAAAAATGTAAAAGTACGAGCTAAACGTGATAGCAGCAATGGTAGCGTTGACAGCAGGTCATGTAGCACTGAATTGATGTCTAACACTGCTAAAACTTCGAATCTTACTAATAACCGAAAGTCGCTGGATTCTGGATCGATTCACAATTCTAATGGTGTTGGGTTGGGCAGAGCTTGAAGTTCTCATGATTGCAACCGGTATTACTCAGCGGTTTTTAAAGTTATTGCTGTTTTTATTATGAACTATATTTCTACAATTTTATAAACTTACTTTCAGTTTTATTCATACCTATGAAACATGATCCGTTTTGATCCCGTTTGCATTCATTTGACTTTGCATTCACTCATTTGTACACTCCTCATAGAGCCATCATTTTCAGTTATTAATACTTATATTTTGACTGTATTAAAGCTTGTACATTTTGGCAATAAAATTATTTTACTTGAAGTCTTGTAAATGCGATTATTTTGTGATTACGGAATGTTCTGGTTTTGTTTGAGATTGTTTGTAAATTTTGAATGTGGTTGAACGAATATGTTAGTACAATGTATTATAGTAAATTAAATACGTAAAATGATTGGTAAGTTAAATTAACGATAATTATTGGTAGTCTATATTGGTATTAATTGAATTAGTGATATATTTTGTATGAAATTACAGATAATCTTGGATCAAAAATTCAATTTTTATCATTAGCGATGATATGGAGTTGGATCCAGATATGAACCTAGATGTTGCCTATTTAGATAACATCGATGCCACTGATTCACAAGGTTGTAAAGGTGGAGAATTGTTGGCTGCTGTTCGTGATTTTTTTGTTTCTTTTTCTAAAACTGATGGTTGTTATACTGCTGAAGACGATTTTCCTAGTACTATCAATGGTTCTAACTTAAGTGAAATTAGTAAAGAAGAGTCTAATGTAACACATTTGGAGTGTGATGCGATTTCAAATAGTGAAAGTGTTGAATCCATGAGTATTTGTTCTGTGATCAACGAGTCTAACATATCTTCAGCACCCAAATATGATTTACGTAAGCGGAAACATAAACTTCAAAATTCCTCACAATTGTTTTCTAAATCTTTCAATTTGAGAGAAAAATTATTTAAGTAAGTTTTTAGTATTGTATAATACGTTTTACTTTTTTCATATGAGTAACCACTAATTTTTAGTAATGAGTAATATAATTCTAAATTTTGATTTATTTTATTAATTAGAATAGTTCCATTTTTTAAAATTATTTTAAATGTTTTATTTCTTTAAACGAATCGTGATATTATTACTAGTACTATTACATATGTTACAACCTTGATATCTTATTCAAGGGACATTTCTAGAATTAATCACATTCATATTGTTTGCTAAAAGTATTTGGTTCTAAAACTTACAGTTTTAATACATGTCAGGGTGGTCTAGCGGTACTCGAACTTGGGTGGATATGGGTTCAATCCCCACCTGATGCGGGTCCACGTTCGGCTGTGTTAAAATATCCACAAATGAAAGATATTTTATGTAAAACATTTAAAGTAGTAAAAATAAATAATAAATTTTACTGCTCACGTTATCATTTTAAGCACTAGAATAGGTACAATTTTATGGATTGTTTTTATTACAATGAAGGTGTAGCTTCGATATGCATTTATTTCTTTATTAACGCGTATTTTCTAGAATTTTGAATCAATAGTAACAATTTTATTTATTTATTTTGTTGGTGACTATTATTTCCATATTTGCACAGTATACGATTGATTGTATGAAAATTTGATAAGTGTAATATACGTAAAAGAACAACTTAGTTTTTTGACTAATAGACGGCATTCTTGTAACGGCACCACTGTTTGCAATTTTCGACAAGGAAGGCTGATTTTTTGTCAGGATTATCTTAGTCCAACGGCTACGTACGATATATACATAGACCTTAAGATATCTGGGTAGATACTTGCACCCATTCGTTAAAGCAGAAGCCCAGTTATACTGTTGTGTAGTCGATCCCTACTGTTAGTTTAAGTGCTGAGGTTATCCCAGTCCAAGGTACACCATGTGGAGGTGACAGTTAGGATTATCACCATTATTGGAAATTGAAATTTAATTAGCATTACTTAAATCTTTAGGATGTTGGCATGCATCGGTGTCAGACAAGTGATAAAATTAGCGTTATAAAAATTAATTTTTATCAGGAATAGTTTACGGATTCGCAGTTAGAATATTACTTAATTTCTTTTTTTGTTATTTATTAGTTGAAATTAAAATCCTTGTTTATATATTTTTTAGCTTGAATAAACTAACACATGTCGCCTTACCTTTTTATCCGGGAGTACCTCAACCTAATTATACTCACATTTTACAAAATGATTACGGCTTTTTTGTTCGTAGTAATCACCACATGAGCAGCAGCAAACAAAGCACTGGTGAAAGTGCTAAACTTATTGGCACTTCTGAGTCTCGTACAAATCAAATACATTATGAAATGAGACAGTGGATTTGTGATTGTACCGTACCTACTGTTGAAGAAATTAGCGTTGAAATAGTCGCATGTGGTCCTGGATGCATTAATCGGGCGTTGAATATTGAATGTGGTCCACATTGTCGCGCTCGTGATTTTTGTAGTAATCGACAATTTCAATATATGCTATATGCTCCAACTGAACCAGTTTACGCTGGACCTTTAAAAGGTTGGGGTTTAAAAGCTTTAGATTTAATTAAAAAGTACGTTTTCTTTCTTCAAGTTATTGATAATTGTATGTATATGGGGTCTTTGTATGGTTTAGCTATATTTAATTGGTACATGTTTGCTCTTTCTTAATTTTTTCTCCAAATTTATTTTAAGGGATTCATTTATAATTGAATATGTGGGCGAAGTGATCGACTTTTGCGAATTTCGTCGTCGAATTCGGCGTTACGAGCGAATTGGTCATGCGCATCATTATTTTATGGCTTTAGAATCTGATAGGTTTCTTGATGCCGGAAGCAAAGGCAATTGGGCACGTTTTGTCAATCATTCTTGTGAACCCAATTGTGTTACTCAAAAGGTCAGTTTTTTCGATTTTATTTATTTATTAAGTGAGGGTTGTGTAAGAATAAGCGGTAGTAGTGGGTTAATGTTTGAGAAGCATAATTCAACTTAGATTATTTATCGTACGTGGCTTTAATAAACAAAGAGTGATTGGTTTATTATTAGTTTTGTTTATTTTTAATATATTTACACGAGATAGAGTGGGATGATTGTACGAGAGTAAAGGGTAAATATGATTTTGTCTAGTTTAGTAGTTATAAGATATTTATTCGGGGTTTATTGAGCTTATTTCAAAAAAGTAATATTAATTTTTAGTGCTTATTGTTGATTTGTTTAGGAATCAGAAATTGTTTATTTTTTCAAGTGTTTGAATTGTCAATGCTTACAAATGTTTATAGCATGCAATTTAGGAATTATGAAATTTGTACAAAGTTTTCATAGTCATTTTTCTATTTTTCTAAATTTATTATAAATTGGTAATGGTGATACAGTGGAGTGTTGACGGTCAAATTCGTATAGGCTTTTTTGCAAAACAAGATATACCACCTAATGAAGAAATTACGATCGATTATCAATTTGTTCAATATGGGTATGGCTAACCATTATGCTTCATCATTTTTGTTGTTCAAGTTTTGTACATGTATAATGCAACAATAACTAATAAGTTGATTGGATATACTTTATTATTATTACAAAACCGCTTTTACTTTGAAAAGCTTGATGCAATAAGATTGTTTGATGTGAGTACACACTACAAAAGTTGACGTCTTTTTACAGACGTTTTGGTTTTTTTGGACTATCCTGAGTGATAATAACCGGTGGGGGATGTTTATCCCCGATGATGACGTTTGATGTGATTGATTTTTACTACTGAATATACTGCATGTCTCTGTCGTAGTTTGCTGGGATCTCGTACTTTTGTTTCTTTAGTAATATTTATTTTTCATAGGCTAGGAACTAATCTTCCTCTCTAGCCTTTCTTCTTTTCCATCTAGATTTGGGATTGGTTTTGGTGGAATTGGATAGAACCTTCCAACGTGTAAATAAATGTTTGAATTTTTACATTTCCACATTAAAACTCATTTTATACATGTAGAAGCAGTTATTATGTTGATTAGTTGTGATTCATTTTGTGTGCGCTTTTACAGTGATTTCTGTAAATTTAAATCTAAAGCTTCATTTACGGTTGTTAAAATTTTAAAATGTCGAACCAGTTAATAAATTGTCCTAATGGTTGGTGCTTTGACCTCCAAAATAAAGTTCCGATTACCGTCCTTTGTGTAGAGTTTAGCAGTTTATACAAATAAAAAAAACAACCAGCTAGTAGTGCAGTTAGCTTTACAAATTAAACCAGCAACATAATGGAAGGGGTTTTGTTTAAGGAACAATTTAGTTTATACATGAATATATTTTGTATGGAATTTTTGATTGATTTAGACGAGGAATTGTTGCGCAATTTTTACGAAAATTAAATCATGTTCATTTCAAGATTTTGTTAGGACTAATCTTTTGCGCTAGGTAGATGTTGAATCATGTACATGTATTTAAAAATACAAAATTATCATGATTTATTGAAAAAATTTAATAGTATTATTATTACAGATTTCAGTTTGTTTTATCTAATTGATGAACTGACTATTTTGTAGCAACAATGTGTTTTCAGCTTTTTCATTTTTGATCTAGTATGATAAGTGTACTGAAGATAACTTTAGACAAAATATTTGGTAAATAGTAATTTGTGGTTAATGTTATTGCTTTTGGTAAAGAAGGGATTTTCTATTTAATCTTACCAACAATCGTTGTTAATTTATTAGACTAACGGAACAAAAATGTTATTGTGCCACCAAATCGTGTTCTGGTGTAATGGGTGCAACAAACAAATATCTTCAAGACAAAGTTCGGCTTAAAGATACAACGATTGTAAGTCTTAAAAATTACTTAATTTTGATAATATTTAAGTGAATTAATTTAAACCTTTTTATTATGCTGTCTATTCAAAAACTGCTACTTGCATTTTAATTTGCAAGTGGATACATTAAGTAATGAATTGTTTACAATTTGTACAATTAGCAATTTTGCTACTATTCAAAATATTCTCTATTTTCCATAACTTTGTCAACAGTTGACTGGTGAGAATTTTGATACTGCATGGAATTAATTGTGGTTGGTGGCATAGTCATTTCACCATTATTTCTATATTTGTACAGCACATTAAACGATTCATTTCGATGAATTGATAAGCGTAAAAAACGTAGAAGAATAAGAAAGTTTCTTGGCTGGTAGATAGCATCCTTGTGACGTCGCCACTGTTCGCAAGGATTAAAGAGGCCGCCTAATTTTTTGTCAGAGTTATCATTGACTTTAAGTTTTTAAACGTTGGATGCGTGCGCTCTATGACAGTTTGAATATCGACCTCAGATATGTGTGATCAAAACTTTTCCATTTACACTAAAGTTGTGACGTTTACAATTATGTTTTTTATAGGTTTAGACTTAAATCAAGTTGGGTATACAATTTAATCTAATCGAATTGCTTGGTGAAATGGTCATTTCTTTATTATATCCATATTCGAGGAGAATTTCGAATAATCTCTGATTGTTTCATGTATGTGACAAATTCAGGAAAGCCTTGAAGTTTTAGGCTAATAGATAATTATTGTGGTGTTGCCACTGTTAACATTGAAAAATCCTCAGGATCGTTAGTTTCCCTCACATCGACGAGATTATCTGTTTTTGTTTTCAGGTAAATTTCTGTTAGTTCAACGGCTACATGAGCTTATCCATACATTTTTAAATACAGCAGGTGTTTGCTTGAATTTGTCCATTATGATGGAAGTCTACTTATAATTCTGTGCACTCGGTTTTTAATCCTTGTTTGTTTAAGTCTGAGATACACCACATAGAGATACGAGAACAGGATTACCACTATTATTGGTAATGGAGTTCTTTATAAACATTATTCAGATTGTTGGGATGGTTTGTATCTCATTGGGTATAAAGCTTCATTTTTATTAAACTGATTGTTTATTCACCTGGTTTAGGTGGAACGTCGCATTCTCCAGCTCTTACAAATGGATTCGTTTAAGGAGGCTGAAGATATTACTCTTCTACTTCAAGTTATGGTCCAAGAATGTCTTACTAGATATACACGGTTTCAGTTACTTGAACGTTTGATTGCTACTAAGAATGACGCTTGTTTAAAATTATTTCGTCAATACAACGGTTTGGACATGTTGGCTGCTTTTATGTGCGATGCTTCTGCTAAAGATTGGGAACTTAAACGTCAGGTTTGTTTATTTTGTGCACAATAAATCGACTTACTATGACTGGATGATTGGTTGTAATACAATGTACTACTGTGGTTTTCAGATTTTGATATGTTTGAATCATATACCTGTTTCTGAGCAAACCCAAGTACAGTCTAATTCCAAACTCATGGATATTGTTTATCAATGGACTATGAATCCAGAACATTGCCGTTCTCGCTCATTTAATCGAAATGATGTTTTCCATGATCAGTCAAATAATTCAAGAGATTTTGTTGGAACAATAGTTCGACAAAGTGAGCAAGATGCTGATCAAATGCAGGAACGGAAATGTGGTAATTTTATGATTGTTTTGTATTTTTTTAACATTACAGAACCCTTTCGCTTTGAGCAGTAATTGTTCCATATGATTGTACTTTTTTATAAATGTGATTCCTCGTGACATTCGTTTCAGTTAGGTCTAGGCCATCTTTCTTTCACCAACTTTAATCGTCTTTTGTACGGTAAACATAGAATCTAACTAAAAAATTTTTTACTTAATCGTGACAATAAATGTAAGTTCGTTATTCTCATAATATTACTACTTGAAATGTGATTGTACCAAGTAATTTTTAAAATATTTATATGGTACCAACAATGAAAGCATTTGTCATTTTATAAATATTATCCATTCACTTCGTGGTTTTATTTTCATATATGGCAATTGATGCGTACAAATCGAGTTTTATTTTTAGACTAACGAAGGAATAGCTATATATCTGGTTTCATTTGATGAAGGACTAGTATCATTTTCAATATCTGGCTTTAACATCAATTTAGGGTTTTCCAGTTTACACCACTGATGCTTCCCAGTTATGTATGGGAATGGAAAAATTTAATATATCGTCTATCAATTACACTGGGCATATAATCACTTGGATTTTTTTGACAATGACAGTTCAATCCCAGAACTTATATTGCATAATTTCTACTATTTCACCGTGTAGACCAATATTGTTTGAAAAGTTGAAATCAGTTAATTTGCCGTGGTTCCACTTGGTACCATAGACCATAGACCGCGTTATATTGAAATCAATTAGCAGTACAAACAGAAATGGTGATAAAATATATTCTTGACGTATTCCTGTGACAATTTCTGAGATAGTGGTACAGGTGCCTTCAATTTGAGCACAATTAGAATTTTGGTTTAACGAATGTCTAATATTCACATACTTTGGTAGTATTCCACAAAGCTTAACATTTTTTCAATTTCTAATTGTTTGTTTATCTCTAAACTAAATGTATGCTGCATTTTTCATTATCTAATACACGTCCGTGTTATTTGGATGGTCCTGGTTTTGATTTAGAACAAAATTTATCAAGTGATGATAATCGTCATAATTCAGAAAGTGGTGATACACCAATGAATGAACTAAATGCAGATACCATTGAATCAAACACTACAAGTTTGCCCAAAGTGGAGGACTGTGAAAAGAGTGATGGCATATGGATTGAAGAAATTAAGCAACTGGCTATGGATTTATATGAAAAATGGCTAAAACTTCCGGTTAGTCTTATGACCTGAATGTTTTTGTATGTCCATTATTAGTAGTAGTTATATTAGTAAAAGAATAGTGTTAGGTATATTTTATTAATATAGTGTCAATATATATATATAACAGAAAGAAAATTATCGTATACCACTGTTGGAACGACAAGAAACTGAAAAAATGTTGCATATGCCATATACCGATTCTACTGTAGTGTCATGGGGAGCCCAAAATGAAGGTAGTTTTTTTATTTTTATCATTAATCTGAAGATTATGCATTTATCATTTTTATATGTTTGTAAATACATTCAGACAGTAAATGTGTGAAATTGATGCAACAGAAGCTATACACCCAGGATACTCAAGGTACCTTAAGGTGTACATATACAATATGTAGCCCTTGGACTAAGAGAGGAAAACCTTACAAAAAATCAGGCTGCTTTGTCAATCTTCGCGGATAGTGGCAACTTCACAAGGATGCGTTTCTTTCCAATTAAAAATTTGGTGTTACCCGAATTGGGTCGTTTTTAGTCATCAATTATTTTCTTTTTTATTTATGTCTACTACTTTGAATATTTTGCGAAAAACATCTTTCAGCAGTGGATATTTTCGTGAAGCCGAACGTGGGCTCGCATTGAGTGCATGTAGTGAGATTCGAACCCATACCCACCCAGATCTAAGTCGAGCGCTGCACCGCTAGATGTATATACGATATGTATACGAGAGTTTATAATGATTGTTATAGTTATAATAAGTAAGTTGGTGGTAGATCCACCTCTTAATTAATTCCAGATTGAATTGCTTCTCGAATTCCTATGCAAAAAGGTTGTCGGATGCGAATTGAATTTTGGTTTTAAAATTTGAATTATCTATAGAAAACGAAGAATTGACAAGACATTCGTGGACTGGGGATCAACTGGGTAATTTAAAACCTTTTCGTTCTCGGCATGATTGGCGTGACAACAATGTACTTGTTGTCATGGACACCGACAATTCGCTGTCAAAAGCCGAACGTCGTTCGCTTTTCGAAGCCAAAGTTCTTGAAGAAGAACGAAAATTTTCATCAAACAAAAATAATTTTTCAAACAATTCAAAGCGGCATGATGATGATGCTACTGAACCCACATCCAAATCCGATTTATCGTCCGATCCACTTGGCCAAGTTTGTTACTTTGCCTAGTTATTCATTGTTGATTGTGGTTGGTGACATCAGTACTTCTATATTATTTATATACTTGTACAGCATATTGAATAATCAACTTCGATGGATTGATAGGCGTAACAAACGTGGAAGAATAACCAAGTTTTTTGGCTGGTAGACGGCATTCTTGTGACAGCGCCATCGTTCGCAAAGATTGACGAGGCCGTCTACAATTTTAATCGATTGGCTGGAAGCACTGTAATACTGTGTAGCATTCTGTTCGAGTTACTTATCTTAGATATATTCAACTCTTATTAATCATACCTAAGATAATACTTTATCAATACACATCAAGTACCATTATTCGCAAAAATGATTTCTAATTGTAACATAACAGCATCTATTCTTGCAATAAAGCATAATATCACCATTTACTAAAACTTAAATTAAAAGCACATAACTCTTTAAAAAAATAATTTTATTAACTAAAATACATGAATATGTGAAGAAAGAGTTACAAACTTTGTAATGTCAACTATTTAAGGAACATTCATTGTCTGCCAGTCATTTCCAATCTCAGTCCATCAAGGTACCAATAAAATCCTTTGAAACTCGAATTTTCATAACATTAACATTCTCTATAAGTGATGCGTTATTTTACAACTTGTTAACCTACTTTTTAAGAAAACCAAAATGAAATTAATAACACTTAAATCCGGGATGTTGAGGATCAAATGTACGAAGGTCTGTTTTTTGGTTAATAAGGTTTTTGTAGTCTAAATGGGTCAAACATATAGTAAACTGTATGTTATAGTGAAAACACATTTCCATTTTGTTAACGTACACCGGAGCATTATGTTGAACTAAAATACATTAGTATAAAAATGAATGTTACGAACTTTATAGTGTCTATAATTAAAGTGACATTTTCATAACATCTACCAGTCGTTATGAGTATTATTTTTAAAATAAACCGATTTTCAAAAACAGTAGGACTTTTATTTATTTGTTGACAAGATCTCTATTGTTGCAAACGGATGCTCAATTAAGTAAGACGAGGGGGCATAGCGTAAATTTTCCGTTGACTGGGTAATGGATTAACTTCTATATCTATTATGACTGGATGAGTGGGCGATCTACGTAAAACATGGTCAATCCATTTTAAATACATAACCAATGAATGTTAAGTATCTTACAAATATCTTGAAATGGTTGAAATATTTTATTAGTTATTAAATGGTTGCGTTCAATAGAGGACAGCGAGCGAAACCATATGGATCTTATACAGCTTTGCTCAAAATAGACGAGCTTTTTTTGAAAGTGCACGATGACTATTATTACCATTATTGGGAATTGAAACGTATAGGCATTACCCAAATATTCAGGACTAACTGTCGATGAGTGGTTCTATATCCAATGTCAACCTAACTAATACATCCAATTATGATGTGTAATATTTAAACAATTATCGGTTGATCAATCTGTTTTAAAATGTAATTTTTATTAGGTAATTAATTTTATCAGATAGTATACTGTTTTTATTATCGTGTTTGATACATTTTTTTATAATTGGCTTATTTTTTTGTTTTAGTTGTTGGTTATTGCTTTGCTAAACAAATGTACTCAACTAGATCCTGCTGCAATGAAGACCATATTGAATGATCCTTCTATCATGACAACGTTATTAAAATCAGTCCCATCTTCAACCAAAAATATAACAAATCCTGATAATTCAGAAATTGTACGTTTTTATACATTTACTACTAAATGTGTATATGTTGAATTTTTATGAAAAGACGGCAAACGTACCTAGGCTCGGTCATAGATAACAAAGGATACAGTTCTTCAGAGATTCGGCGTCGTATTTATGCTGCAGCTTCTTGATGTTTAACTAAACCTATCTAGAACAAAGTAATATTTATATTAAAACCAAGTTTAGTGCGTTCTATTCTACTTTATGCAAAAGCTAGTTCATTTTGAGCAAAGCTGTTTTAGATCCATATGGGTTCGCTCGCTGTCTTCTGTTAAACGCAACCGCTTAATTACCAATAAAATATTTAAACCATTTCCAGATATTTGTGAAACATAATAAGAGAAAGATAATTATAATGGATTGGTTTTATTTTACGACGATTGTCCACTTATCCATCCAGAATAGCTATGGAAGCTCATCCATTACCCAGATAAAAAAGAAAACCGAGTGGACGCACATTGCAGCACGCGAATTCAGTTCTTTTATTCATTTTAAGTCCTTCGTCCAAATGTCCGATTGCTTGTTGTTTGCAGTTAATAGAGATCATTGCGATGCTAATGATTTACGAGGATTTGAGTATTGCTTATAAAGTTTCAATTTCCAATGATGGTAATATTCCTGACTGTTCGTCCTCCATGTGGTGCATCCTGGACTGGGTGCCTAACAGTAGGGTCCGAGTGCACAGCGGTATAAGTGGGCTTCCGCTACGGCGGGTTGGTGCGAACATACACCCAGGATACTTAAAAGGTATCTAAAGATAACTATACCATATGTAAGAGATAACTCTGACAAAACATCAGCCGGTCTCGTCAATCTTTGCTAACAGTGGTGACGACACAAGGATGCCGTCTACCAGTCACGAGACTTTGTTATTTTTCCACGTTTGTTACACTTATCAAGCCATTAAATAATGAAGAGGTGACTACATCACCAACCAAAATGAATGATGGACGGATTCAATTATGGATGTAATTAACACTTAAAGTTAGTATACCTCAAGTGCACATTATAAAAGTCGATGTTTTTGCAGACTTGTTAATTTGGACTTTCCTGGGCGATGTTTATACCCGATGATAGTGATGATGATGAGTAAACTGATTTATTTTATTTTGTAGATTGATCAATTAGGCAAGGTGTTGAAAAATTATATTCAAGATGCTTCTAATTCACTTCCTTCTGGTTGGCAGCCTGCTTATGACTCAACGGGCCGCACTTACTACTACAATGTCGAAACCAGAGCTGTTCAATGGAACAAACCAGAGGTAACCAGTATTACGCCTATTTAATCATTAAGTAGAGTAATTTACTTTAACTACAATCATTTTCACTCACTAAAAATAAACTTAATTGATATTATTGTGCAGTCAGTATATTCATGCATTACACAATCATTCAAAAATGCGCTTAAATGGTTAGCATTATTTATACATTGCTTGCATAGCTAATCGAAGCTTTTTGACATTATAGGATAATTAAATATTACTATTTGTCTATTTTGATCGGGATAGATTGGCTGAAATCGGAAATTGACTTAATGTTTCTTTGCTTTCATTTATTTATTTATTTATTATTATTATTATTATTATTATTAATTTATTTTCATTACTGTGAATGTTTTACAAGAAACATCTTTCAGTAGTGGATATTTTAGCGAACATGAGCCCGCACTTTAGTGTCCGTGGTGGAATTCGAATCCATTTCCATCTACATCCAAGTCGAGCGCTATACCGCTATACCACCCTGGCAATTGTCGTTAATTTTATAGCCGAGAGTAATTGTCATTGCTATTATAAAGCATAATTCAAAATTTTTCCATACATTCGAACATTTTGTCAAACGTTCCGTTTGATTCCACGAAACATTCATTTCAATTAGATCTTCCAGAATGATTTTTAGCACAGATTTTTGTGGTCAACTGACCTTTCTTCAGTTTGTGGATACTTATTAGTATAAATAGTATGTGCCGGGGTGGTCTAGTGATAGCACTGAAGTCAAACTTAGGTGGGCATTGATTTGAGTATCACCACCGGCACTAAATGCGGGCCCTCGTTTGACTTCGCTCAATGTTCACTTTCTGAATAATATTTGTCCATAAAACAACCAAAAATAATGACGGTTTCAGTTGTTTACACATAGCAAACAAATTTACATCTATGCTCTAATGAACATATTTGTCTAAACTTAAACATTATTTTCATTATTTTCAGAATTCTGAATCAAACAAACAGTTGGATGAAAAGAAGAAGCAATTTACTCGACAGGTTAGATTAGATTAACGACAAACACTACATGTTTTGTCTTTTTCTCTGTTGTCATTATTTATTCATTATTTGTTTGGCATTTTCCCAGGTTGGTCGTTATGTTATGAATATTCTCAAACCGTTTCGCCTTTCAAATTGTCTTACTGGTCGCATCGATTCAAATGACGACTTTATACATATTTCAAGAAAGGTAATTGACTATCTACTTTAGATTCAATCAATGATTTTGTGAAATAACACTTTCTCATTGGATAAGTTAACCAGAATGTAGAGCTAACCATGCTACTGTATACAGGTATACATATGCAGAACCGCAATTTTAATGGATTATCTGAACCTAGATATTGATGCGGTGACTGCATTTTGAACCTTGAATCTGTCATTTCACTTTGAGTGTAGATTACTATCATTGTCATAATCAAGAGTCAATGCTCTATTGAAGTACATTAAGTATAAACTTGCATAAACGATATACATAACGTAATATAAGTTGGTCACATTTTTATTAACTCCAAGTTTGAATAGCTTCTCGGATTTGTATGCGAAAAGGTTGTCGGATGCGAATTGAATTTGGAAGGATAAATGAAGTTTTTGGCTAGAAGATCGCTTCCATACGACGACGCTAGGGTTCATAGGAACTGACGGATTCACAAGCCTAATCAACTTTTAAGCGTTTTGGGTGCTAGCACCCATTTACTGAACGAGAATTTAGTAAAATCCCATTTATACCGATGTGCACTCGTTATTAGTTTAGATGCCTGTAGGCATCTAGTCCAGGATGTACCACATGGAGGAGGAAAAGTCAGGAATACCCCCATTATTGGAAATTAGGACTTTATATTCATTACTCAAATCTTTAAGTTTATTCTTCTTCTTTCTTGATAGCTTTCCCCTTTTTTATGAGGGGTCGCTGTTTCTGGTCATCATTCTCCATTTGGTACTGTTCGTAGCGTCAATTTTTGTTAGTTATTTTTCATTTATATGTGCTGGGGTGGTCTAGCGGTATAGCGCTCGATTTGGACCTTGGTGGACATCCGGGTTCGAATTCCACTACCGGCACTAAAATGCGGGCCCACGTTCGGCTTCGCTAGAATGACTACTGCTGAAAGATATTTCTTGGAAAGTAAACATACAAAATTAAAAAATCTGTTTTTACACAATCCAACCATCTCTTTGGTCGACTACGGTTTCTTTTACCTTCCACTTTCAATGTCGTTATTCGCCTTGTAACGTAGTATTCTTCTCTACGTAAAATATGGTTGTACCACCTTAACCTTTTTTCTTGAATTTTCTTATGAGCCTCGATGACTTTCAATTTTCTTTTAACAACTTCATTTTCTATTCTGTTTAATTTGGACACTCCCAACGACCATCGAAGTATTTCCATTGCTACTGAATTCAGTTTTCTTTATTTTTACTGAGTTCAGTTTCCTCTTTCGGGATTTTTTAATACTCAACGTTTTCGATCCATAAATCAAGGCCAGTCTCTCTGCAGTCTTAAAAACATTATCTTTTGTTCTTGCTGTTATCCTTCTGTCGCACAGAACTCCTGTAAGTTTTCTTCAGTTATACCATCCTGCTTGTATTCTTTGTGCTGTCTCTGCATTTAAATCTCCATTCTCTTGTTAATTATTAAACCTCGATCCCCCAGTGCCTTTATCCATTACGTCTCTCCAAATCATCTTGTTTTCTACTGCATAAGAAAATGTCATCTGCAAATACCATACACCATGGAGATTCCATCTTAATGTTTCTTGTTAACACGTCAAAAACCAGATCAAACAAATATGGGCTTAGTTCTGAACCCTGATGTAGACCAACTTTTAGTGAAAACTCATCAGTCAGCCCCACACCGGTTTTCATCAACGTTTTTGCGTCATCATACACATCTTGTACAATCTATGTACTTTTCAGGAGCTTTATCTTCCACCGTTCTGATATATAACCAGTTGGTTTGGGCCTTGTCTTGTTTCTCCAATTCTTTCATCCGTCGTGGCATTTTTCAACACTTTCTTTAGACAGTCCTACATTATTTTCTCTGTCAGAGGAATCTTGCAAAGTATTTTCTCAAGGTGTTTTCAAAATTTATTTTTCACTTCTTCCTCATGTCCAACTTGGGGTGCGTATGCGCTAGTAATATTAATGTACGAACCACCTATAGTCAGTTTCACTACAATTTCTTGTTCACTGAACCTTTTTACTTCAACTAGGTTCCCTCCTGTCTTGTTTGATAAAATGATAGCTACTCCATTTCTTCTTGAGTCCCCACTTGACAGCAGTTTATGTCCTTTAGCCAGATCTTTCGCTTTCTTACTCTTGCATCTCGTTTCTTGGAGGCATACTATGTCCAGCTTTCTTCTATCTATTAGTTCAGCAATTTCTCTTCCTTTACCTGTTAATAATCCAATGTTTAAGGTGCCCACTCTCAACTTCTCTTCTATACATCTCCTTTGGACCAACTTTCTTAGTCTGTCTCTTCCGTTTTCAGGTTGCCTTCACTAACTTATCACATGACTCAGGCAATGGTCATGCGGGTCGCTTATGGGTGACGCCCTATCGTTTATCGAATCATTATGAAACATTTTGACCATTTTAGTGTTTTGGCGTACGTTTTACTGGCGGATGTCCTTCCTGACGCAAACTCTCTTTTATTCAGGTTTGGGAGTGGCCAGGTCGGTTCATTTCTGATCTTCACCAGACGAAGTTATTCATTAACATCCCATAAACCAGTATAAAACATTAACAAACCAATAAATAGGTAAAGTACAAAATCAAAAGAAGAAAATGACATCATGATCTAGTGCCAAAAATATGTAATGCAGTTTTAAAACAAATTGACTGTATGAACTTTTCCCCGCTTTTATTTCCAGTTTACGCATGCCTTTGTGTCAAAAGCACTGAAGAATTCAGCATCCAATGATTTTTCTTTCACGAAAGAGTTTCAAGATCGAATTCGTCTCCATGTCACACGCTATATGACTTCGAGAGGAACAGTCTATAAAAGACGATCGAAACAATGATTGCTTACGATGTTAATGGCGTGTTGAAGTCTTCTAACTTTTTTCAATTTGTGATTATATTTTGTTTTGTTACTACTTGTTATCTGTGGTTTAGATCTTTGTGAACGTTTTTGTTGAAAAGTGTTTGTTGTACATACTTATTTTACTTTCTATAATTAGTTCATATTCACAATCCAACTTACTTTCACTCAGGTCTTTATTACTGCTATGTTTGCCGTGTATTATTAGCACTTTTTATTTTACTAGTAATAATCAACAATCAAAAGGACTTTTTTTTTGGTTCATGGCTGTGTTAACTTTTATTGGCTCATTTGGATATTGTGTGTTTTATTAATTTAAAAGAGAATATACATATTTAAATATTCTAGTGGCAGCTTAAAGTTATAGAAATTTATTTATTTAGGATTTTCATGTTTTGTTTTTTGAGTAATTTATAGAATTTATTAAATTATACTTATTAATATTCGGGTGTTTTATACGTTTTCTATTGCTTTGGATAATCAATTGTTTCGTGATAATATGTTTCCATGTATGTAATGTATTCAATAAGTTTCTATGCGGCCCGTTTATCTAAGTGAACTATTTAACACTAGACTTTTGGACAGTATAGTGTTTGCAAATGATCTAATTAATTTTGTTTCTTTTTCTGTGTGATTAAGTTATCATTTTTACACCTAAATATACCTTTTTAGGTGGATAATAGATGAAAATACATTTTGTTGATTAGTTGGTTTTTATTTAGCGGTTAATGAATATGGTATTTAATTGAGTTTCTTATTCGGGTTTTTATTTTTGAAAAAACAGGACGAGTCATTTATGGAACTGTTTGGGTATGGATTGCTAGGAAATTGGGAATAGTATTTATTGAGACGTGATTCTATCTACAATTTTGAAAGCTATTGCACATGATGTTACACTGTGGTGACTTAGATCATTTTAAAATGTGAACTATAGGCAAACATTGATGATGTATGCACTCAAAATAAAAATCACAATGTTTTGTTTACGTATAAAAACGATGAGTTGATTCAATTATTTTATAATTAAGAAATATTGATTAAATAGGTTTGATGCTTGGCATCAATAATTGAAGTTTTATGCACATTTAGGTTTAAATACTAGAAATGGTTGAGTTGTCTATGTAGAGTGATGAAATAGTTTTGGTATATTATCACAAACGTAGTGAGAATATAATTTTTATTTTGGTACTATTAAACCTCGAATAAAGGTTATTAAATTTACTTAGTGAAATGTTTACAATTTATTGTACATTCGCGTAACAGCTCAACATATTGATTAGTCTATGTGCATATATATATAAAGAAGATGGTAAACCAATTATGCTTATTTATTGATTAACAAAACTAGAAGCAAGTACACTACATGACGTGAATGCAGTGAACAGCTGAAATATATGTATAATCTAACTAATACTATTGTGAGCTCATTATTAGAATGAAGTATTCTTTAAAACTGCATTTTAAAGTAATTTAAATTTGGAAACAATATGTTTTATATATTTATGTAACAGGTATATGTCAGATATAGCTGTTTATCAAAATACTTAATTAAAAAAATCGATATTTTTGCTTTGGCCTTTTAAAACAGTTTTAGCACAGAGTTTTTCTTGCAAGGTTAGCATGTGCATTTTGTTAAGTACGCAAACTTGTGTAATATTGTTGAATAGATACGTCACATTAAAAAATAAGTAATGACTATTCTTTGTGCAGTTGAGAAAAACGAATCAATAGTTTTCTTAAAAATAGCACAGGTGATGCTAATTATCTTCAGTAATGTAAACAAAATCTCAATTTCCAGTGGTGGTCATATTCCTTGTCACCTCAGCGTGGTGCATCCTGCACTATGTATACTTTAGCACTTAGACTATCAGCAGGTACCTACCGCAAAGTAGTATAACTGGCGTTTTTGTCCATATTTGTTACAAGGATGCCATCTACCAGCCAACGAACTTTGTTCTCCATCGGGGTCGGTTGTTTAATGTGCTATGCAAATATAGAAATGAATAGATCAAAGATAGCATAATTGGATGGCTATGGTGACTCGTAGTCCCCGCACCTGATGACATCCAGTTCAAATTTGGGCTTGGCAAACGTTGCTGTACTTGTTCAAATTATCTTGAACATGCGCTGATAGGAGTATATAGAACATACAACAACAACAACAAAAGTTGGTGGCAATGTCACATCTTCATTAATTCCAAATTCGCGTAGCATCTCGAACAATCCCCTTGCATTGTTCACGATTTTCGGAGGCGTGTAGGGATGTCAGTCCATCGACTTAGCCATTGTTTCCAAGATAAAGTGCCGACCAAGATTGTGTGAAGATCGTCCCGAACAGCATCCATCCGAGTACGTTTTTGACCTTTCCTCTTCTTCCAGTCGGTATTTGGACAAGCCAGGGTTACGATACGTAAGATTGCATCAGGATTTCTACGAAGAACATGTCCAAACCGGTGCAATCTTCGTTGTCGCGATACCAATGAAGGAAGATTATGAAATTGAACATAGAAATAGAACATAATTTATAAAGAATCTCAACAACGCTGTACTTTCTTGTAGTCAATGCCAGGGTGGTCTAGCGGTACAGCGCTCGATTTGTACCTCGGTGGGCATGGGTTCGAATTCCACCACCGGTCTACATTCTGCTTTGCTAAAATGTCTACTACTGAAGGATGTTTCTCGTCAAACATTCAAAGTAGCAAACATACAATAAAAATAGGTTGAAATGTAGGTCAGAGGTTCGACCACTTCCTGCCTGACCAATTCACTTCAAGTGAGTGCCATCAGAGCAAGGTGTTTTGTATTTTAAAGATTTAAAAAGCCTTACCCTTAAAAAATAAAGCATACACAAGGAAGTGACATGTTTAAAAAACAGACAGTCTTTAAAACTGTTCAGATTTTTAAGGATTGGAAGTTATGAGGAGAACAGACCTGGTTTTATTTATTCTATATTTATGTGAAAAGTCTGTTCTAATACCCGGTAGGTTTATTTAGATGCTATAACATAAATCTTTTCGAACCAATATGAAACGTTATGACCATTATAGTATTTTGGCGTAGGTTTTACTGTCGGATGCCCTTCCTGACGCAAACTCTGCTTGTTTATCCATGTTTGGAACTGGTTAGATCAATTTATTTCTGACCCTCTATAGGCGGGGTTACTATAGTAGAAATAGCTTAATTGCAAGCAAAACAAAGTATTTCCAAATATTAAAAAGTTCATGACTCTTGAAACCAAATTAGATGAAAGACAAAGTGCCTTATACTGGGTTTCAAACTTTACGATAGAACTAAAGTTGTCTACTGTCATTACGATATCTGTAGATAAACAATTTTCAGAATGAATGACCAATTGGTGTTGTTAAAAATGGGTTCAGCTTTCTTCAAGTATGTTTTTCAGAAATCGAATAGAAAGAGAAGTTTTCATGAAGTTGGCAGAGGACGTTTATTATTTGGTCGCTTTCTTGATGTTAATGATCCTGGGGATTTGAGTAATACATATAAATTTTCGATTAACAATTACATGGTGATATTCCTGACTGTTCGTCCTCTATGTGGTACATCCTGGATTAGGTGCCAACAGACATCTATACTAATAACAACAGAGACCAAGCGCATAGCGGTATACAGGCATATAAACTAATAACAGCAAGGACCGAGAGCACAGCGGTATAACTGGGCGTTTATTAGATTCCCGTTCAGTGAATGGATGGTAGCATACACCCAAAATGCTTAAAAGGTATTTCAAGGTAATTATTTACCATATGTAACCGGTTAGGCATGTGGCTCTGTCGACTCTAAAGAAGATTCTGTAAACACTGGTGTCGTCTTAAAGAGGCGGTCTTCTGGCCAAGAAACTTTACCTATTTTCTCCAAGTTCAAATCGCAGCCGACAACCTTTTCGTATAGGAATTTGAGTAGCTATTCAAACTTGGAATTAATAAAGAGGTGGCTTTACCATCAACTTATATTATATATGTATATCTTGAAAAGTGGGGACATTGTTAGAACAATTTGAAAAGGTACAATTATTAGAAAAATTTAGATTGGGTAAACAAATAGGTATAGACGACGCTGTAAAAAGAAATTAATAATGAAAATTGGAATAGCAACAAGTGAGATTATTTTGATCAATGGGAATATTGAAGTATTCTGAAAAAGGGAAATATTTGACTGGTAGAAAATATTCACAACAGGTTACGATTATTATTGTTGTGGACTAAGGAAGGAGATTTACAAAACAGGTACAACTTAAAAAAGTAAATTGTATGAACAATAGAAAAATTGGTGACGACTGAAGAAATTGAAAATGACACCCACATCTAAAAGTAAAAATTATTTTTCACTTATTTTATGCACTTCAGTGCTTTTCAAGCATACTTAAAAATTGATTGTGAATAAACTCATAGAAGTGCTTCAAGCAAATATCGACCTATTTCAACGTGCACATAACATTAAGAGCTGTTTATGTGTTGTCAGTTTGGTAAATTATGTTGTGTGTATCTTTTTTCATCATAATGTTGAATTTGATAGCAAGCGCAAACTATTGAACCATCTCACTGAGTCAAATGCATATTGTCACATGGTTGAATATTAATTCTTTTTAACAAAACGGAACACAACGTACATCCAAATTAGGTGCAAACAGTCAATATTAATTCTGAATTGTTGGTCAAACCAAATGAAGCCATAAGTAAACCGTACATGCCTCATCATCTCCTAATTACAGGTGAATATTTTACAGGGTCCAAAATGGTACTTATTAGTAAACTCTTAGTTTTCAATTTTTGTTGTTTTAACTCAAGAGATATATCTTTTTCAACAAAGTAATTATGCTAAAATAATATGGACTATCAATACTTTAAGTAAATTGTTGTTTTACTTTTTTATAATTGTAAATAGTTGAGTATCTTGTTCAGGATAATGCTCCGGTGCATACATCGAAAAAGGTAACTTGGTTTTTATCATTATTTAAAAATCAACGCATTTTTTTATTGTTTAGACCAAAAATTCTTTAAATAGCAAAAAGCTGAACTTTGTTCAATTACCTCCATACAGCCCGGACCTCAATGTAATTGAAAATTTTTTTAGTTATCTTAAGCGAGAGGTGAATCGGACGGAAAATCGAGGCACAGTCAAGGAAAAAATTAATTATGTGTTAAACAATCGAATTCCACAAGATTTTATCAATAATTTGGTCGATTCTTATCCGAAACGGTTAAAAGAAGTTATAAAAAACCATGGCTATCCTCTCAACTATTAACTTTGGACAATTGGTGATATCTGTTTTGTATATATGTACATATTTCATAATACAATTTATTTTTAAGCAAGTAGCGTAGTAGTATTTTCATGTTGTCGAAATGTGTAAATTCTGGGTTTTTAATCTAAGCAGGAATTTGGTAATGCTATTTGTAAAAAAGAAATATTTTAGTGTTTTGAATATTGGTATTGCTAAAGTGATGTTTAATGGTTATTTTTGTACAATGTCGATGTGCCTAATATGCTTAAGTGATGTAAAGAAAGTCAATCAAGTTCAATGTGTTAATTTTAACAGGTCCCATTTTAGCCCCTATAATATTATAGTCTTACATATGAGTTGTTTATAACTATTGTATATAAGATGTTAGTCTCTATTATATTCTGTTGTCCGTTTTTCATTTCAATAGTTTATGCCTTTGAAATAATATTCTTATATAGTATTTGTATTTGCATGCGGCATATTAAGTAACAAATGTGTACGAATTGATGCCAATTATATATATGTATTTTCAATTGTACATGTTTTTGTTGTAATGATGTGTCTAAATCAATAACAATTATATATAAATATATAAAGTAATAAAGACAATTCATTTAGTTTATTTTATTCTTAATTTGCTATTTGTAAATTTTAAATGGAGTCTATTGAACTTTGACATATGTATATTAAAGTTATTAGCCAAGTCGTTCCAGAATTATGGTTTATTTCTATTTTATTCAAGTGCATCAAAATCAATTTCTCTTTATTGCTATTAAAGATTATTAAAATGTTTACATTATATATCATGTAATTACAATCAATTAGTATGTTTTATATTGGCAATTATTTCGGTTTAGTGAAGTTTAGCTGAAGTTCAGTTTATGCTTATATATGTAAAAAACGTTTGGTAACAAGCACAAAAGAAATGACTTTATATGTTGCTTGAATATTCATATTTAACTATTTAACTTTAATTTATTATACTACTAAGCTATATATATATATATATATATATATATTATAGGGTGACCCAAATATTGCCATCTATTTCGAGAACTAATAGAAATTAAGAGAAAATGTTGATATATTTTATTTATTTAGTAATAAGGCCTGTGATATCGCTATTGACACACTTTCATGTATTTCTCTCTGGTTCACTCTGATTTATGTGTAATTTATGTATTATTTTAAGACCCATTTGAGGAAAATAAAAACTCACCCGATTTAACACCCTTATATCTTTTGCATGGGGTTTTACTACAAGTCTAAAGTGTACATTAGAAGGATACTTAACGATGTTGCTGAACTTAGAAATCTTATTACTGATGCTGTTCAACAGATAATACCCCAAATGCTAAAAAAAGGTATTTCGGTAACAATCCTATCGCTTTGAGTTTTATACAGACATTGATGGTCGCCACATGGAGTAGTTATTTGTAACATATATTTTGAAGAAAACGTTTTTTTAATTCCACTTAGTTCTTGAGACAGATAATGATTTTTTGGTCACCATATATATATATATATATATATATATATATATATATATATATAAACTGTCTAACGCATGTCTTAAGAAAATATTTTAGAATTTATATTTTAATTTTTAAAATGTATTACTTTGTGTTTTTAAAATAATGAAGTAATTTTATATTTTACAAAATGCTATTGTAATTTTTTTCCATTTACTGTATAATAAAAAACAATGGATGTTTGCAAAACTCAAATTCTCATTATTTTAAACGGTAAATTTTAAATTTATTTATGAAATGAATTTGAAGATAAGTGTTTCTGGAAATCTTTGTATTTTATAGACAAGTATTCAGTAACTTACACAACTTTGGAGCAAACATTTGAGAATTATGTATAGTATAAACGTTTTTGTTCATTACACTTGCATTGCTTGTAAGTTTGCACACTGTTTTGCAACAAAATATTTTACTATAAATTTACATTTAATTAGGAAAATGGATTTACATAAACAATAAATTAAACAGTGCCAAATTTGTTTAAGTTTTTAGAAAATTGATTTATTTTCAAATGCGCCAAAATGCCTTAGGGTATTTTACAATTGTTCAACAATTGCTCCAGTGCATATACCAAAAAGCAATGTGTATTTTAGCATTATATATATGTGCAAAACTAAAACTAATAAATAAACTTTTTTTTAAATACCAAATAAAAATATTAGAAAATGTAAACTTTGAGATAAATTCATTTTGTATATATATAAACAAAAAGGGGGTTACAGTTAACATTTAAGCTAATATACATACACAGACACATATTACAATCAGGTTAAGTTTAACGTAGTGACGAACTGCTTTTATACACACATTAAACTTCGTCGTAATGTCTGTTCATAAATGTTAGCAAATTGTATTAACTTAAATGTCAAATATAACTCCCTTTATGTATACACTAAAATTTTATGTATTTGAGACTAACGAAAATATACGAAATGAATTTATCTCAAAATTGGCATCTTTAAATATTTGTATTTGGTTTCAAACAATTGTTTATTTGACTTGAGATATTAAAGTTATTGATGTAATTTTAGTGTTTTATATATATATTCACGTGCTTCAGTCAATAAAAGTACAATTTTTAAACAAATTGTTTATGTTAATTTTAAAGTGTTAACATATAATGGCATTATGATTTACTGCTGGAATAAATGTTGTTCTATAATATAATTAAAAATTAAGTTTATATAAATATTTCTAAAGTATTATTTAAGGTATGTATTAGTAAGAGTTAAATATGTGTAAAGTGAACAACAAATACTGAATGCTGTAAAGTAAAACAATAAATTTTGCTCAATTTCAATAATTTTAAACTTTTTTTATTCAATTATATCCCTCTGTTTCTCGTCCTAATTTCCAATTTTTTTCTGTTACAAAAAACCCTTTAAATCACTTTCCATTTCCTACTCCCCCATAACTTGAGATACAATGTTTCTCTTACTGAACTCGTGCATCAACCTAAAACTTTTAAATAGTATATTTAAAAAACGCTTTTTATACCGTATTTACTTTATGTCAATGTAGTTAACGTTTTGTTAATTTTATCCTTATTTAACTATGCTAATAGCGCAGCATCACGTGATAACATTTTATTAACAAATAACAAAACAATTTAAAAGAGATATCAATAAAATATTTAAATATTTAAATAAATGTATGTTTTATATTAATCTATCATAATTTTTTTACACATTTATTTTGTTTGCTACTTTAAATGTTTTAAAAGAAATATCTTTCGGCAGTGAACATTTTAGCGAAACCGAACGTAGGCCAGCTTTTTAGTGCCAGCGGTGGGATTCGAACCCATACCTACCTAAGTCCAAATTTGAGCGCTGTATCGCTGGACCACCCCGTCAATATATTGACTTATGCTAAATCTACATTCTTTAAGTCTTATGAGTTACAGGTTGGTTTATGAGTTGAGTAAAAAGCAAAAATTTGTTGATGATAGGTCTACATGTATCAACATTGTCATTTTGAAGAAAACAGAAAAATTAAGCATAAATAATAATGTTATTATATTATGTCAATTATTAACAAAAGTTATTACAATAGAACATTTTTACTATAATGTAAAAAGTATGCTTTCAATTTTTTCTTCAATTTCTGGTTTTCATTTTCTAAATAATGTGCTCAAAACTATTTCGAAAAATATTATTATTCTGGTTTTCAAAAAGCCTAAAAAATACATGTAATGATCGAATGACATTGCCATTTGTTTTATTAATGAATATTTGTTTACTATTTATTAAAACGGATTATGTTCAAACAAGAACTGTTGTTTTTTTTTAATTTAAAAATATTGGTTAAATAAACATATCGACAGTATTCAGGTATATTCAGGTATTCAGGTATATTCACGAGTTAAGTAGGAGGAAACTCCTTTTGGTACTCGGTTCAAAATATCAAATATCAACAAAAATAAATCTCGAAAAAATTTTGTTTATAAATATGGAGTTATGAAAATGTATATATATATATATATATATATATATATAAATAAGAATATAAAATTTAAGTATAATTATGGAGAAAATAATTGTCATACGCCGATTTAAAGGAGTCAACAGACGGTGCTGTAACAACGTGGTACGGTAGAAGATTCCACGCGGATATGACCTTATACGAGAAATGGTTTAATCAAGACCGAGATTTAACTCTTGGTTTCGATAACTTAAAAGAGTGCCCCCTTCGTGAATCGTTAGCAGGGATGAGAAGATGTCCGATATTATTCGACCTTAATAATTTAAAAACTAGTATGAGGTCGCCCCGGAGCCTTCTATTTTGCAGTGGAAAAATTTTAAGAGATTTTAAACGGTTAAGGTAACTTGCATTCTTGAGCTGTCTGATGATCTTAGTGAAGCAGCGCTGAACTTTGTCTAAAATTTTAATGTCTGCTTTTAGGGAAGGGGATGTAACTTGGATACAATATTCTAAATGCGGTCTGATGTATAGCTGGTAGAGTAGCCGTGAACAACTCATAGGGATATTACCAAGATTACGTTTAAAAAACTTGGTGAGTTGGAACCCCTAGATGCCGCTATTTTGTGGTGTGAAGAAAAGTTTAGGGAGTGGTCGAGGGTAACCCCTAAATCCTTAACTGAATTATCTCGAGTGATGGGAGATGAGTTTGGCGCTTTGAATATATTGCCTAAAAGTTTACCAGCGGAGAAGTGTTTACACTTGGAAAAATTCAAAGGGAGCGCATTTGCTATGGACCAGTTGTAAATACTCAAAATATCTAGTTGAAGTTGCTAAGGATTAGTACTCCAACTCTTGAGATCATCAGCGTATAACAAAATGTCAGAACGAACAACAACTGGTAAGTCATTAATATAAATAATAAATAACAAAGGACCAAGGACGGACCCTTGGGGGACACCTGAGGTAATGTTAACTGCTGCGGAAGTTATATCACCTAATCTTACACTTAGTTGCCGATTGGAGAGGAAATCCATTATCCAATTGAGGAGAGGCGGGCTAATCCCAAATGCTCTCAGTTTATTCAATAATGCCGAATGAGGTACTTTGTCAAATGCTTTGCAAAAATCAAAGTAGATGACGTCGATCGAATGAGAGTACTCCAGCATTCTGGTAAGACTATTGGTAAATGTTAGTAGATTGGTAAGGCAGGATTTAGAGAGCATAAATCCATGCTGAACAGGGTTAATAAGGTTGTTGTCGACTATAAAATTTATTAGGTGAGACTTAATTATTTTTTCCATAATTTTACTGGGAGCAGACAAGATGCTAATAGGTTGTAGCTCTCAGCCTTAAATCTACAACCAGATTTGTAGATCGGCCTAATATAAGTTAATTTCCAGACGGAAGGAACCTTGCCTTGTTTTAAGGAAAGATTAAACAGGTAAGCAAGTGCAGGAGCTAACTCGGTGGCACATTTTCTGAGTATTCTCGGATATATTTCATCCGAGCCCCTAGAGGAAGATTTTAATTTGAAAAGGAGATTACGGACAATCTCCGGGGTGATGAGGAGAGATCCTGATAAAAGTGAGGGACTAGCGGAAGGGTTATCTACGAAATCCGTATTGAAGACGGATTGAAAGTATTGGCTGAAAGTGTTACATACTTTAGGCAAGGGAAGAGAAAACCCATGCGTGTCCTTAAGTTGCGGAAAAGAATTTGTGGTCCCTCGTTTGTTCTTAATGAATTTGAAAAGCAGGCTTTTATCAGTCTTAGCTTTATTTAGGATACTATTAATTCTACGATGCTTTAGACTGGTAAGGCTAAGTGCACATTTGTTTTGTAAAACTAGGTACTTGTAATAAAAACAAGGGAGGCTGGTTGATTTCCACTTATAAAACTCGCAATTACGGAGTTTAATAAGTCTAATAAAACGTCGTGGGATCTTATTCGACGGTCGGGAGGGCGCTCGGAGGGGGAAAAAAAAGATTAACTTCCGACTTAATAGTATTAGAGAAATATTCGCAGAAATTATCAACCTTGTCCGTAAAGGAATAAACCCATTCAAAACATTTAAAATAGTTCTTTAAACCCTCAAAATTAGCATTACTGAAATCTGGGATAAGCGTTGAACAAAGATTGGCGATGTGGGCTGAATTCGGGAGATGGACTTTAAAGGCCAAGACAGAATGATCACTCTTACCCAACGGCGGCAGAGTAGAGACAGAGTCTATTACATGAGGGAAATTAGTGAAAACTAAGTCTAAGCAAGAAGAAGTACAGCCCATTCTATGCCTAGTGGCGGAGGAAACCTGTTGAAAGAGAGCATTCTCAATGCAGAATTGGAGAAAGTTAGAATCAAAGGAGTTGCCTTGACTGGATAGAGTGTCCCAACTGATAGTAGGGGCATTGAAGTCACCCACAAGCACTTGATACTTATGGGGGGAGGCACAAACTGAGTGAAGTTCTTGTATTAATGGAGAATTAGAGGCTTCAGAGAGGGAAAGGGGTCTATAAAGGATAGTAAATCTAGCGTGGTCACCAGATGAGAAATGGAAATAGAGAGAAGATTAAACCCTTGATTAATAGAGGCTGTGGGAGGTAGAGGAGTATAGATTAGGCTATCATGAATGTAAAAAAGACAGCCGCCACTCTAGATCGCTTTGAGTCAGACCGGATGATGCCATAGCCTTGGATTAGCACTTTATTATCAAGAACATCTTCTGACAGCCAGGTTTCAGTAATGCCAATTAAATGAGGCTTAGCATTAAGAGCTAATAGACTTAACTCACTGAGTTTATTATGGAGACTACAAGCATTGGTGTAGTATATTTTTAGAGGGTAAGTACAGGTTAAAGAAGGGGTCCTGTTCTTTTTAACCGGTGGAGAAATTGGACTTGGCTCCGGAGTGTTGATGGAAAATCTTGGGAAGGGCTGTTGTCTAATCTCAAGGGAGTTAGTTTGACTAATGGGATAGCCGATAATTTCGGACAGACGGAGCTAGGCAATGCTAGAGGTTTACCAATCCTGTCCTTACTGGCATGATCCTTGTGCACCCGGATCTCCGGGAAACGGGACTTAATGCCCATCCAACTACTGAGAATTTCGGATGCTGTGTCGGAGGAATTGAAGGTGACAATTACTGGGAAAAGGGAGGTTTCTTTTACAAGACATGCGCGTAGCCTTATAGTTAATAGGCTGGGGATGGCATGTCTTAACTATCTCAGAAACTATCTTTTTGAAGTTGGTAGCGGTGTCAGGAATTCCCCTAACTACTAAATTGTTTTCCCTTCTTTTATCTGCAGCAAATTGTTTGGCTGCGGATAAAATTTCCTCCTGTGAAAGTTTAAGAGCAGCCTTGGTGACTGGAGAAGGAGAGACTTTCTTAAGAGTAGATGGGAGGGCCGTAATTGAGGCTTTGAGTTGAATGATCTCATCGGAGTGTTTGTTGGATTAAATCTGTAGGGTAGATTGAGACTCAGCTAAATCATTGACAGATTTGCAAATATTGGTGTTACTGAGTTTGACATCGTTAAATAGATCTAATATGAGGTCTAATTTAGTATAAATTTTGGGGTCGGGCTTGGGGATAACACGGGGATGGGCGACAAGGGAAGAGTCTGATGACCAAATACAATTTATGCAGTTAAAATTAACCTTGCTAGTTGCCAGTTCGTTGTAGATAACCTCCGAGAGACCGGTACAGTTTTTATGGAATCAAGTGTTGCACCTGGAGCAAAGTATACCAGTCTTTACGAACTTACTACACCTCCGACGGCCACAAACCGCTACCTGAGAAATTTTTATTGATAGATTAAAAGTTTTTAAAATGTAATAAAAATAAAATATCACACGCAAAGCAATGTGATAATCGGGTTAAAGAGAATAAACAATGACTGATCAAGCACTATACATACAATTTGGACTTGAAACACAAATAGGCAATCAAAAATTGCACAATTATACACAAAAACACAAAAAGATACGCAAAAAACTAAGCAAATAACACAAAAAAAAACACGTAAACACGAAACACTTTTGCAAGCGCAAAAACAATAAGCAACTTTTGAGCGCACGTCACGCAAGCGTATCGTACGGATTCAAAGTAACCTGATTTCTATGAACGGTTTTTGAACTCTACAATTAGACCGCAATAACATACTCGAAATTTGTGGTGGAGGTTCAATATCATATGTTAGTCGCTATCAACCTAAAAAGTTTTTAATATTTTCAAAATGGTATAAAATGCTTAGAAATCAACCACAAGCGTAATTTTTTGTCACACATATCCTTATCAGTTAAGGGATTTTACATAGAAAGGTTTTTACTATAAAATGTTAAAATATCTCATTAATATCTGCAATTAAAATTTAATTATATTAATTAAAAATCGGGATAATGATACTATATTTTCCTTACTAGGCTTAATCAATATTGTTCATTTTTTCACTAAAGGTGACATTCAGCTAAACTATGTTTTTACTAATGCCACACAATACTATATTGCTAATTTCAATTTCAATTTTTATATAACAAAATTTATGCAAAAAAACTTAATTATTAGAAATTGCTATTTTGTGTAAAAAACAATTATAGTTATTATAACGATCTGAATACAAATAACTTTTTTCTTAATTGACTCAAACTACAAATGTTATTACTATAGTTAATTAATATAAAAATTAATTATGTTTTTTGTTTTTTGTAAAAAAATATTTTAATTTTTAAATTAAAAATATGTAATATATATTTATTTTAACTTTTTAAATAAACTAATTAGAACAAAAGCGTTAGCGCCATTTCAAATTAATTTAGCTCATATTTCATAGTAAATCTTTTATTTTGATTGTATATATTGCACTATTAATTAATTAATTAAATTGACATATTGTGGTTGTTAATTACACAGGAGTGTTTTTCATTATGTAAAGTTTGGTTAAAACCGTTAGAGAAAAGCATTAAATTGATTTTTATAATCATTTTCAGTTGTCTAAATGTATGAGTTTAATTAGCATTGATTTACAAGAAAACAAAATAGTAATTAATTATTTATTTTTTCGCTTAAACTAGTCGTTAATAATATTGTATATCCTGTTATGTTTACCATAGCTATTAACAATAAAATTACTTAAGAATAAGTAAAAGCATTAATTACGCTGAAGTTTGAGATATTTGGGGGCGATTGTATGAGTGTGACGTTTTTTCTAGATAAGGATTTTCTGTTTTATATTATTAAATGTACGTTGATTTCAAGTTAATATTTTTTAATTATAGACTAGAGCATTGATTATTATTATTATTGTAAAACCCTGTTGCTTCAAAAATAAGCATGGGGAAATAAGATATTAGTTACAGCAAAAAATACATCGTTTCATAATTCAAAACGAACAAGGGACAACAAAATGTTTCCATGTATTCGAACATTTTGCCAAACGTTTTGTTTGATCCTTTGAAACATTCACTTTAATTAGATCTTTTCGAATGGTTTTTAGACAAGTTTTTTGTAGTTTACCAACCTTTTTTTAGCCTTTTTTATGTATGCATTCAAAAACCATTTTTACTGGTTTTTCGAGTGCTAAACGTAGAATTAGACCAAGTAATTTTCTTTGCTTAATTGTAATGAAGTCATCTAGTGAACGAGAATTAGTTCATCTTAATCTATTTATTTGAAATTTGATCACACCAGGTAATATTAAAAATACTTCTAAGACACCGGCGATGTTCGCATCTATGTTTTACTTTTATTTGTTCTAAAACATTACGTGATTTGTGTTTAAATTTTTATTAAAAGTTTAAACAATTATAGGGCTATTAAAAGGATTATTAGATAGAAACTATTTTTATAGATTTTCTTATATGTATATTATATTATTTTAGAAAAATAAGTTTAATATATTTTTAATTATCAACTTATAAACTAAAAAAATCACAGGGTTCGAATCCTATCACCGGCACTAAAATACGGGCCCACGTTCGGCTTCGCCAAAATGTCCACTGCTGAAGGATGTTTTTCGTAAAACATTCAAAGTAGTAAACATAAAATAAAAACAAATAAATAATAAATAACATATAATCTTAAAAGTTAAAGTTTCATACTTTTGACGATATACATAAAAACGTGTTTTTAAAGGTATGTTATGTAGTTTTTACACAAAAGTATTTATTGCGATTAAGATTTTAGTTATTGTAGATTATTATTTTTGAAAGCAAGTAGTTTTAATTGGAATTAAAATAGAAGTTAAGATGTTTATGACAGTTGCCTGTGGTTTTGCTGTAATTGATAAATGCTATTTGATAAAAGATGAGTTGGTATCTAATATAAGTTAATAATTTTAGGGGTAGAGTGGAAAGTTTGATAGTAGTTATTAAAGTCATCATTAGTTTATACATTTAACTAAGCTGGGGTGACAGATGAAATTAGACCACTAGACTTAAAACTGAATGAGTATGGGCTTTAGTAACATTACCAGCAGTAAATGTGGGCCCTCGTTTGGCTTTGCTAAATATACGTTTATTGAAAAATGTTTTCAAGCATATACGAAATCAAAACTAGGTATAATTAAAAAATGTGTGATTTATTTTTTATTTTTAAAAGTTAGATTTGTTTTGTTATAAATTAATTTTTTAGAGAAATGCAATTGTTCCATGAGTAATCGTCTGTTAACTGGTGGTGAATATCCTCAAGGCATCCTTGACGTAATTGAAGGTGTCATCGGTTATTTGGGGTTGTCTGTAGGATATTCATCTATAGAATATGCTGCATTACGTGTGCTTTCCAATCTCTATTTTTCATGTAATATTTACGAATGTTTGTATTAATTGTATTTTTGTTGTATATATGTACACATTTAAATATTTTTTAAGAAAAAAATATTTTTAATTTATTAATCTAAAAATGATGTCACTTTAATATTTTTTGGTTTTTCAAATGTAAAACTCAGGGTTATTTATTGATTAACGTAACTGATATAATTTAGTAGTTCAATAATTGTTTAGTTTTATTTGATTTTCTTACATGCTGATATACTGCTTATGTAAGCATTACATATATATATATATATATATATATATATATATATATATATATATATATATATATATATATATATATATATTATATATATATATATATATATATAGTTGCTGAAGATTTAGCTATCTCTGCATTAACAAACGCTGAAAGTGCTGGACGCACCTCAATATTGCTGAGTGATATTGTTCTGGGTTTAATAGATATTGGATTTGATCTTACTTTGCTGGATGAAATTCCTCGTAAACGTATATACAGAGGTTGTAAAGAACGTAAGTTTGATTGTAAATTTTGTTAGATATTTGATTAATTTATTTATTAAATAGAAAAATGATATCACTATTAATAGCTACATGTTAATTCAATTTTTTTTATTTAATTAAAAGTTATTTAAAAAAGTGAAAGATTCAGTCAGCGTTTCTCCAAACCTTACCTCTCGGATTTTTCAGCTAGGTTATAGTTGGATAAAGTTATCTGCGCCACTTATTAGTCATATTTATTTGTTGAATTTAAAGACTAATACTGTTGAGTTATCCAAGTCTATTTAAGAGATAATACATATAGGATAGTATAGTAAGTTTATTTTATAACGAATATTGGAGTAGAATTGGTGGTAAACAATCAATAGTAAAGTTGGACAATACATGTGTTTATATGGTGTAAGAGACGATGTTATAAACTTAGTCGTTTCAACTATTTATATTTAACTACTTAAATATCAAGTATTATTGTGAGAAACTACATTTCCTCTAATAATGTAGCAGTTTCTATTGTGTAGAAACTTGTTTTTATATAATATGGATCTATATTCTTCTTGTCGTAAACCAATTGGTTTTATTATCTAGATTCCTCAATTACACATTTTAAAATGTGTTTTTGATCCAATTGCTATTTTTTCAACATTTTATTTAGCTCCTGCTATTGGCTGCTCGAAAGGTTTGACCAATACAAGCGTTTTGGGTGCTGGAGGTACTACCATTATACCTCGTCCCTTGTCCTTAAAATCTAATTGGTCTGCTAATTTGCGACTTGGCAATTTGAGTCAAAGCAGTGTTGATTCGTCTGCCGCTGTCCTGCCTCCAGCTCCTTCTCATTTGCAACTGCCCGCTTTGCCCGAACCTCATACATTTTTGCATACAAAAGTGAAACGTGCACCATTTGTCACAGATCCGGGCTCGTTGCGACGACGAATTGCCAGTCAACGAACCAAAGTTCAACAGTCACTTGTCAAGTTTTTGGCTCGTGTACAGCCCGTTCAATACCTTTTTCCAGGAGACGCCGATTCGTTTATGAGTAATTTTTTATTACCTATTTTGGCAATGGAATGTAACAGGTGCCAATGATTCTGAGGATTTGAGTAATACTTATAAAATCTCAATTTCCAATGATGGTGAAACTCCTGACTGTTCATCCTCCACGTGGTGCATCCTGGACTAGATACCCACAGGAATCTAGACTAATATCGACAAGGTCCGAGTGCACAGCGGTATAACTGTGCTTCCGCTACAGCCGGTGGGTGCGAGTATACACCCAAAATATTTAAAAGGTATCTTAAGGTATACTTATACAATATGTAGTCCTTGGGATAAGGCAAATAACCCTGACAAAAATCAGACGGCCTTGTCAATCTTTGCGAACAGTGGCAACGTCACAAGGATGCCGTCTTCTAGCCAAGAAACTTCGTTATTCTTGTACGCTTATCGAGCAATCGTAGTGGATCGTTTATATGCCTTATAAATATTTTGACCGGTTGACGTGCGAAAATGGAAGCACTGAGATATTTTGTAGTATCCTGCTTTAGTTACTTATTTTAGGCATATTCAACTCTTATTAATACATACCTACGATAATACTTTATCAATACACATCAAGTAACATTATTCACAAAAATAATTTCTAATTGTAGCATATAACAGCATCTATTCTTGCAATAAATGTTCACTACTGAAAGATGTTTTCCGTAAAACATTCAAAGTAGCAAACATAAATAAATAAATAAATGGTGGCATTTACTAGAACTTAAATTAAGAGCACATAACTTGTTGAAAAAATAATTTTATTAACTAAAATACATGAATATGTGAAAAAAGAGTTGCAAACTTTGTAATGTCAATAATTTAAGGAACATTCACTGTCTTTTATAACTTCCGCCAGCCATTTCCAATCTCAGTCCATCATGGTAACAAAAAAATCCTTTGAAACTCGATTTTTCATAACATAAACAATATTCCCTATAAGTAATACATTATTTTACAACTTGTTAACACACTCTTTAAAAAAACTAAACATGAAATCAATAACACTTAAATCTGGGATGTTGAGGATGAAATGTACAAAGGTCCGTTTTTTGTAACTCCAGACACTTCCCAGTGCATTATCTATGCAGATAACACACGTAGGCAGCTTATTTTGCAAAAATTTGTAACCTTGAGCAAAATCCACGCTACACGACTTTGGAATTTTGAGTGCGAAATCCGTAAATAACGGCACTCAGTTTTTCAATTGCATCTTATAAAATTATTCAAGATTAACTTCATACTTTTTGGTAAACTCCATTAATCTGAATCTTTGTGTACAGCTAAATAGAACATAAATGATCCCAAATTAAAAAAAGGTTTTAGCTATTTTATGCATTTTTTGAAAATCCAATATTAAAAATGTTCTAAATTTTCTTTATATGCTTCCTCCAATTCTATTACTCAATTTCTTTTTAATTTTGTAATAAAATTAATATGCTTTTCGCTTGTAGATTCCATTAGCTGATCAAAATTTAGCGTTATCCTATGTAAATTGATAGAATAAACTAGACAAAATTACCCCAAAAATGTACCAACATTTTCAAACCATCCACATTGACTTTATTTATTAAATTAGGTATTTTTTATTGTCCCATTTTTATAAAACGAAGAATGTTTAAAATTATTTATATCAAATTATTAAATTGTTTTATTTCACTAACCGATTGCTTGGTGCAAAATGTTTTGTTTATATGAGGCACGTATTTTTAGAAAAAATAATATTTATTTTTAGAGAAATAATAATTTAAAAATAATTTTTTTAATTAATTAATTATATATATATATATATATATATATATTAAAAATTAAAACAATTTAAACTTTCCATTGTGAAATAATTTCAATTTGAATATGGCAGGCAGTCATTGTTTTTATTAAAAAAAACGTTTTTTTACAAAAGTTTTATAAAATGTAAATTTTTTAAATTATTTTTAAAATACTAAATAATGTATTCTAAAGACAAAAATAAAATTTTTTATATATGTAAATGGTTCGCTCCCTATTGTAATGAAGAGGTGACCACGTCACCAACCAAAATGAATGAATGTAACATTTCTTTTGTTGGTTTTGTTGCTTGAATGTTTCTGGGATAGCCATTTTTTAGCAAGTGGGGACATTGAACATCGCGAAACAAAATGTCGCATTTAGTTTTATCACTACACGTCATATCCTCTAGGTGATGTGAGTTTAGCGATGTAGGTGCTTGTGCTATTTCTAAATGATTGATCAGCCTAAAAGAAAGTTATTATATTGACAAACATTTGCTCATTGTGTACATTGTATAATTTTGAAGTTATCGAACCCAAGAAATCCAGTCGTCCTTACCTAACGGCTTTGTTGGCCGATCTCAACGAAGACATGAACGACGTTGGGAAAGACGAAATGCTGTCGATTTCGGGTGCGTATAGCCAATTGAAAGGGCCCAAACGGTTGGAGTCGCCCGTAACACCGTCGAACAACACAAATGAAATTGTCAATCCTTTTTTGTTAAAGCCGAAATTTCCCGGTTATTGACGCTTTATTTCGATATTATATATATGGAAGAATTACCTGTGATGTTTTGGTTTTGTATAATATAATATTCACATATAACGGTTTTAGTTTTATTTTTAATTTTATCTTGTCTATTTATTAAGTTGGTGTTTGGTAATTAAATCTGTTTTGTGCTATCAGACGATTTGTTTACTTTTTAAATTTATTTTATCCGAAAGGATTCTAATGTTTTTTACAAATTGAATAATACTCGAGAAATTTCCTTTTTTGTTTGTGGTACTTCGTAGACTTAGATCAGGAAGCAGGGCTTTTACTTTTTCGGTCGATAAGTGCTTAAAAGTGCTCAAAAGGTATTTTAAAGTATTCGAATATTACATGCAATCGGTTGGGTCATGGGAAACTATTATGATCAACAATTTGGACTACAGGTCTTTCTTCTATGTATAATTACAAAATTTCAGTTGAGTACGATATACGAGATAGAGTCTGCTACTGTCTCCACTAAGGGGGCTGGCAATTACCTGTACATGAAAGAAACATCAGTATATCTGCCAAACTTACTACTTCAGTTATAGTTAAAGAAATCCGCCCGGAAAAGCAGTAAATTGTACATTTTAATGCATCTTGTTTTTGACCGGATACGTAATACATTTCGGCTTATTCTGGAATGTGGGGAGCTAAAGTTTAGGGTTGTAAAAATATAGCTTTTATAGTCTACCCATCAGCTTTTATCACACCGAACCAAAAACGTCTGCAGGGATGGTATGTTACGCAATGGAATCTGAATAAAAGTGCAATTGCTGCAATGGGGGGTCTAACGAGTCACACACACGTTCCCCCTAATTGCTAAGATGTTCTCTTTTGAACGGTTAAGCAGTTGGAAAACAAATAAAACAAAAAGTACCTTGAATTCTATTGCTCATATGCAAAAACATGTCAATGTAGATAAATGGTTAAAGCACTGTATGTTGTACACATAGTCAACAGCTTTATGTGTAGTCGGGAAATAGAATACTTAAATAGATTTTTGTTCAAAGTTAACTTACATAAATTACGTTTTTTTGGCACTTATTCAGTAAATCACATTAATCATTGCTCAGATAAAAACGACTAATAATTTTATAAAGGGGTTGATATTGTACTGTTTTCTTTTCAATTAGGTATATGAATATTTAGTTATATAGTTGCACATACTGAATAATGATAACATTTTGAGCGTTACTTGGACAATAATACAAGCATCACTGCTATATATGTGCCGGGGTGATCTGACGGTACAGTATTCGACTTAGACCTAATGGATATGGGTTCGAATCCCCACCACCGACCCACTAAATGCAGGCCCACTTTCAGCTTTGTTAAAATGTCCACTGGTGAAAGATGCGTTTCCTGTGTAAAACATTCAAGTAGTAAACGTCAATATATTTCAAATTATATTTCAAAATGTCACAATTAATGTTATTGATAAATTGGATGATAATCATTCATGTACGAGTATTTGAGAGTCGGTTTTAAATCTATCCAGTTGTTGTATACGATTTTCTATAGTTTGTAGTAGTTTGGTTTCTTCTAAAAACTTTTCAAAAAACTTTTGCATTTGTTTTTCGACATTTTCAAATTCGTCTGGAACATTGGATGGATTTGCAGAAGCGTTGGAAATGATGATACTTGAGCCTAAGTCGTTTTCCATCTGAGGAGTATTACTCGAAATCGCACTGTTGATCAATGATTCTGGTTCACTATTTTCTATCTATATATTCAAATCAATATGATATATTTGATTGCATAATTTACCAAATACTAATGGCTGTCTAAAAATGGCATCTATTATGGTAAAAGTCCTAGTGGAAGGGATTATTTACTTGGTTTGTAAGCATTTCAGAACATTGGACAATTAGTATTTAATGAAATTTCTTATAAATAATAAATTTACAAGGTCTGCTTTGACTATTCAGTAGTTCAGTGCCTAAAGATTCGGCTTGGCAGCAGATAGGATGTAGGTTTAAGTTCGTGTGTGAGACTTGAAAGGTATGTACTACCGGTGACTCCAAACAACCGTAGAGTACTCCTAGTTGGCTCAAACCAAGTAGATATATTATTCAATGAATCTAAGAATTATAATTTATCACCCTTAAAAACCCTATAATTAAAAGGAAAACTGTTACTAATTTATATAATGATTGTTAAAATCCTACATGAAAAATGGGAAAAGCAATGAATTATCTGTAGCACCAGATCGTTATATTTTAATGTAAAAATTAATTTTGTTGTTTGTTTCATTGTACTTAGCAATAAGTTGTATTTGTTTTAAAATGTACAGTTTTAAATGTTCTATTTTAGACGACTTACGTTGCATGTTACTGATGACTTTCTTCTGATTGAAGACGACCTTCTTTTACTTTTTGTCCTTTTCGATTTTTTGCTTTTGCTTTTATTTGATGTAGGAGAAGCAGCTAATGTGTAAATAATTTATAAGTATAGTTAAATAAGATGTAAAAAGTTGAACAATGAATGTTAATTAAATCAATGTTAAAGCTTTTATTTATATAACATATTGGAATAAATTATTAGGAACACGAAATTAAACTAGTGGATAACTATTTTTAATGGAATATTTATTGTATTTTCAGCTTTTTTATTTTTAAAAAATTTTATGTTTGCTACTTTGAATGTTTGCACGAGAAACATCTTTCAGCAGTGGACAATTAGCGAAGCCAAACGTGGGCCAGCATTTTATTACCGGCGATGGGATTTGAACCCATCTCCACCGATGTCCGAATTCGAGCGCTGTACCGCTAGACCACCCCGGCATAAAATTTGTTTTTTTATTGTATAATTGGGCCGACCACATAAATCTTTTTTTTTCAAATTACACATTTCTAAACATTTTATTAATAATTTACTTTAGCCCATTTTTGCATTGTTCTAGGAAACTTTCGTAGTTTTAAAAAAAGCAAGCATTTCAATTTTTAATTTCTATCGATTCCGTTATATTGTTTACCTTTAACTTTTCCTGAATCAAGAGATTCAAAATTTACCATAATCAGAAGATACACAACACTTATTTCTACATCTTTAGCAATTAAGTACGTCCTGTCTTATTTGATAACATGATAGTTACTCCATTTCTTCCTCACTGTACAGCAGTTTATGTCCTCCAGCTAGATCATTTGCTTTCTTGCCGTTCCTCCTTGTCTCTTGGAGGTGGAGTATATTCAGCTTTCCTTTATTTATTAGTCCAGATATTTCTTTTTCTTTGCCTATTAGCGGTCTAATGTTTCAAGTGCCCACTCTTAACTTCCATTTTTTACTTCTCTCTTAAACTAACGCTTTCGCGGATTCATCATGAAACAGCGTTTTCCCTTTCTAAATGTTTTACTGAAAACATCTGTTGTGGACATTTGAGCGAAGTCAAACGTGGGCCCGCATTTGGTGCCAGTCGTGGGTATCTAACTCATGCCCACCCAGGTTCGAATCTAGCGCTGTACCGTTAGATCACTTAGTCGTCATGGCCGTTGCTTACGGGGGACGTCATCGGATGACTATTAAAATGCTTTCTCGTGTTTGTTTACAGCCGGATGTCTTTCCTGACAGAAACCTTCCTCCTTTATCAAGGCTTAGGAATGGCTAAATTGGTTCGTTTTCGATCCTCTCTAGGCTGGGTTCCACATACTTTAAGTATACATTTCATGATATGAATCGTGACGATTGGTCAATTTTGTCACTTGATTAATTTGTTTAACTGTTATTTTGTACTTTTACTTTCTTTTTTTCATTTTTATCACTTTAAATGTTTTACGAGAAACGCATCTTTCAACAGTGGACATTTTGGCAAAGTCGCAAGTGGGCTTGCATTTAGTGCCAGTGGTGAAATTCGAACGCATATTCACCAGGTGCAAATCGACTGCTGAATCGCTAGACTACTCCGGCACTAATTATATTTCATGTGTGTATCCATATGCTAATTATATCTCTAATGACTTATTAAAGTTTATATCAATAATAATAATAATAATAATAATAGTAATAAATACATAAATCTATCCCAGGAATAACATTGGTTTAGTTGCTAGCCTATTATCCCAATGATTGAATTTAAATCCAACAATTAATGTGCAATGTTTGCCCGGCCTAAATATTGACCTACTTACCGACATGTGTTATTAGTAAAACATCCAAATAGCAAAATAATAACCACAAAGTATCAAATACTTCTATACTCTTTTTCCTCCCCAATAATAATGAAAAGGTGCATACTTTCACTCATGAGGTCTGTATTCATTTGGGTTTGCAAGGTGGACACGGTTTCGGTAATCGTCTTGTTTGCCATGGACATGTCGTCTTTTTTAGATAGCCAAAGTATGGAACATTGTAGCATTACTTCGAAAAAGTCGAAAAACGTCAACTGACAAAAATAATCAACCGCAATTGCAATTCTATTGAAATTTATTACAAATATCTCTTTTTTTCTACACTTCATAATTAAAATTTAAAGTTGACCCAACTTTTTTATAATTTTACTTAAATTTGTCTTTTAATAACACAAGTTGGTGACAGAGTCACCTCTTCATTAGTTCCAACTTCGTATAGCATGTCGAATTTCTATACGAAGAGGCTGTTGGATACAATTTGAAATCGGGGGGAGATAAATGAAATTGGTTGTCTAGTAGACCACTTCCTTGCAACACGACGCCAGTGTTCACAGGAATTGACGAGGTGATCTTTGGGGAAATTGGGTGCTGACGTCGGTTGACTGATCTACCAACTTAATGGGTTAAGTATGAGATACATTTTAAGCATCTCGAGTATATGCTAGCACCCATTCACTAAGTGGGACTCTAGTAAATTTTCCGTTATATCACTGTACACTCGGTCCCTTGAGTTATTAGTCTAGATGCAAGTGGCACCTAGTCCAGAATACACTACGTGGAGATGACAATCGGGAATATTACTATCATCGGAATTAGAGACTTTATGATCATTACTCAAATAATCAGGATTATCAGCATTCTCCCTAATTATCAATTAATTAGAAGTATTAACTGCTACCAACTTTTTAATAATTATATATATTTTTTAGACAAGTAGATAATAATTTTTATATTTTTGATAATCAGTTTAATTCGTATTTTGTTATTTTGTGTTATTTTAGCTTATCATACCACCGGCACTAAATGCGGGCATGCGCTCGGTAACGCTAAAATGTCCACTGCTGAAACATGATGCATTTCCCGTAAAACATTTAAAGTAGTAAAAATATAATAATAATTAAAAATAAAATTAAACTTCTAATTTTTGAAACGTCAATTTTTTAATTAATTTAAAATTTTATATTTGAAACAATCTTACAAAGAATATTTGTAACAAATCATAATTAAAAAATTATTTAAAATAAATAAAAACCTACTTGAGTATCCAAATTGTAAGATTCAATAGTACCAGCTACGGGGTTATAAGAACAGAGAATTTTTGTAACTTCAGTGGGTGTGACTACTGAATTGTACAAATTCATATCCTATTGTTTAAAATTGTGCAAATACTTTTTGGTCAAAAGGCCAACTTTAAACATTAGTAAAAATAAAATTACAATATTATTTATCGAAAAATTAATCCATATAATTATTATTGGGATGCTAATGATCCTGAGGATTTGAGTAATGCTTATAAAGTCTCAATTTCCAATGATGGTGATATTCCTGACTGTTAGTCCTCCACGTGGTGCATCCTGGACTACGTATTCCTAGGCATCTAGAGTGATAACAGCAGGGTCCGAGTGCACAGCGGTATAACTGGGCTTCCGCTACGGCGGGTGGGTGCGAACATACACCCAGGATACTTAAAAGGTATCTAAATGTATACGTACATCATATGTAGCCCTTGGGCTAAGGGAGATAACCCTGACAAAAAATCAAGCGGCCTCGTCAATCTTTGCGAACAGTAGCGACGTCACAAGGATGCCGTCTACCAGCCAAGAAACTTTGTTATTCTTCCACGTTTGTCTACGCTTGTCAAGCCATCAAAATCGATCGTTCTACATGTCGTATAAATATGGGAAATAATGAAGAGGTGATCACGTTACCAACCAAAATGAATTATTGTAAAATTGGAATTAAAAAGGATAGATGATAAGACTAAATCAAACAACCTAGGTTTTACACACACATACATATATCCTTCAGCAGTGGACATTTTAGTGAAGCCGAACGTAGACCCGTATTTAGTGAACGTGGTAGGATTCGAACCCCCATGTCCACCAGGTCCAAATCGACCGCTATACAACTAGATCACCCCGACACCCGTATAGATATATATGTATAAATAATTACCTTAAATATAAATAAAAGCATACGCATTGTCAACATATCCATATTGTTTGTATTCTAAAAGTTGAAAATAAAAATTTTAATTACAGTTGTATGAATATTAATAACACAACAGATTTATGCTTATATATCCCTATGCTTCTTTCTGTACATTTAAAAAAATCCATAATCAGACAACGTTGTACTAATTAAAAAATGTTATAAACATCAGCAACTAGTATAGATGCAATAATAAAATGAAGCAAGTAACGAAATCACATTTTCATTCCAATACTTTTTAATTGTAAATAGTATATAAAAAATACGTCATAAAAACTGCTCAATTCTTTTAGGAATATAAAGTAGTGCATTGTTTATATTATTGATGCTAATAATCCTAAGGATTTAAGTAATACTTATTAAGTTTCAATTTCCAATGACAGTCTTATTCCTGTCTGTTCCTCCTCCATGCGGTGCATCCTGGGCTAGGTGAGCATAAGTATCAAAACTAATAACAGTAAGGACCAAGTGCACTGTGGTATAACTGGGTTCCCGCTTTAGCGGGTGGGTGTAAAAGCATACACCCATGGTACTTAAAAGGTATCTTAAGGTATACGTATACCATATATAGCTATCGGGCCCAGGGAAGATAACTCTGACAAATAATCAGGCGGCCTCGCCAATTTTTGCAAACAGTGGCGACGTCACAAGGATGCCATCTACCAGTCAAAAAACTTTGTTATTCTTCTACATGTTTGTGTTACGCTTATCAAACCGTCAAAGTCGATTGTTTTATATGCCGTATAAATATGGAAAATAATGAAGAGGCAACCCTACGTCACCAACCAAAATAAATGAATGTAAATAGTAAATGCACACCTTATTGTACAATTGCACTAAAAACCGATATGCCTGAAATGTTGGTTGGGCATAATTCATAACTTCAAATGCCATTTTCGAATGTTGAAAAAACGAGTTGGAAACGACACATGCATTGGGCAAAACAGCCTCATCCAGTAGCCATAGCAATGCATCACTCGGTTTGCTTTACAAAAGTGGACATGATGAAAATAAAAAGTTATCATAATATTTGTAGCGCTACTAGTATTTAACAAATATTTTATTGATTATATTATTTTGTAAATCTTATTTTAACATGTTTATTTTTTAATATGTACAATTCTCAATTTTTGTCAATATTATATTTATTGTATTACTGCACCGAAGGGTGCGACATACATTCTTTGGCGTGCCTTTGGATTATAACGTGGTTTGTGTAACTGTATTTGTCCGTTTATTTCATTTTTTCTGTGCTGCATAATTGTATTAACTATTTTTAATTTTAATACATTTAGTATTGAAGTTTATGTTTTGATATAACAATTACGAAATACTTGATGATTCATGTCCTTTATATTAAGTCAAGAGTTAAATATTATTATATTATTATATTATTATATTATTATTATATTATATAACATAAATGTGCACAATAAAATTTGGCATAATTTTTTATTTTATGTTTGCTACTTTGAATGTTTGCACGAGAAACATCTTTCAGCAGTGGACATCTTAGCGAAGCCAAACGTGGGTCCGTATTTTAGTGCCGGTGATGGGATTCGAACCCATGCCCACCAAGGTCCAAATTCGAGCGCTATACCGCTAGACCACCCCGGTATATATATACTGTCAATAAAATTTAAGCATGGTTTAGTGAGTCATGTAAAAAATTGCCAAATACATACAAACTTTTATTTTCTTTCGTTTTTGACAAATCTGTTGGATTGTATAAATTACATGCTAGAATGACAAGTATATTGACAAACGAACTGAACGAAATCAATTTATCTGGATTTTGAGATTCACAATTGTCCTCTGCTCCAAACGATATTGCTTTTTGTATACAAAATTAAAATTTAATACAATTTTTAATACAAGTCATTTTATAATTTTTAATAATTATTCTGATTATTTGTAACAAATGTTTTAAATAAAGCCTCAAAATTTCACTGATGTGTTTATCATTAGATGTCTCTTAACATTCATTCATTACATTTTGGCTGGTGGCGTGGGGTCGCCTCTTCAATATTTTCCATATTTATACGGCATATAAACGATCGATTTCGGTGACTTGATAAGAGTAACAAATATAGAAGAATAATTAAGTTTCATGACTGATAGAAGTATCCTTGTGACATCGCCACTTTCGCAAAAATTTGACAAGGCCACCTTATTCTTTGACAAAGTTATCTTACTTAGCCCGACAGCTATATATGGTATACGTATACCTTAAGATACCTTTGAAGTACCATGGGTGTATGCTTGCACCCACCCGCTAAAGTGCGAACCCAGTTATACCGCTGTGCACTTGGTCCTTACTGTTATTAATTTAGATGCTTATGAGCACCTAGTCTAGGATGCACCGCATGGAAGAGGAACAGTCAGGAATATGACCATAATTGGAAATTAAGACATTATAAGTATTACTTAGATCCTCAGGATGATCTACTTTATATTCCTGAATAAATTGAACAGCTTTTATTATGTATTTTTTATGTACTATTTACAATTAAAGGTATTGGAATAAATAAATTTATTTTAAGTATAATATGAACTAGCACACCTTTAGTCAATACAAAAGTTTATATTCACAATTTATATATATATATATATATATATATATATTATATATATATATATATATATATATATATATATATATATATATATATATATATATAGTTCAATAATAAGGATACAAATACGATTTTAATTTCAGGCAAATTTGATTTTCACTAAATCGAGTGTTAAAATATTTAAAGCGGTTTATTGAATATCCTTAAAACGAAACAAAAACAACTTACACATCATGTGATCAAGAGTAGCCAATGTGAAGCAGTGATGCAATTTACAGTCCTTGATCATTTGGCAAAATTGAATAAGGTGCAAAATAAATGTGTTGTCTGGCAGTTGAGAAAAACCAAGTTTTCCGTAAAATTGATAGATGCACCGCAACGACGCCAAATTTAGATTTATTATGTTTTGTAACTTGGAATACATAAATAATAAAAATTCTTAAATTTTGAACATTGTTAAAGTAGTATAAATTTATTTAAAAAAATTATATTTAACAAATCTTGGTATTAATTACATTTATTTTAGTACTTATTTTAATTGGTTTGTAAATAAAACAATTGAAATTATTATTATTATTATTATTATTATTATTATTACTATTAGTAGTAGTGTAGTAGTAGTATTAGTATTAGTATCATTATCATAATTATAGTAAAGTTTATTAGTATATTTAAATTGTTAACATAAATATTAATTGTCTATCATGAAAAATAAACGCCTTAATATAAATAATCCATTTTTAGTACACTGAATATTCCAAAAGTCAACATATTACATTAAAAAAACCGTAATAATAATATTTAATGCTAACTGTTTTATATAAACAATATAAAATATTGTTTATTTTAAATCTGATATTTGTATGGTAATGTAAAAGTAAATTTTATACTGATTTTTAAATCGTAAAGCTGGTATAAAAATTTTTAAAAATAATATTAAAATTATTGCATTAAATATTTGAAATATGTAAAACATAATATAGAGTACATTTTGAAATTCTTTTTCATTTCTATAAATGGAAGCCAAGTGAGGTTTCAAATAATGTTCCAGCAATTTGCTGTCAGATGTATCAAGTTTACTCATTATTTTATTTTTTTCGTTTTCCGTAATAAAATCTAGTGATGTGATATATTAAAAAAAAGTTTATTAGTATACGTTGTTTTTAAATAATATTTGTATTTTGCATTTTATTACAATGTTTTAATACTCTTCAAAAATTAAATCGTCTTGAATGTTGTCAGTACAAATAAGAAATTTGTAAAACAATTTATTGGATAAACACTGTATATTCATTATGTTTATTACAGCAATTTTTTGTTAATTTTTGCTTAATAATGGACATTAGTACATATAAAATAATTAATTTTTTAAAAAGATTCTATTGCAGAACATAATAAAATTTTGATTACTTAAAGATATCATTTGTATTAAAAATTTATTATTATTATCTAATTATTAGGTCTAATGTTTTAGGCTGTAGATAGATATTCAAAACCAAAAACATGTTTCCAGTTTACAGAAATTGGAATGGTTAATTTTTTATATTTTAGGACAAAAAAAATTTTTTCATTATTCTTTCAATAGTTATATATATATATATATATATATATATATATATATATATGAATAGTTTTTCATAAACAAATTATAAATTTTCTTAAGGAAATTGTATAGAAATTGATATAATAAATAAAAATTTCATAATATTGTAAACATAATTTTTTTAATATTTAGCTACAATTTAGCTACAACGATTAATTATCCACACTTTTAGTAGCACTATTTTTCTGCAATTAATTTTTAAATATATTGTAAATTTTATAAATAAATATGCTGTATTACAAATAAATAAATGGATAAATTATTGCTTTCGCATAAGTTAGTAAAAGTAGATCAGCATCAATTCGTTTACAAATATCCTAAATGTAGTTAAATGTTCCAAATGGTCCAGTCCCGATTTCAACCTATAAGTTGTTATTACCAAGGAGGTATTTTGCTCATAAATACACAAATAATATGAGCAAATTAAATAGGTTAAACATTTTATTTTTATGGATTTAAAACGTTTACCTTTTAAAATGGGTACTCTTGTGTCGGTTTTGTGCAACTCCTGGTTACTAAAGTTAATTGAAACATCTTGGTCTTTCAGGTAAATTGGTTGATCGTTTTCAAAACATCTTTCGTAAATGCATCCATCTTTTAGAATTAACGTTCCCTAAACATGAAAAGAAACTTAAACGTATTAAACAAAGGCTAAATTGTCGGTTCAGTGGTGTAGTGGCTATCACGTTCGCCTCACACGCGAAAGGTCCCCGGTTCGAACCCGGGTTGAACCAATTCTGTTCATCTTTTGTCTAAATGTAAGTAAACTGTTTACATTCAATAGTAATAATTATTGTAGAAAGGTGTGTAATAACGTTCATCATTATCTTCCAGCCTTATTCTTTGGTCTAAAAAGGCTATTTTCAAATATGTAATTGTCAACATTTCACGTTTCTGTAACAGTGGATTATATTCAGTACGGTTTAGAAATTATTTGGTCTGTACTATACACGAGTTAACATGGCAAGATTTTGAAACTATTATTGGCCCATTAAATGAGACCAAAAATAATGATAACAGGTCTTTATGACTTTAGTTATTTTCTTAGACTTTACATTAAAGGTTAGAAATTAAAAATTTTGTGTGCACTTCCAAATATTTCCATGCATACTAGTGTTGGTGGGTACAGCCTTATATTTATCCAAAGCAGCGAATGAAGCATATATAATTTGTAAAATAGTGAACGTCTTTTATCAACGTTTTTTAAAAGTATACTACATATTATTTGCCGCAATTACATTACAATATGCTTGACATAATCACAATTAAATGAAAAAAACATTCACTCAAGTTGAATTGCTACAATTTAATTATTTTAAAAATAATTTAAATATCCAATTCAATCAAATGTAATTTATAATTAATATAACTAACTTTTCCATGCTTTAAATTATCTTTCCAGTAACCGACATATTTAGTTCCATTGGGATAATGAAACGTTCCCAAACCAAATCTTTTACCATTAACCCATTGACCATCGTAAACATTTGGTAGAGAATACTGTGATGTGCGAACCCTTAATATATGCCAAGCATAACACCCAAGTCCGTGCTACAATGAAAAAACAGTTTTTACTTAAACTAATTAAATTGTTAATAATTATATTACTCAAATGTTATTGAGTAATATATTTTAAATAAATGTATTATTATTATTATTATTGTCTTGAATGCTTTGTTAGTAACTTTCAGCAAACAAATAAATAAATAACATTTATTAAATAAGTGATACCATTTGTCCATTACACCAACTTCCAGCATAAACTTCATCTCGATCATTCCAATGCATAGTTCCCTCCCCGTGACGATTATCATTATTCCATTGACCTTCGTACGTAACTTTATTTGAATATTGGTATAAACCATAACCGTGGCGATGACCAAAAGACCACTCACCGTCATAAAATGAAGATCCGTTGAGGTTGTAAATTAGTTTACCCTATTAATATTTTTAAAAATTACATTACATTATTTACAATAAATAACGGAATTACCTAATTTTTCATCAAGATGGAATTTATTATTCAAATATTTAGGTATAATATTAATCTACTTTGATAAACTTTTAAATACCTGTAGCTAAATAAAAAAATATATAAATTATTTTCAAAACGGTATATATTTTTAATGATTTAATATATGAACAAGGGTATGCATCTCAAATAGGGAAAAATAAATTAAAGCATATTAATATTTTATATACCTATTTGTCTAAAAAAATAATTCTGACCCTAAATTATACAGTTTTGTTAATTATTGTAAGCATTAGCGTTTTTCTAAAAATTCTGTTTATTAAACAAAAACATTTTATTTTTATGTTTTCAAAATATATCACATTATATATATGTAAATGTATATTAAAAAACGGTAAAAATTATATATATAGTATCACTTATACACCATACATTACAAAAATAATATTATGAAACAACTAAAAATAATCTCACTTTATTATGCTTTTTGCCGTTATTCCATTGACCATTGTAAATAAGCCCGGTTACATCAGTGTATGTTCCATTACCATTTCTTATTCCATTCAAAAATTCTCCAACATAATAACTATTATTATATTAAATTTAAATTTCAAACCTTTTATCAGACCACATAAGTTTACCAAAACCAGTTATTTTATTTTTTACAAATGTTCCAGAAAATTTAATATTTTTGTTTGTCCAAACAAACTCTCCCTGACCATGCAAAAATCCACATTCTCTTTCTCCCTTTTATAATAAAAATTACTTTATAAAAGTTATATTATTATAAAATAATGTTTTTTTTATCTTAAAAAAATTAAATTTTTAACATACAAATAAAAAAAGTTCTAACATAATATTTTAAGTTATATAAAAAAATATCGCAAGGTGAGGCGCGCGTCACGCTACACGTCCATTGGAGCGTTATTCATCCTTTTCTCTTTCCTTCTTTTTTGAAGATTATTGCAGTGTTTTTGCATTGTAATACGTAACTTGTTTTATTATTATTTTGCATATTTATAATTTTTGCTCGTTTTCTATAATTTGTTAACTTCCACTATCTACCTTGATTTTATCTTGATTTCAAATATTTTTTCTGTGACTAATCTCCCTTTACCTCACCATCCATTTTATTTCTCCCCCCCCCTTAAAAATTTAAGACAATTTGAGAACCGAGTACTAAAAAGCGTTTTGGCCCACTCAACTCGTGAAAATTCCTGATTCCTGAAGGCTTATTTTAAGACAATAAAATGTAATTGCTAAAATCAAATCAAATTCAAACATAATAACGCTTGTGTAAACCTGATAACGTACATAAAACACCTAACATTAATTAAAATAATAAAAACAGTAATAAAACAAAAACATTAAAAACAATAAATTTCGCAATATTTAAAAATTGTATAACACAGATAAGTTGTTAAAACTTATATTAAAAATGTAAAATTATGTATTAGAAACCGTAATATTGTAGACATGTTTTATTAATTAAAAATAAAAACATTTTGTTTACATATAAAAATATATTTAAAAAACTTTCCTAGAATAAATTATATTATAAAACATTTATCACAACTTAAACTGCAAATAAACCATTTAAAAACTTAATAATAAACTATTAGTTATTTTAACAATTAAAAATCAACTTAAAAATTTATTACATATATATATATATATTCCAAATAATGTGAAATGATTTAATTTACTTCATAAAAATTTCCATTTTTATATTTTATTCTTACATATTCTTTATTTTTATTTTTCTTTATTACATATAAACTAGAAATATAATTTTAAATAATACAAAATTTTTACACACCTTTCTATTATTAAGTCATTAATATTAAATAATTTAGAAAAATTTGTAATTTCTTTAATTTTTTCTTGTTTAACAATGTTATCACAATTAAAATTTTTATCATCTAATATAAAATCTTTCTCGTATGTTATTTCAATTTTAGGTGTAATAAACGACATTTTAAAAATATATACATAAATCTAGTTTCCAAGTTGTAAATATTTAATTAGTTAAATTAAACAAAACATTAATCTTTTATATAATTGTAATTAATTAAAAATATGTTTTATAATTTTTATTGTGTTTTTAGTTAATAATATTACTAAGTTTACAATTTTATTTTTTGTTATATATAAACCAATTTTTTAAATAAAAGTTTTTATTTAAAAAAAATGTTTACAGATTATTAGTTTACAAAAATTATTTATTTTGTTTTTCTATGTATTGTTATTTAAGTTTTTTTTATATATAAAATTCTTGAACCAAATCAAGTTGTTTATCCTCTTGATCTATTTTTCTTTGTTGACATTACATTTTTACATTTTATTGTTGTTGCTTTTAAGTGTTTATCAATAATTATTGTGGTTTTTTGTTCAATGTTTTTCTTTGTTTTTCTACTATTTTTATTAATTTAATTACAATTGGTTTTCTCAAAATCCAAATATAGACGGCGTAAATGAGGTTAGTTTGTAAAATGGATAAGGTTTTATTCTTGAGCAAATTATTATTGTTATTGTTATTATTATTATTATTATTATGGTTATTAGCTTAAATATTTCAGTAGAAGTAGCTTTCAGCACACAAAAAATGTGTACAATTATAAAAAATAATGCAACTAATAGTATGCAACATCAAAATAATAATAATGAAATAAGATTAGATTACATAAACTGAAAAACTTGAAATTAACTTATATTTAAAAGTTATGTGTTATACGATATGCATAAAGAGGCATAATTTTACTTAAAAAATGTACTATACATAGTATACATCAAATGTGAATGACTCATCTGTGAGCATGAAATCGGTTGAAAATATTGTACTTTTTTGGTTGTTTGTTTTTTGAAAATGGAACAATTTTGGAAGTTCTCTACCATTTTGCGATTTTACAACTGTTCATGGAATTAGTTAAAATTTGCATTGATGAAGAATATATAGGGGGTGAACACAGTTTTAGCATTTTGCATACTAAGCCCATCTGGACCTGATGGATTGATGGATTTGGAGTTTTGTATTATCTCTTTAAGTTTATATATAGATATTGGAACATCAGGCTCATCTTTAATGTCTAAGTTTTCCAGCTAAACGGGTTTTGCAGCATTGTTGTAAACAAAGTGTGCGTTAAGCGGGTTTACATCAAGTGAGGTACTAACAGCTTTTGTTTTTCCAAAAATTTAATTAATATTATTCCATATGTTTTTGGGGTTGTTGTAGGGAGAAAAGTAGAAGTTATTGACATTTTTGAATAAAACTAATCTTATTTCTTCACTTAAGGCTTACATATTTTACTAAGAAACGGTTGTGAACTTAGTATGCTACCTCCTTTCGTCTGCGTAGTCTTTTTGGCTTCCTCAATATCGTGTCGGTTGGTATTACAAGAATTTTGACTTTGGAGCAAAACCTCTCAAAATGACCTTTAACTAGCGTAACAAAACTATTTGTAACGGTATTCAAGCCACCCTAACTTTTTCTAATAATACAGTGCTGCTCAAGAGATATCTTCAGCTCCTTCAAATTTTGTTGTGATAAGTCTCGAGCAAACAAATATGATTTTGATTTGCGTTTTGTAAATTGCGTATAATTCTTTCTAGAATAGATTGTAGAAAGTGCTTAAACAATTGAGTGATCCGACGAAGCCAATAGAACAAGTGATTTAGCTTTATAAAATTGGGGAGCATTGGTAAAAACGCAATCTAACTCAGAGTTGCTTCTAGTATTAAAGTTCACTATGTCGGTTAAACCCATGGACACAAAATTATCTGTATTAGTATTGGGGTAATCAAAGGTAAGCAAAATCAGTTTATGGTCGTAAACAGTTATTAGGTAATTAAGAATATTTTGAAAACAAAATTTTACACTCGAAGTGATTTGCTGATGGTGGGATATATGTTTTAATAACATCAATACTTTTGTAATAAGTTAAAAATAGACACTTACAACTTACACCCAAGCATTCATTACCAAATTACAAAAAATTAAATTATACACTGGAGTTAGCAAATTTTTTTTATGTAAGTGACCAAACCATCACCACGCATTTTAACTCTGCTGCTTCTGTTGAGGCGATGTGTAGTAAATCCATCAATTATACTGGTTTATCGGTAAATAATTATACTTAATTATTTTAAAATAAAAAAGCTTTTGCTTGCAGGGAATGTTTTTAAAACAATGATTTACAAACACAAATAGTGGTTTCCTCTAATAATGAACTGAAACTAGATAATATTTATAATCAATTAAAATCCAATAATGCAAATGCTGAAGTAAATTATTGTATTAAATATCAAGCAACTGAGCAAAAGTTAAATAATATTTACTATTTTTTATAGTCATTCAATAATATTTTTAAAGACTGTAAACACGAGGATGAACTTGAGTTGAATGTTAAAACCTCTTTAGCAGTTATTAAAGAAACTTATGATAAAGTTTTGAATGCTTTATCTGTAATACCCAAATCCGTTCTAACACGTGTTGACGTTAGCAAGTTTTAAAACTTTTTTAAAAAGAAATTATTAATGCTTGAAAAAACTTTCTGTTAGTCTTCAAAAATCGGGAAATATTATTATTAAAGGTGTATCCAAAAAATGTATTAAACTGTCACGATTTTATCTTGCATATGATAAAGCAAGCTTTTGATACTGTATATAAATTTAAAGCTGTTAGAATTTGTTGTAAGGTGTCTCATACCTTAATTTATTGTTACTTTTCGTAGTAAATAGCTTGCTTATAATTTCCTAAAAACGTCACCAACCATCAAAATATTTCCCCTCATCATATTTAGAAATCTTTCTTTCGGAAAAAAGAAAATTATTTGATTCCACTTTGCATTTACTACTGTGTTAACCGGCAACAATTTGAATGCACCAATACTGATCAATCTAAAGTCCCGTCTTACGCCCTTGGGGATGAATAAACACACATCAAGCATTACTAGACTACAAGATTTTCAAAATGCGCTTCAAAGAAAGGTTATTTTGCCCGTACGGTTAGGTAATCTTAAATTGTCCAAACTAAAATGCATGACAGTTTCCGTTGATTCTTATATTATTGCTATCACAGAAATGTGGTTGTCAGATGATATTGTTGACAGACAAATATGCATCTCGTGATGTTATGTAGTACGAAAAGATTCTGGAAGGGGTAAGTCAAGTAGGTGTTTTTGTCAAAGAAGACTTAAACTTTACCATTTGCTTAATATTAGTTTAACGTTTGACGTTTCTATTTTTCTCAACAGGTAGTGTAAGATCTCAGTGAGATCTAGGCCCTGATCTCCTTTGATTCAATTTGATAAGGATATTTATTAAAACCCCAGCTAATTTTAATTAAAAAGCTCTTGTGTGATCTAAAATATTGTTTTAAAATTTATTATTACAAAATAATTTAAATTTACATACCAAGACTGTTTACCAACAGGAAAAACAGGTGACAATACTCGCAAAATCACTGTCACAATAACACGTAATAAATTCAAATACAAAAAGAGATGCGAGATAAACCAAAATTCAAATAATCTTTAAATTGTTTAAATATATAACAATATAAAAATTGTGACTAAAATAAAAACTAATAAGATAATAATTTTTAATGTTTCTTGCCCACAGTAAAGCCCTATTTTTATTTTTATAGATCACCATCTGTATCAAATTCCTTTAACATCTCTTTTATAAAAGAGCTTCAAGCAATTGCTTCTGCTTCCTACAAGTATGGCGTTATTATGGGGGACTTTAATGCTCCCTCTATAAACTGCGATACTTTAGTCCGTAAAGGTTATTTCAGACCAAACTGCTTAACTTTAGCATAGAACAGGCCTGTCAGCAATACATTTAATACATTAAGAAAAAGCGATCACTTCATTTCTTTTTTAAAAGTGCATTTTTCTTTTATTGCGGTTTACATTCCAAATAAAAGTTCAATAATTATTCCTAATTTCGATAAAATTAACTTTGACAAATTTAAAAACTTATTAAGCAATGCCAAATAGGAGTTAAAGAAATTCATAGATATAGTTAGTTTATATTCCCATATCGTGTCAATAATTAGAGGTTATGAAATTACATATACCATTTATAAAAAGTTAAATTTCTTGATATTCCTTTTTATTTTATTTAACTTGACTAATAAATAAAAGAAATTTAGTCTTTTACAAGTAGAAAACTATGCAGTTGCCATGCTTTTTCTACAATTACATTGATATTCGAAATTATGGTAGTACTCCAAATTTTAACATTATTATAACAGTTTAAAGTAAAATGTTAAAGTAAACTAATAATAGCAGATTATTTATAAGTATAATGAATAATAATAGACTTAAAACATATTTTTGAGGTAATCTCACTAGAGGGAAACTAATCACATTCTAAGTTAACACTAAGATGAAGGTGTAAAATTAAATTTTTAATCCGATCGATGTTTTAGTAATGCTACAAGTTTGTAGTTACACGTGAATAAATCGTGTAAAACTTTGTCAAAAATTTTAAAATTAAAAGTATATGGCATTAATCGAGGAACAAGTCATGTTTGTGTAATATATCAAATATATGAGACATGATTTTTGAGGTATAAGTTAATGCTCTGCTGAATTAATAAAATTGTTATTTACAATAAAATGAAGTAAGTGTGTTTTAATTAGGTTTTTAATTATTTTACTTATAAAGGCCAGTTTCCAAAGTTAAGGAACTTTTCTTTGTTTTAGGTTAAAAAATTCGGGAAAAATTAGAACCTATATACTTCTTTACTTTTTAATAAGGTAAATGCAGTTATGACTACATAGTAATAATCATGTTTACCAGTTCTACAGGGTCCAAAGTGGTACTTGTAAAAAGGAAATATTTTTAGTGTTTTGAATATTGGTATTGCTAATGTGATGTTTAATGCTTATTTCAGTACAATATCAATGTGCCTAATATGCTTAAGTGATGTAAAAAAAAGTTAATCAAGTTCGATGTGTTAATTTTGACAAGTCCCTTCTTAGCCCGTATAATTAATATTACTTAGAAAAATATTGATCCCTTTAAAATGTTTTACCAAAGTCAGGGATGAGTTCAATTTTTTTTTATATTGTACAATTTTAATTATTGAAATTACAGATATTTTTAATTAGTTTTTCTACAAGAATAAAAAAAAACTAGTTAAAAATGTTTTTTTTGCACGTAAGTTTATGATAAGTTTGCCCAATCTAGATACGTTTAATATTTCAACCCAGATGTTTTGATTCTTTATTGTTTTTTATCTTGTTTTATTATTTATTTATTTAATTGATATTAGATATTTATGAACCGAGGACCATAAGGAGATTTCTCCTAATCAACATTCGCGAGGTAAGGCGCGCGTCACGCTACACGTCCATTGGAGCGTTATTCATCCTTTTCTCTTTTCTTCTTTTTTAAAGATTATTGCAATGTTTTTGCATTGTAATAGGCATTTGTTTTATTTTTTTAAATATTTATAATTTTTGCTCGTTTTCTATAATTGTTAACTTCCACTATCTACCTTGATTTTATCATGATTTCAAATACTTTTTTCTGTGGCTAATCCCCCTTTACCTCACCATCTATTTCATATTTTCTCCCGAATCTTACTGATATCATTGAAAAATAGAACCGAGGATTAAAAGGAGTTTTACTCCTACTCAACTCGTGTATTAACCTGTAACCTGTAACTCGTGTATTAACCTGTAACCTGTAACCTGTTTTACTAAAATTATATTTAAATAAAATTTGTTATTGTAAAAACATTAATGATGTGTTTAATTATTTATTTAATAAAAATATTAATGTATATTAGAAATGTTTTATTTATTTGTTTTTTTATATAGTTTTGGAGTTAAATTTGCGCAGTCACAATTTTGAATTGGTGGTTTTAGTCTGATGAGATGTTATGTTAAAGATATATAATTTTTTATTTTCTCACTTTTTTATTATTTTTATTTTATTGTCGTCGTTGCAATTTGTTTTTATTTTTTATTTGTATTCTGCATTAAATTTATTTAATGGAAGCAGTTTTGTAAGTTTTTATGTTTTAATAGTTTTATGTAGAAACCTGCTAACTTACATATTGTCAACAAAAGTTTAATTGTAAAAGATATATATGAATTATGTTTAAATAAAAGTCAAGCTGCATCATATGCATATCATCGAGCGAATTCATTAATATGTAAACAGCGTATATTAACTGCAGCGTGTAATAATGTTGCTTTGAAAAGTTTAAATAGTAATTGTTTTAGTAAAGGTAAATATATACGTTGTTTATTATATTTTTGTGCATGATATTTTATTTTATTTATAATTATATTGATAAGGAAATCTTTTTTTTATAAATAATTAAAAAACGAAAACTGGATTATTTTTTATTTTTGTGGTTTTCGATGACTGTTTTTTAATTTAAGGTTAATAAAGTTTATGTTTTGTTTATATTAGTAAATTGATAGTTTTTGGTTTTAAAGTTTTCTTTTGAGCTTTTATACATACAATTGTTTGAATTATTAATCTTAAAAATACATAGTTCATACTTTTGAAATTATATATATATATATATATATATATATATATATATGCTTATAATTTTTACCGGGTATATTTTTTTAATATATAATACTTTTTAATACTGTATTTAGTTTATCTAGTTTCAGTTTGGTACACGAATTGAGTAGGATTCAGGATTCAGGATTCAGGATTTTTCACGAGTTGAGTAGGCCAAAACGCCTATTAGTACTTGGTTCTCAAATTGTCTCAAATTTTCAGGGGGGAAAATGAAATGGATGGTGAGGTAAAGGGGGATTAGTGACAGAAAAAATATTTGAAATCAAGATAAAATCAAGGTAGATAGTGGAAGTTAACAATTATAGAAAACGAGCAAAAATTATAAATATGCAAAAATAATAATAAAACAAGTTACGTATTACAATGCAAAAACACTGCAATAATCATCAAAAAAGAAGAAAAGAGAAAAGGATGAACAACGCTCCAATGGACGTGTAGAGTGACGCGCGCCTCACCTCGCGAATTGGTACTCAGTTGTATAGTTTTACATAAATATAGGAGGAAACATGGAGGGTGAAGTAAAATGTTGGAACCTGAAAATAGAAAAAATAGAGATTAAGATTAAAAGCAGAGAAACGTGAATAAAAGGGATTACATTAACTAGAAAGAGTGAGTACAAATTTTGTAATAATTTTTAAAGAGAGAAGAATATTTAATATAACGCTCTATTTAACGTAAAGCATGAAGCACGCCTCATTTTGTGACACTTATTTTTATTGTAACATTCCTTGAAAAGGTACTGCCAAAATTTGAGAGAATAATAAATTTGTCAATTTTTTGTTTTCTGTTGTTTTTGTAAAAAAAAATTAACATTTAGAGTTTAAAATGGTAAAAAATGTTTTAAAATATAGAATTAGTGCAAGAGTCATATTTTAATGACAACACCTTTATAACCGTGTTTAGTGATAGGTAGTTTTTTGTTTTGTAAGCGCTGTATAACGTTTTTTTGCAATGCTTTATATTTTAAATTTTACTTATTATTATTTATTTTTGTGTTTATATCTATAATAGATGTACAAGTAGCTGCCAAAATAAATGCAGTATGTCCAATTAGCTTTAACAGCATCACTTAATTACATTAAGCACATCTAAATTTTATTTAAACAGTTTGTAGATATTACGTTAATTGTGCCTTGAATAAGTCAATAATAATAATTTTTTGTTTAATTTAAAGTATTTTATTTAAATGTTATATTTTTAAGGTTTTTGTTATTTTAAATTAATTAATAATTAAATTAAGAAACATGCTTTTGTAGATTAAGTATTTTATTGTATTTGAAATTAAAGCTAATTTATATATACATTAAAAAAATTAATTACTTTTTTTTTGGATTTATTCAACTTTATTTTTAGAAAAATTTAAATATGAATTGGCTTTTATTGGATGCTTTTATTTAAAATGGTTTGAATTACGTACTTTGAAATTTTGGAAAGTTCAGTCAGATTTAAGCTGCTTAGATTTATGCCGTTCACAAGGAATGGAATTTTTTTGGAAAATTTCAAACAATTTTTGTTCATGTCAAATTAATAAACCATTTAACATTAATTATACGTCAATAGAAAACTGTTTACCAAAATTTAACTTTTATTTAAATGATTTTGTTTTAAATTCAAATTACTCATATTTTGATTTAGTACCTGTGAAGATATATTCAACAAATTTATATTTATCTAATTATGTAGCCACACGTAAGTTAGTAATGAAGTTTTATCAAAGTTCACCTTATTATCAGGTGTCAGAAGATATTAAATTTGTACTATATATATATATATATATATATATATATATATATATATATATATATATATACATATATATATATATAAAACAAGGCGTAATTGTTTTAAGTTTAGTTTTGTTTGCAATTATATAGCCTTGATTAAAAATCCTTTACAATTACTGAAAATTAAGCCTGTGAGAATTTTGTATCTATTGATTTGGAGTGGTCGGAGTTGGAGGCATATTCGTAAAATCTTTCAATTAATGTATGATATTCGACATTTTTACTTTATCCATATTGATTTGGTTAGTTTTTAATAAATATTAAAAACATACATTTTTATGTCTTTATTACGAGTTTGTTTTCTATAACCGCACCATAAAATACTAAATTATAAATATTTTTTTGAAAATGATTTTGTTAACATTTTTAGTGTTTTATTGATATATTTTTTTACAATTGTGAAAGACATTTTTAGCTGAATTTTTTATTTGACAGGATTATATAATACATTGTATTATAAATATATTATAATATATATATATATATATATATATATATATATATATATATATATATATACAATTTAGCGTTCGGATTATTTGTATCAACAAGCATCTCTCCTTTTTCTCAATCAATCATATAATGTTCATTTGGCATCTGATCGGTTTAGTCCTGTTTGGGGTGGACAAACTTTATTTTACATGATTTTAAATTCGCTTGAATTTGTTTTAACAAATTTAAGTGATTGGAAGTGGGATTTTGTTATAAATTTGAGCGAAACTGATATGCCTATTAGGTAACACCACATACTTAATGTAGATTTAATTTTTATATTTTTAATTAGTATAATGTTTAAATATTATATACGTATATATTATATATTATACGTAACATCATTTATTTTTAGTTAAACACTCACTACATGTTTGATTTGCATTTAGTAATTAATTTTTTTCAAGTGCACATTTTGACATTTTCCCAAGATTTTTCATAATATTTTTTATCTTATATTATTTTTTTTCTGTATGTTTTTCCTTTCTGTGTAATTTAAAATTTTATTTTTACATTAATGATGCAACCTGCTTTTATATTAATATGCGTAGTGATGTTTAAGTATTTAATATAACAATGAATATATTTAACTGTTTATAATGTATATAATTTTTAAAATTCGTTTTATAGGCCTCATCATGAATTGGTTTCTTATTTAAGTGATAATCGAAATAAAATATTTCTGAAATCAGGAATCAGTAGGGGTCATGAGTAAGTATATATATATATATATATATATATATATATATATATATATAGTTATTACCTTGAGTAGTTCAGTAGAAGTTGCCTTCAGAACATTAAAATAGGTACAAATATAAAATTTGTAATTAGCAGTATCAAAAAACAGTAAAGCAAAAAGCCATATATATATATGCATTTATCTTAAAGATTTTTCAAAAATCAAGCTTTTGATCAAATATTTTTGGAATGCGATTTGTACGTTTGGCATTTGGGAAATCGAAGCATTCCTTCGGGGATTGTATTTGATGGTGGATCTGATTGGATGATTTTGCCTCGAAGATTTGTTGATTATGCCATTTACAGCAAAACCGAATTACTCAACGGACTCAGACGTTTTTTTGAACATAGTTTATTGCCTGTTGAAGTGAGTCTTTGTTTGGTTTTTGTTGTTTGCATTTTCGCACTAGGCATTTTGTGTCGTGTAGGGGTCGAACATGGTCGAATTAAACGCTTCCTGCCTTGGATCGACTCATTGATGGTGCAATGTTTGTTTGCTTTTGAAAACGTTGGTAATTAGATTTTTGTATTGCAAATTGGTATGATTTGTTTTAGAGCTTCTTTCATACAGTGGCCCAAAACACACACTTTTGTTCATCAGTCGTCAATCATCATTTGAAATTTGTCAACTGGAAACGTCCGCAAGGATGTGAGTGCAAGCAGGACGTGGTTGTCGACTGGTGTGGCTGTTCACCTGTAGTTTTGAGTGGTTTACGTGATTTTAGACGATTGTGTCAAATGACTGGAAAGTGTTTGCAATTCGAAAGTCACAATTCGCCATTGTTTTTTGCACGCAAATTTGATTCGACGATTGACGTATCAATTATCAATCGAATTATTATTGATGTTTTGAAATATTCAAATATCGAACGTATGTTTTGCAATTTTACTTGTTTTATTTTCAAAGTTCTATTATATATATATATATATATATATTGGACGTAACACTGATACGAAGAAATGATGGGTCTATTCAACGTAAGATTTACCACAAGCCTATCTGGACGGGTCAATATCTCCATTTTACAAGTTTCTAACCAATTCAACAAAAACGTTCACTGGTTAAAACATTATTTAATCGTGCGCAAAGAATATGTTCAAGTGACACTATTGATAAAGAATTAGAAACCACAAAACAAACTCTAATCAGTAACTGATATTCTGAAGAATTTATCAATTTCTATTCAAAGTCACTTATAACTAAAGAAAGAATTGTAAACGACAACAAGCCAGTTTTTATAAAACTGCCTTTTAAAGGAGATGCTATTACGAACCTCCTAAAAAAAGGCTTAAAAATGAGATCAAAAGGACATACCCATTGACCCAATTGAGAATGTTATATACCACAACAGGTCTGCCTTTGCCCAACTTAAAAACAGCTAAAGGAATGTTCTCCATCTCCCATTGTATCTACTAGTTCACTTGCAGTTGCGGTGACAAATATATTGGTCGGACATCTCGTCGCTTAGCTGAACGGGCCAAAGAACACATTCTTAATTGGGCCAATTAAGAGTCCAACTCAACTGAACGTATATGCACTTCGTCAATATCACATCATTTGATTCAAACAAAACACCGAGTTAACTTTAATGATTGTTTTAAAGTGTTGGTAACTGCTTAAGCTGTTGATATGTTTAAAAAATACTTGAATCTGTTTACATTCACACATTAAAACCCATTTCGTGTGATCAAAAACAATTTGTAACTTTATTAAATTTAGCTCGTACTTAACATAGGCATGTTACCTATGTCCGTGTAGTTATTAATGTTAAGCTAATTACATCATATATTTTTATGTATATATACTGATTCTTTATATGTTTGTGACTGAAGAGAATATACGAAATGAATTCATCTCACGGTCTACGGCTTCTATTGTTTTTGTTCGGAATTATAAAAAGAACCCGATGCTTTAAGCAATATATTTTTTAAAGGATTACAAACGAATTGCTTTATTTAGTTTTTAAACATATTAACGTTTTCTATTTCAACTCCTTTAAAATCAGTTTCATACGTTGATCATTACATTGAAAATATTTATTCTTCTATGGAAAATCAATCATTGGTACCGCAAATTACAATTTGGAGTTTGAAGCATCTTGGAAGTCACTTTATTCAACAAATAACTCAAATTAGGCATTATCCATTTGGTAATTATAATTTATTTACTACAAGTCATGTGTTGTTATATTGTTTATCAATGTTGATTCATAGTGTTACAAATGCCAATGAAATTGAGAACTTGTGCTACCCTTGTATTTTTATATACTTCTGATAACTCCGTACTTTCATATGTGTATATTTTGGATTCACGCTCAATCGGGACAGTAACCGACTGTACAGCATCATAATTGGACTTCCATTTTAATAGATAGGTGTGAGCGGCACATTTACGGCAATTAAAAGGGAACAACGTTATACTAATAGTCTGTGTAGTGATTTGGGTGAGGGTAGACCACTCAATCCAAAAATCAGGTGGTTTTGACCATTTTTTGCTAACAGTGTCTTAATTATGCCTTTTCAACCAATTTGTTTGACTATTTCCCTCCGTTTGTTTGATGTAGAAAACGGTAAACGATGATTACCAATTTGAAAACGAACATGTAATAATAATAATAATAATAATCTTGTCACTATTTGGATTGCAATTCTTAGTTTTTAACATTTGTTCACTCGGTGAACACGATATGTAACAGTAGGATCTATACCTGACGACATAGCGCTAACAATGTTTGATGCTGATGATATAAATAATAATGTACGAGAGAGGGGGTGCAACATTTACAATACAGGTTTGTTTGACAATGTGTCTGTTTGAATGTGGTCCTTCGTTTGTATCTATATCATTTAATAGTTGTACACTTTTACAAGAAATAATGGTGTTAATTCATTTATTGGATTATTATGATTAGTGACTACGTTATTTGTTCATTATTTTTACATTTGTAGAGCATATTGAACGATCGATTTCGTTGGCTTAATGAGTGTAACAGAAGTAGGAGAATGACGAAGTTTTTTGGCTGATAGATGGCATCCTTGTGACGCCGCCACTGTTTGCATAGATTGACGAGGTCGCCTGATTTGTTTGTCAGGGTTATGTTCCTTAATCCAACGGCTATATATGGTATACATATACATTAATATACATTTTGAGTATCTTGGAACTGTGCTTGCACTCATCCGCCGAAGTAGAAACTAAGTTATACCTCTGTGGACTTGGTTCCTGCTGTGTTAGTGTAGGGATGCTAATGATCCTGAGGATTTGAGTAATGCTTATAATGTCTCAATTTCCAATGATGGTGATATTCCTGACTGTTAGTCCTCCACGTGGTGCATCCTGGACTAGGTGCCCCTAGGCATGTAGACTGATAACAGCAGGGTCCGAGTGCACAGCGATATAACTGGGCTTCCGCTACGGCGGGTGGGTGCGAACATACACCCAGGATACTTAAAAGGTATCTAAAGGTATACGTATACCATATGTAGCCCTTGGGCTAAGGGAGATAACCCTGATAAAAAATCAGGCGGCCTGGTCAATCTTTGCGAACAGTGGCGACGTCACAAGGATGCCGTCTACCAGCCAAGAAACTTTGTTATTCTTCCACGTTTGTCTACGCTTGTCAAGCCATCGAAATCGATCGTTTTACATATATAAATATGGGAAATAATGAAGAGGTGACCACGTCACCAACCAACATGAATGAATGTTAGTGTAGATGTTTGAGAGAAGCTGGTTCAGGATGCGCCACGTGGAGGTGACATCCAGGATGTTACAATTGTTGGAAATTTAGACTGTATTAGCAGTACTCAAATCTTCATGATTACAAGTATATGTAATGTTCATTTACTTCACTATAATTGTATTATATGCCAACTACATTTTTAAAAATGACAATATTGTAATATTGTTGTGTACACTGTTTACAAATGATGCTATTCAATCGTTTTTTTTTTGCCAATTAGCTGTGACCAATGCGTATGCATTATTTAACGCATCCAGTTGGAACTTGGATGAGGTCGATCGAACGGAATATATTCGGCCATTTCGAAACGTCCAACCGCATTTGATCATCCAGTTGCAGTTGATGGATGATGGTTTGAAGGAGGAGATGCCAATTGTAGAATTGTTGGTTCTTCCACCCGTACTCAGCTATACCACACGCGAGCTAGTTTCGCATTTAGAATTTGGCGATATTGGGTATTTGGAGGTAGGTTTGTGTTAAAGTATGAGTAGTATCAGCAGTTATATTTAGATTTCAATTGGTATACCAATGGGATACTAATGATTGTGAGGATTTGAGTAATGCTTATTAGGTATCAAATTCCAATAATGGTGATATTCTTGCATGTGGTGCATCCTGGACTAGATTCCAATAATGGTGATATTCTTGCATGTGGTGCATCCTGGACTAGATTCCAATAGGTACAGGGTCCAAAATGGCACTTGTCAGTGAACTCTTATTTTTCAATTTTTGCTGTTTTAACTTGAAAGATGTATTTTTTTTAACAAAGTAATCATGCTAAAATAATATAGAGTATCAATACTTAAAGTGAATTGTTTTTTAACTTTTTTATAATTATAAACAGTTGAGTATCTTGGAATTTGGAAATATTTTTAGTGTTTTGAATATTGGTATTGCTAATGTGATGTTTAATGCTTATTTTACAGTACAATGTCGATGTGCCTAATATGCTTAAGTGATGTAAAGAAAGTCAATTAATTTCAATGTGCTAATTTTGACAGCTCCCATTTTAGCCCCTGTATCTAGAATAATAACAACAGGGCGCAAGTGCACTGGGATATTACCGGTCTTTTACTAGATTCCCGTCAAGGTATCCATTTATCATATGTATCCAGTTAGGCTTGTGGATTTCTCAACCGTCGTGAACCTCCAATTCTCGTGAATACTGGCGTTGTTACAAGGAAGCCGTCTTCTAGCCCCTCTCCAAAGTTTAATTTGCATCCGGCAACCTTTCCGTATAGGAATTCGGGATATTATGCGAACTAGGAACTAATGAAGATGTGACTCTGCCACCAACTTTTGTTGTTGTAAGGCGTATCGTTTTAGTGATATTGCTATTGTGTCATTTGTTTTATTAGGTAGAATTATGTGTTTATTATTATTATTATATTGAATCTATGATTTTAAACTTTATTTAAAGTGTTTACGTCTAATTTTCTCATCCACTAGATTGGTTCAGATTTTGATGCAAAAGAACAAATGTTTCGCAATTATGCTCATTTTTTCACTATCGACCACAAACTAACAATTTTTATACTTTGGAAAAAACACAAACCACACGATGATTCGAGTGTCGGCCGGCCATTCAAAACGTCCATCAGTTTTACCCTCTTCAACGCAGCCAATCGCATTTGTTTCAAGTCGTTTGCATTGACCTTGATCCAAGACGACAAATCAGTCGAGTCGTTGGAAAACAAGGATTTCATCGTGAGCCACGTGCCATTGAACTCGTCCATCCTTTCCGCCTGCGTTCGATCGTTGTCGCCTCCGTCACCGACAAACGAACTGACTATTTTGGCCGCCGCTTCTAGCGGTCGACTTAGTCAAGTCAAATTTGTCTTGTTGTCCCATTTGACTCCATCGATTGTCCATCGTCATCGATCGACGAATGTGCTTTTCAATTCGCAGTCGTGGAACACGACTCGGCTGTTTGACTATTGTTCGTTTGGACTGTCGAATGCAATTGGTCAGCAGTGTAGGCAAACTTGGTGGAGTTCGTTCAAATACGATGCCGAGTTTGGTGGTTTGCAACTCTATCAAGATGTTGGCTAATTTGTTGATTTTTTGGAGATTGTTGAAATGTACATTTGATCTTATTGCTATTGGGGTTTTAAGTTGATGTACATGAGTGAGGTATATTTTACCATTGAACAATGCATTTTGACCGTGTTTTCCTACTTGTTCACAAAAATTTGTATTTATTTACGATTATTCACGAGATTGGTGGCTTGTTATCCTACAAAGATGTTGGTTAATTTGTCGGTATTTTTGGAGATTGTTGAAATGTACATTTGATCTTATCGTTATTGATTTTTATAAAAATTGGTTTGACGTACATCATTGCATTTATAAAGTTTTTCTACTTGTTTACGTAGTAATTTTATTTACTTATTTTGTTTAAATAAAAGTGTTTATTTTTGTTGAGAAATATTAAATTTTTCAGTTGTAATATTGTGCTGAAAAATTAGTTAACTAACGTTACTATAACAGTATCAGGATTACACGGAAGGAAATGATTTAAAAAATATTATTAGTTAATGTTTTTACACTTGTGTTAAATATTGGTTATGATTCATGTGATGCAATCATTATAGTGTTAATGTTCCGTTGATTTGAAAGTTAAATTTTAGAAATTAAAAATGATATTTTATATATTCTAAGAGAGTTCATGTTTCTTTTAAAATATTTATTTCCAAATATACAGTGAAAAAGTCAACACCTATATGAACTGTAACCAATATATGCAATTTACATAATGCTTGCAATAATTTGTGCGCTTAATGTTGCTGTAGAAGAGTATTCTTTTAATGATCAAAAGAGCTCTCTCTTTCTCTAGTAGTTTGTATGTAGTTTCTAGTTATGTTGTATCGGGGTGGTCTAGCGGTACAGCGCTCGAATTCGGAACTCGGTGGGCATGAGTTCGAATCCCACCACCGGTCCACTAAAATGTGGGCCCACGTTTGGCTTCGCTAAAATGTCCACTGCTGAAAGATGTTTCTCGTAAAACATTCAAAATAGCAAACAAAAAAAATAAAGAAAGATAAATTTAAAATAGTTTTATAAGCAGAAATATTGTTCCAATGAATTCCTTAGGTATTGTATATTCTGGAAATTTAATTGAAGACTAGTTACATTAAGTAAAGGTGAAAATGACAGAAATGTGATGAAATATTATAAATACAAAGTTTAACTTATTGATTTAATATTGAAATTTTTAAGTAAGTTTTTATTTTAATCTTATCGATGAATTATTATAGAAAAGTGTTTAGAATTAAAAACAATTCAGAATAATTTTTTTCAAATCATGTATTTCTGTAACTAAAAGAGGTTTTATTTTGAAAGTAGATTTTACATTAAAAACTTTATTTTAAAAATAGTACTTTTAAAAATTAAGTAGTAAGAAATATAAACTAAATCTTTGGCAAGAAACCGATATAGTGTTTTGAAGCAACAATTTATTGATATACAAAATAGGGGTATATTACCTTTTATATTTAGCTAGTAAATTTAGAGTTACAACTAATTTTTTAGTTTAAATTGATTAATTGGTGTAAAATGAGAATTACTGTAAAACGCTTTCAAATAATACTGATTTTATATAAATTTACATTTTAGATTCTTTGTGGTTATTTACTATAATAATCATTTTATTTGCAAACTATTACACTGCACTTAAAATAAACTACAAATATAATATAAAGAAAAGTTTAATTGGTTTTAGTTTATAAAATACCATAGTAACAAATATAAAAACAACCGCTTATTTTTAAATAAGTTTTCTATAATCTGTTTGAAATAATTGTAAAAAATGGAAAATTTATTGCAATTATGTGAGGGACAAGTATGCGGCGAAGAACTGCCTTTAACTAGTCCAAGAACAATATATTTTTTTGTTTGTTCATCTTATACAGGTAATTATGTTGTACATATTTTTAATTTATTCGTTTGGGGCCACTAACATGATCGTCTTACTAATAGTTACAGTTTGGCATAGTACTTCGATTGAAAGTTTTCTAATACTTATCATACAACGGCAATGTGGCATACACAACAACATAGAGGATCTAATGAAGTTTATTTACTGAAAAACAGTATTACTGCTTACATGAATTAAGAAAGCCACCTGTTAGGGCAAATGATTTTCGTCAGACGCCTACGTATGCTATTGGTACATCTTTGAATATGTTTTTTATTCCTTTGGATGTGTGAATTCGTTTGCCGGAGAGAAAGTATATATTTTTTATTTATGGTTGTATACTTTGAATGTTTTACGAGAAACATCTTTCAGTAGTGAATATTTTAGCGAATCCGAACATGGGCCCTCATATAAATATATATATATATATATATATAATCGAATAAATATTTACATTCGAAAAATGTTACTTATTAAACGTTTTTGGTTTTTTGCATCTCACAAAACTTTTAAAATGTTTTAATAAACCATAACAAACAGGTTTAAAATTTTTAGAATTTATTTTGTATAACTCCAAATATGTACATAATAATAATAATATAATTTTAATTTGTTTTAGATTTTGCATTAGAGAGACGCATTTTACGCGAATCCATTTGTAATGACCTTCGAACTTATGCGCGAGAAAAATATGGTCTTGATGTTTGTGTAAGGAAATGATTTACGCTTAAAGCAATTTAATGTTATGCAAAGTTGTGTGCTCAATTGTCTGTTTAGTTTTGTTTATTGAATTTGAATAATAACGGTGAAATTGTTCTCCTTACATATTAAATATAAATGTATTATTTAAAATTGTTCGTGTGAAAAAGTTGCATCCATAAGTAACTAACCGACCACTTTTTGTTAATTTGAATTAAAACTGTACTTAAAATTAGTCAAATTTTTGTAAAATTATAATCTGTTTATTTATAGTTCATAGATAATATTAATAATAATAATAATATAACGCTGTTAACGTTTGTTTTTTTAATTAGTTTGTTATAATTTTTAAAAATGGTAAAAAAATATTTATTTACATTACATATTCTATTGGTATTTGACAAAAAGTCAGTCTTTTGTTTTTAATTTATACAGAATTTTGGTGTCATACGGTTAAATTGTATACTTATTGTAAATTTGAATTTTTTTACAATATTTTGTAAGAATGATATTTGTAGAAAGGTGATTAGTAATAAATTTAACTGCTATTTATAATTTAATTTAAAATGTTAGAGTGATGTCAGTTTTTATTAAATACAGTCAATGGGAAAGCAACTTGTATAAACACTACAAATTGCTTCACATTAAAATGTAATAAATGTTATTTTTAACAAAAAATTTAAATATTTAAATTTGGTTATTAAGTTGGCAAATTTATTCAACACAACTAAATTTAACTACCAATTATATATTTTTCTAGAAATACTTTTGCTCTTGAACACAATAGCTGATTTATATTACACATTTCATAAATAATTTAAATCTATAATGTATTTTTATAACTATTTTAATTAGTTGTTTTAATCAACAACTTTGATTGGTTGGTTACAGGTAGTAGATCCCAGATGTTTGGAAACCGCTTTTCCTTTGGAATTGGTAGATTATGAAAGAATTTACAAAAAGCAATGTTTGCATTACTGCAAAGATGATGTAAATTGTTGTAACATAGTAAGTAAATATTTTGATTTATTACATATATATATACCTATATTTTATAAATTGTAATTTTCTATTTACATTATAATGTGCATATTTATGGTTAACTAATTACCGTTTTTATTTTGCATAACATGGAATTACAAGCAAATATTGGCATAACTTTTGTTACACTATCTATCATATATAATTAATTACCTTTTGGCAAATATAAAGTGCATTCATTAAAAAGAATATCATAAAATATCATAAAATAATTAAGTCAGTGTTTCTTGTGGTAATGGGATGCTAATAATCCTGATGATTTGAGTAATGCCTATAGAGTTTCAATATCCAATGATGGTGATATTCCTAACTATTCCTCATCCATGCGGTGCCTCCTAAACTATGTGTTTATAGACATCTGAATTAATAACATGAGGGACCAAGTGCACAGCGGCATAACTGGGTTCCCATTTTAGCGGGTAGGTGCCGGGGTGTTCTAGCGGTACAGCGCTCAAATTTGGACACCGGTGGGCATGGGTTTGAATCCCAACACCGGCACTAAAATGCGGGCCCACGTTCGGTTTCGCTAAAATGTCCACTGCTGAAAGATGTTTTTTGTAAAACATTCAAAGTAATAAACATAAAATAAAATAAAATAAAAAAATAAATAAATGCATCCAGGGTACTCAAAAGGTATCTTAAAGTATACGTATACCGTATGTAGACCTTGGGCTAAGAGAGATAATCCTGACAAAAAGTCAGGCAGTTTCATCCATTTTTGTGAACAGTGGCGACGTCACAAGGATGCCGTTTACTAGCTAAGAAAAGTTATTATTCTTCTACGTTTGTTACGCTTATTAAACCATTGAAATCGATCGTTTTATAAACCATATAAATATGGAAAATAATAAAGAGGTAATCACGTTACTAACCAAATTGAATGAATTAATCTAGTGGTATTATTATTAATTTTCATTTTTTTTACATAAAAAAAATGTTGTCAATTATTTAGTTTTGTTTTCAAAAGTATTACAAAATATTTGATTAACACAATTTTGTCGGTTATTGAAAATACGTCAACAATTTTTGTCTTCTACAGATTTTGTTTGGACAAAAGCATGGTCTACCATTATTGCCTAAAACTATACCGTTTGACCTATTCCGATGTATCCAAGCCCGCATTGAACAAAAAACGAATAATCCACTCTATCCAATCGTATCTAACGTCGACCTTCAAACGTGGTATCAACTCGATACCAATTGTCGGGGCAAACCTGTTTGGTGTTTGAATTGTCCCGAAATATATGACAAAAATTTTGGCAATCAAGTAATTTTTAAATTATTGTAATTTTACTACTCTTTAAACGGAAACATGCAGATAGTGTAGCCAAGCTGAACGTGGGCCCTATTTGGTGTCGGTGGTTGAAATTAAACCCATACCCATCCAGGGTCGGGTTGAACGTTGTACCACTAGTTCGTAATCGACTACAAAATGAACAACTTGTAAAAAATTGATTTTGCTAAAAAACCAACAAAAAGACACTATTTTACTGGACTACGGCAAAGAAGTGAAAGCCGTACGATTTTGATGACGGGGTTTGGCGAAATTCGAATAGAATTTCAATCGTCAATCTGAACGATTTTCGTAGTCAAATGTATAATTATATGGAACAATCATTTTGCTCCATGCTCTTCAGACTAAACAATAAAATAAAAATTTGTAATGATTAATTTGTATTTTATAATACGTATTACATTACTATTTACGACTGTATTTATATAAATTTTTAAAACTTGTTTACTGTTATGTTTTTTATCGTTGAGTCTGTTGAAGAAAAATTGGAATTGGTTGAGCACTGGACTAAACAAAGAGATTTTGTAGCTTGGACAATTTATCATATAACCCAAATGTGTGTTCAAGAAAATATACTGACTACGGATGAGGCTCAAATACTATTGTTTAATGGTAATTGTTTGTATGGTCAAAAGTAATTTTAAAAATATGTACGGTTTCATACACTACAACTAAAACCTTACATAAATTAATTTTTTAAAGTCAATTTACAAATAAACAAAAAATGTTATAGGTAATTTTTTAAAACACTTTTTGATTAATTTATTAAGTAATAAACCATGGCAATTCTATAAATTGATTGGGAAAGTTAATTTTCTCAAGTTTCACAAATAATTTCAATGATAATAGTTATTTTGAATAAAAAACTGGATACATTAATCACTGTTTTATATTTATCAATTTAAATGGATTTAAACTTTAAAAAAATATAATAAATAGTAATATATCGTGATTTATTCTTTTAAAATATTTTACACAAATACAATGTTTTTTTAAAATTGTAAAGCGTGGATTTAAAAAAAAACTAAGTATATTAGTTGAATAAATTAATAAAGAATAATAATAATAATTATTATTATTATTATTATTATTTATGTGACAAAAATTGTGCTTAAAATAGCATTTAAAATACACTGAAAAATGTTTTAATGTCATAATCATCCTTTGAAATAGTTTATTGCAATGAAATAAAAAAAAACTAGTTAAAACGTTTTAGCTAATTCCTTCTTGTACGTGCTTCTATTTTAATGTATTCAATTAAATAAAATTAATTATTAATTGTTTCCTATTGCAAAATAATTAATTTAAGTTGACTTTATTTTTTTTTGTGTGTGTGTGTATGTTTTGATTGAAAATATTCACACTACATGCAAACATATTTATTTATTTATTTATTTTACGTCTATTATTTCCCAATCAATAAAGACTTGGAATATTCTTTGTCAAAAGTATTGCAATCATGTCGAGTAAATAAAGAAAGTGTTGATACATGTGCGACAACCAATAAATCCCAAATGAAACGCAAATTCTTCCAATTGAGCTCAAAAATAAAAAAATTGAATATGTTTGAACCAATATTTATTCACAGACAAATTGTCGATATTCACAACTATTTATCTGATTCCATTATTGACAGTTTCGTCGATTTGATACCGCCCGTGGTAGTCGGTGATGCTGAACATGGTGAAGCAAATGAAAGGCTGATGGATTACGAATTAATACGCAAACATGAAACAATGTTGGCCAATGTGGAACAATGTTTAACCAAACAAAAATGTTCAATAATGAAAATTTTGTGGAGATCACCATTGGGAATTAATAGACAGGTTAGACGTGTAATTTATAACTTGATTCGATATAAAATTGAGCACATGTTTGGTTGGATATGATTTATGCAGTGTTGGTTTATTTATTGTGTACGGTTTAAAAAATAAACATTTATTTATATGCTCAATTGTACCAAATTATAAGCGTAAGACTAGCATCTTTCATTAACGGAAAAAATCATGAATCAGTGTTAGATAAACTAGAAAGAAGATAATTTTTCGCCAAAGATAAAAGTACTCCGTGTGAGATAATCTAATACTACATGGGAAATAGATTTTGAGCAATTGTGTTAAAATGTATGCCAAGACTTATAGTAAACTGACTCCAATTTGTAAGCTACGTAGCCTCGTTTCACTAATTAACGCGATGGGGCGGTTTGATAGAACAATCAGCGGTGCTTGTCGTCGAAGGTTGCGTATATATTGCCTAGTCGCGATTTCTTCCCCCAATATCTTACGTGGATTAACGGATAAAAACGCAAAGACTGAATGGAAAAGACGTTTATAACCAGACTTTACAGGATCGGGTTGTGGGATAAACAAGGAAAAACCAAGATGGAAACGGATGGACGGAAAAGACGGAAGTGATCAACGGCGTGGAAACGGTTGTTTATATAGCCGTTCCCACCGGTATGCACCGTTGACATATGCAAATAAAAAATGTCAATATTCGAAGAATATAAATTCTCAAAAATTAAATGTTAATTTTTGATAAAATAAAATAATATTGTTTATTATTTGGGACTTCAAATTATCTTCGTCGATTGTCACCGCTACAGACTTATTATTATTATTATTATTATTATTATTAAGCTTTAATATCTCACTAGAGATACATTCAGCGTAAAATACATTTTTACCATCAATATAAAAAAGTAGTAGTACAAATAATGGGATCAAAATAAAATAGAATATCATATGTTAATGAATATAAATATAGTCTATATGGTATGTATGTGATTTTTAAAAAATATTCAAAATTGCTATACATAGAATGAGTCATTATAAGGCACACTTGTTACATTATACTGTGAGATGTCCAGTATTTTTTACTTTGTGTATATACATCTGACTTGCTCACCAAGTCATTAATAAAAGTTTAAGCAAAAGTTAATTATGAATTTAACTCTTAAGTATTAAAAACCTGTTTCTATTGTTAGAATATTTAACGACATTTTACCCAGTGTAAACATTTAGCCAAGTCGAGCGAAGGACTTGGGTTTATCCACTTGTGTCACGTGAACAATATTAATGATAATATGCAGATAGTTTTGCTAAATAATACATTTGTTCTTTTTTATAATTGTTTTCTCTTTTATAAAGGACTGGTGTTTTTACAGTCACTTTTTATTTATTTGGTTCTGTGTTGAACCAATTTGAAGCATTATGTTCAGTAAATAGTTTTGGTGTGGTTTTTGCCTTTCCTGCGCCCAAACCCTCTTCCCGGTTAAGTTGGTTTAATTTTAAACAATGCAATCTTTAATGTGATTGATTTTTTTATGCTCTAACAATGTTGAATACTATTTACAAACGTTTATTAATAATTTTCGTTGTATCATTACGTCGTAGTTTCACAAAGACTATTTGGATGAATTCACAACACGAATTAGAGAAGAAGCATTTCGTGCAATTGATACACGAGCATGGTGGAAAATAACATTGATGCTTCCCAGTTTGTTTATTGATACAAACGATGTGGATTATCAGAATGAAGATAAAAATTGCAAAATTGTACTTCCCCAATTGTGGTCGAAAGACGCTTTGATTGCAAGTGAATTTCGTAGACACATTCGGTTGTGGGATAATGTGTGGAATTCGTTAAATCAAGCACGTTGGCTTGCTCCGTTTGGAATAGTATACAGAAATGACATTGATACCGTATTTTACTACATTGAAGACACCGATCAAACAACGAGGGTGCCCATGTTTTTATACAGTGTACAGGATGAAACGCAAAATAGATTGGTAAAACAAATTTCTCCAGCTAGTGCAGTGGCGATTAGCGTATTTCAGCAAGTGAGTCTTTATGTTATTTGTGGTTGCTTGCATATTTTGTATAAAATATATAAATAATAAATATATAAAAATATATCCTAAAATTCTGCATAGAATAATGATTATTATTTATATAAGTAGTTCTAATTTTTTGAGGCTTGTAATATGGATTGGCTACCCAAATTTAAACACAACGTTTGATCCAAAATACAAATTTGAAATATTTTGTAGATTGATTTTCTAATACTTTATCTCTTCTGATTTATACAATTATTATTTGCTATTTATTTAAAAACCTTTCTGCTTGAAAAAGTAGAGGGCAACAAGATTGTTTCATCAATATTTTGGGCATTCAGTAGTCTGCATAACAAAAATTGAACTTATTTCTAGTTTTCACTCGACCCTGTCATTAAAATCACGTTTTCACTTCCTTTATAAAGTAAAAATGCTAGCCTTGCGCTTTTTCTCAACTGGACATAAAATCGGTTACGGTAGATTTATTCATGCAAAAGTTACTTGCTATTTGTAATTAATTGATTTTGGTTTTTAAATTATTTAATTTACAAATTTTATTACAATAAAATCATTTTAAAATGTTAAATAAATGCCGGGGTGGTCTAGCGGTACAGCAGTCGACTTGGACCTGGGTGGACTGGGTAAGAATCCCACCACCGGCACTAAAATGCGGGCCCCGTTCGGTTTTACTAAGATGTCCACTGCTGAAAGATGCGTTTTCCGTAAAACATTGAAAGTAGTAAAAATAAATAAAGTAAAATTTTTTTTAATGTTTAATCATTTTCTTTACATTAAAAATATAAATTTCAGTGTCAACAATTTTTTAAATTAAATTGTTTTACGTAATTGTACAAAACTATATGTACACATATCTACAATGTACTCAATTTCTAGAGCTTTTGAATATATATATATATATTTATAACTACTTTAAATGTTTAACGGTAAACATTTTTAACAATGAACGTGGGCCACTGTCGGAGAACGAACTTATACCTACACTGTTTGATTTGAGCGCTGGGCTGCTATATATATATATATATATATATTAGTAGGGTAAATTTATTTTAATAACATTATTTAATTAATCAAAGTATTGGGAAAACAAAATTAACTAGTCAAGCGTTGTGAAATGTAATATATATATATATATATATATATATATATATATATATATATATATATATATATATATATTAAAAATATAGAAAGATGTTAATTCCCTATAAATTGCTTGATAAACTGAACATTTTAAATTTAATGGATTCAAAGCTTAATGACAATTAAAATCTTAAAATGTATCAAGTATATATACATATATATATATATATATATATATATATATATATATATATATATATATATATATATACATATCTTTACTAGATACAGTGTTCAGAAATCTCAGATCCATTCAAACCTATATGCGTTATACGAATATTTACCAAACCTACTCTAATCACCGATTTATTAGACGATTTAGTCGATCAATTTAGTTTTATATTTGATTTGGATCGACAATGTTTCAATAATGAATCGTTCGCCGAATTGCTGTTTTCCATTACCGAAGTCATGTTAGACAGTTCAAAGCGACTGATTATCCTGTTCCTAGTCGGCATTGAACAGATCTTTTTGAATGACAACGAAGAACACGAATTACTGCCATTGCTGCAGTCAAAGCAATTGCCTCCAAGCCTATCGTCCAACATCAAAGTTATTTTGGCTGGCACCATTAAAACGTTACACTTCGGTTCCCAATTGAATACGTACAGCCCCGACAAAATTGTTCTTCCATCCATGTGTCTCAATTTGCAAATCAATCAATTTCAAGTTACAGACGCCTATAGCGCTTGTTTAAATCGTCTTGCCGAATTGGATCGAACACTGTCCGATGGACAAGTTTCGCAATTGTACCAACTAGTTTCACAATTCCCAATCGACTCATCAGACATGCACATTTGGATGGGCGTTTTGATTGAAAATTGTTTGCAACATGTAAAATCGTTCGAATGTGTCAGTGCCCAACACATATCTACTGCCATTTTGCCTGTCAACATGCCGGCCCTTTTCGAATGGTTGGGCACATTTGTTGGACAAAAGACGTGTACATTCTATTTGGTCCTGTTGTCGCTTGTTTCCAACCGCCGTTGCTACTCGGCCGGACTGACCATGAACGAATTGTACGATTTGATGAATTTGGAATTGGCCAGCCGTTCGAATGATGTGTCCCATCAAACGTGCTACGATCCATTTGGCATTTGGCTATGTTTGGATCAAATTCAAAACAGCGTCTGCTCGCGCTACAAAGTCCAGCCCATGCATTCGTCCTTGGATGGCTATTTTGTCTATCAATTTTCTATCGATTACGAATTTGATTTGAAATTGCAAATAGTGTGCAAAAATTTGTTGCTTGACTATTTTGCCAGTCATTCGCTTCGCAATGTTACACCAACCAATAGTAAACAAGACGTATATTTGAATTGGGTCAATATTGATGGAGGAACCGTTTGTAGCCGATCAATTCCCCAAGTTTTGAATTACAATGTGCGCTATTTGAGACACATTGGTTCGGCTTATCTCAATACCAATCAATTCGAGTGTTTTGCAAAACAAACAATTTTCAATTTCGACTGGCTATATGGCCAAATTTGCAGTTTGGGTTCGAAAGTTTGGTTGATCGATTGTGATTGGTTGATCAATCGCATTCGCGACACGGATCACGAATCGAATATAACCAAAGCAAAATTGGGCCTCTTGTTTGAAGCTACATTGTTGCAAGATTGTTTGTTTGAATTGTTGGATGAGTCGGGGTCGACGTGGAAACATCCCCAAAGTTTGTCTACTGATTTAATGGGTCTGTTGTTTCCTTTTGCATTGGACAATTCAAACGTCAAAGAATCGCACTGTCAATTGGCCAATATTTATATTGATTATTTGATGAAACAATGCCAATCTATTCTGCCCCACTACAATATGCTAATGCCCAATTATTCCTATCCCATTACACCCGATCATTCACTTTTAGTTCAAATAAGTTGTTGTTCAAAGTTGCTCAATGTATTGGACTGGTCTTCGCATCGACTCAAAACCGACAATTACGTGTTGGTCAAATTGGAAAATGACGCCAACATTTATCGATACGATTGGTATTCGGGAAAGCAACTCGATTGTTGGAAAACAAGTCAAGGCCATTTACATTTGACGCCCAATAGGAAATTTGCCATCATTTTGGATGAAATGGATGGCGAAACGTTGAAGATTCATCAGACCGACGTCGAGTTGGACGGTACATGGCCTTTGATTGGCCAAATTAATGTCGCCGTTTGGATCAAATCTACATGGACCAATCCGTCGTCAAGTGCCAATGAAGGATGTAAATTGCGGATCATTAAAATCGAACTTACCGACAGTCACGTTGGCTTAATTGTGCGTGCCAGCAATACGCGGCATTTTGTCAACGATATGCCGTCGAAGCCGAATTATTCATTGACCCAACATTTGAGTCCCAACAACCTAAATCATGTCATTATTTTTGAACTCGTAAGCGGCAAATTGATACATTTGCTTAGACCAAGTCCAATGACATCGCTTGTCAAATTGGTCCGTTTGCAGTATGCCAATTCCGTCTTTAAACAAGATTTATTTTTTATCAATTCAGCAAGTCAATTGATGGCCTTCGACCTGTTGACCGGTCACAAATTATTTAGTGTTGGACTAGAAAATATACCCAACATTGTTGTATATACGCCAAATGGCAAGCGGCTTTTTGTCACGTGTCATCAAAGTACGTCGATATTCGACTTGAAACTCAATATGTATGGCCAGTTGGAACAAACGACGTGTCTTTTGCCAATTAGCAATTTGGTCGCACACGACGAAATTTTGAATATTCGCACGTCGGACAAATGTCCATTTTTGATTATTCATGCCAAAAAAATAGTCATCGTCTACAATTACATTACCGACGGCGTTCTCGTCAAAGTCGAGCGTCCTGCCAACTTTGCCGACATAATTTGTTTGCCCAATTCAAAATGTCAAAAAGTTTACTTTACAAGTGCCTTGTTCGGTCTCGACGATCAAGTTGTCCTAATTTCCATCTTTCGCTACATTCAAATTTGGGATATTGGATCGGGTCAACAATTGGGTTTATTGTGTACAGACTTTGGAATTGTTACTCGTTTGCTTGTCGACGTATCGCAGCAATATCTAGTTGGCTATGTACATTCGAACAAAACTCTTTATGTGTGGAATTTGCCCAGAGCATTGAAAAATAAACATTTGATAAAAAGTGACCTGATGACGAATCGAATGGATTGTATGACAAAACCGATTAAGAAGTTGGTCCAATCGCCACTATTGTCAAACCTCCTAGTGGCCATTTGTGATACGAGTAACGAAATGGGCTTGTTCGACACGAATACGGGCAATTTGACTCATCTATTGACTCACAATGGACACGTGAGTAGTGTCCATTTAACTGCTTGTGGAAAATATGCCTTAGTTGGACTCAAATTGGACAAACAATTTCAAAATCAAACCAATTTGATATGGGACTTGCAAAGCCGATCGGTATTGTTTGAATATGGCAATCATATTGGATATTGCATTGAATGCAAACAAAAGGCGGCTCATTTTTTTCATTTGATGCCACAATTTGACAATGAATGTCAAGACTACCAACCATCGTGCTACACAGTGCTAAGTATTAAATTGAAAAATGGACTCAAAGTGGCTATTCAAACGATTGCCAATTTGAAATTTATGCCCATTTTTCAGACTTGTCGACCCTTTATCACAAATGACGATAGACATTTGGTTTGTTTGACGACAAGACATGGCAGTGAAAATTATTTGTCTATTTGGAGTTTGGATGACAATAATTATGATGATAATGATGATGGTAATGGGTATAGACATGAAATAACGCCCAAAGGAACGCTGTGGTTTATTGAAGCCAAAGATTTAAGTGTTCCAGTCGACAACGAATGTACTTTGATTGCAAAAAATATTGTATTTTGTTTACCAACGTGTCAACCCAACGTAATACTTGTTCACATTGCATTATCGACCAATCAAAGTCAAGTAATTCATTATGGAATTGGTTTTATTCGTTTGTTGAAAGATTGTGCATCGTCAAGGCAATGGACGTACGATTATTTTAAATTAATTTGGGGATTTTCAAGGCTTGATAAATTTTATTTTTCTTTTACAAAATCTGCATTATTCGATTGTTCCAGTGGTCGTTATTATCAATTGTCAAATTCAACCGATTTTGAAATTATCGATTTAAATCAATTCAAATGGCGCTTTGAAGTTGGTCAAAATAAAAATGGCGATTTGAAAGTCAAATGTTACGGATTTGTGTGTTGCGATGACATAATTGTGTTTACTTGTGGTACATGTATCTACTTAATTCGGACGGATACAGGTAAATTGGTTGGCATGATCGATAGGTATCATACTATTCGAGCGGTTTGTAAGGATTTGAAAAACGATCGAATTATTTATTTGGCTACTTCGGACGGATACATATTGAGTTATTCAATTATGGATTTTGTATCGGATTATGTCGGCGGTACGAAGCCTGTAGAAAACAAACTATGAATTTTTAAAATAGCGATTATTAATCCAACCGTTTGTGTATATAAAAAAAAACATTACAAATGACAAATCTATATTATTGTAATTTTTATGATATTGAATGTTTTTTGGTAAAATAAAAATGTATTGACTTAGAAGATTTATATTATTGACCATATTTTACTAAAATTTAAAAATATATTTAATTACATTTGTATTTTGCTTTTATTATATTGATAAGCAAAGGGCACAAAATTTGTCTATGTGATTGTACTTTAAATTTTTGGCATTGAAGATACTGCCTACGAAAGATTGACATTTCTTTCGGTTTTTACCCAAGCCTGTCATTAAAAACCATGCTATTGCTTTGTTGCTCCAATTTGTTGTTCCTTTAACAATTTTTGTATTTTTTTTAAACAGGCCAAACTGTTATTCGTACGCTTGGGCAGTCTTTATTTGATAAACCAGACTGGGGACCGGCACATTATATTTTAAAAATAACTAAAAATAGTACAAAAACAAATTTTTGATTAAAATAATTAACCTGTATTGTACAAAGCTGATATGTGAATTATTTTTAAATAATACGCAAAGCATTTTAATAGAATAATCATTTTTAGATTATTATAATATTATATTATACAAAACCCTTTTGCTATAAAAATGAGCATGGAGCAATAAGATAACAATTACAGTAAAAACCACATAAAACAACAAAGTCTTGTTGGCATTAAAGATTCTGCAAATCGAAAATTGAGCTTTTTTTCGGCTTTCACTCAACCCTGTCATCTGTGTAGCTCTGTCATCTAGATATATGCGATCACTTCTTTGCCGCTGTTTGCCGCAATGGCGTCCTTTTGTATTGTTTCCGTAGCAGTATAAATTTTTTCCAGAGGCCAGGTTGCTAACTTTGTGCTCAAACGCTCCTCCTTTATTCAGGCTTGGGACTGGCTAAATTAAATCATTCCTGCTTCAAACTAGGCGGAGTTTTTTTTTAGGTTACTTTATTAGAATATCTTTGGAATACACTTTATAATTGTAGCGAATTATTTGTTTTAGAAGGTTGGATACAAATTTTATCGTGTTTAATAATTTTAATTAAGAAAGTAGAAATAGATATTTTGAAAATATTGGATTGAATATATTAAATACGTTATATAATATTATAATTACTTTTAGCTTCAATTCTACCCAATAGCGCAAAGGTTATACCTATTTTAGATTGTTTATTATTGAAGTACCATCTTGTGCCATCCTGTACTTGTGTGCACAATTATTTTGACTTTTTGCAACAACTAATTTTACTAAACATGAAGATATTTAAAATCAATTTTTAATTTTAAAATATTTGTTTTTATCACGTTTTCCTTACATGAAAATATTTAAATTTAGTATTTTGAATTTGACAAACGGAAATTTAAATATTATATAGAAATTATAATATAATAAATTATTTATTAGCAAGTTAATAAAAATTGATGGGAAATTTACAAATAAAATCATAAAATTCAAATAATAAATTATTTCTTTTTTTGATTTACATAATAACACGTCTTTTAATTTGTGAATTTGCACAAAAGATAATTGTTTGTAAACGAAATGTCAGTTTGCAGCAATTAAAATTTACTCAATTTTGTAAAATAATTGTTTTGTTTATACAGTTTACGGATATGTAAAATAGACATCATAGTGTTAGAAAAGTGTCTTTACAATAGCAAAAAGTTTATTAAAATTAAACAAAACACGTGTTCGGTTTTCGTTTTTTGCATTCTTATCTACTATTGCATGTATAAAACAACTTATGAAACTATATATATATATATATATATATATATATATATATATATTTGATATTGGAAATAAGGGTATATATATTTTTAAAGGGTATATATATATATTCCGATGAATATATTAAATCATAGTTTTAAGTAAGTTTCAATAACCTAAGCTATGACATTATCAATTACACAAATCTTTTGTATTTTTAAATCTTAACAAAATATATATACTTTTTGATGGACAGTGCATAAAAATTTAGGAAAAGTGCTGTGAATAATAATAGTGAGAATAGGGGTAGGAAAATGTGTGTAGGGACAGAAAACGTTGAGCATTTAAAAATACAGAATGAGAAAACAAAAGCATCAAGCAATTTTTTTTTAATATAAAGAAATTCTGTCAATCATTCATTTTTACAGGTTAATACTTTTTTAAAGGTTATTGTTACTTATTATACTAGTCTAACATTAAACAATATCTTGATTAATTATAAAAACTTTGTAAAATAGGACCATTAAAAAGATTTTTGACTACAAATTACTGCTAAAAATTATGACTTTTTAAAATGTGTTCAATTACATACATTAATGTAATATGTTTTAATTATGTTATGCAACTTATCATAACACATTTAAAGAGTCAGTTTTGATCATCCGTACCTCAGAAGTTAAGATATTGATCCGAAATCAGAAAGAGCATGAGTTCAAGTTTGTATAATTTTAAGCATCGATGAAACAGTTGTACAATGCTTCTGATTAATTCAAACCACCAAGTGGATTTATTATTCAAATGCATCTGACAATTCCAATATTTTACTTTTAAAATTCCCGTAGAAACATTGAAAATAAACCAAAACTTTAAGAATTGAAATGTTTTGTAATTTGAGTTTTCTAAGCTAGTGACATAAAAGTAAATTTATTATTTTTAACTCCACTGTCGCCAGTCTTAACTGCGGTCGAGAAAAAGGGAGGATTTAGGAATAAGATTCGAAAGTGGGTATTTGTAAAAAATTAATATTGGTAAAAAAATCAAAAAGACACCATTTATGGCAAAAAAAGTGAAAGCATCCTGATTTTGATGACAGAGTTTAGTGAAATTCAAATAAAAGTTCAATATTCAATATACAGAATCTTCAAAGCTAGACAATTAAAGGCAATCATGTAAAATAATCTTGTTGCCCCATGATCTGCAGAGCAAAAGAATGTTGAAAAATGGATCTTTATTGTTTGGTTGTTTTAGGGAAAATATGTATATGCTAGCGAGCATCTTATTCGTTCATTCACTTTGATCAGTGACGTAGTCATTTTCATTATTTTTATATTTATTCGAGTTCGGTGGTTTTAATAAGCGTAACAAACATAAAAAATAATGGAGTTTCATGACTAATAAACGGTATCCTTGTGACGTCGCCACTGATTTTTTGTCAGGGTTATCTTCCTTAGACCAAGAGCTACATATGGTATACATACACCTTAAGACACCCTTCTAAGTACCCTGAATGTATTCCTGCACCCACCCGCCAAAGTAGCATACGAACCCAGTCCTTTTATTTATGCTAAGCCTCCTTGTCCAAATAAATTATTTAAATAGCCGTCCGTTTGTTTACCCTATGCAGCCAACAGATGTAATTAACATTTAATGTCAACACACTTCAAGTGTCGTTCTTTAAGTACACATTACAAAAGTTGACGTTTTTGTAGATGTTTTGGTTTTTGGACTACCCTGGGTGATAATAACCGGTGGATAATGTTTATCCCCGATGATGATGATGATACGATGATGATGAGATGGTGGTGAGATTCGAACCCATGCCCATCTAAGCGCATTATCATTGGAAATTGAAATTTTATAAGCATGACGCAAATCCTCATAATTATTAGCATCCCAACTAGCTATCTGATAAAACAGAACTAAAACTTTTACTTAGACTTAAAATCTTGCCACTAAATAATATATTTCAGAAAAAGCAACTTTTAAAACAATTGTATTGCATTTACTAAAAAAATTTATAATATTTTTTCTTATAATTACCAAATTAATATATTGTCAAAACTTAAATAAAAAGTATGGCCTACATTTATTTCCCAAACCGTCTAATTCAAAATTATAAAATCTAGTCACTAAACTTGCAGTAATTAAAAAAATGCCTTATTATATAAATATTGCTCTTTACATTTAAATCAATACAATTTTAAAAAACGCAATAAATAATATTTGAATTAAAATTAAATTAGCAATTTATACATTGTATAACAATATGTTCAATAAGATTTAGTTAAAAAGAATGTTTTAAAATGACTTTTCATTTTAGCTACTATCCCTCATTTTTCAAATATAGCACGTGTATTAATATAAATAAGAACATCGTTAAATCTTTTTGGTAAACAAACCTGGCAACATGTAAACAAATAAATGCAAGTAATCTACTACATACAGTCGTGTTTAAACCGCTTATTTAAATAATCGCTTCCCCCATATGTATTGGATGAATTGAAACAACTTTTTTATTATATAAACCAATAAAAATATATTTGTTTTTTTGTGACTAGATGGCATAGAGAAGAAGTTATACATGTTTGTTTGGACATTGTCTAATTTTCCAACTTGCCCAAATATTTCCTACACAAATCCCATTTCGGTCAATAAAAATGATTATAGTTAAACGTGCAAATGTTTAAAAAATTGAAAATAAAATCGAATAATGTAGAAAATTTAAATAAATAAACAAATAATTAAAATATTTTCATTTTTGTTTAGAAAAATAATTATTTTTACTATTTTAAATTGTTTACGAGAAATATGCCTTTCAGCAGTGGACATTTTAGCAAAGCCAAACGTGGTCCCCTATTTAGTGTCAGTGGTGGAATTCAAACCCATGTTTGTACTTATAACAAACCAAAACAGCAAGTAGTTTAACAAATAGTTAAATTTGTGCAACTTTAGTTTCGATACAGTAACAGTAATAATAACGATAATCTAGTATTTTATTTATTTTAGTACATTTTCACTTTGAAGAACATCGAGTAATAAGAATGTTCTACATAACTATACATTGATTTTTTTGGCTTTGGTAAAGTTGTAATTCTATTTGGATTTTACCGAACCCCATTATCGGAATCATACTGCTAGAGTGTTAGATTTGCAACTCATTTGCAATTACTTCAATTTTTCAAGATGCCACGTTTAGTTTTGATACAAAACATAGAATATATATATATATATATATATATCAAATTTATATTTATATTTTTGTGTTTATTACTTTGAATGTTTTAATAGAAACATTTTTTAGCAGTGGACATATTAGCGAAACCTAACGTGGGTCCGAATTTTAATGCCGGTAGTGGGATTCGAACCCATGCTCACCGAGGTTCAAATTAGAGCGCTGTACCGCTAGACCACACCGGTTATTTTAAACAAGCTATTATAGATTAAATAAAAAAGTATTTTTACAATTTCACTAGTATTGTACACTCATATAACACTTATATTTTCTTTATACAAATTAACCCGCATTAAAACCTCCTTCACAAAACACCACAATCTATGTTTAAAATTTTAAAAAATGCCAATTTTCATTGTTTTAAATAAGGGCAATCATTTTACTTTTAATTTATTCTAGTGTTTAACCAATTGCTCCAAAAATTATCAGCATTCATTTATGTACAAACGTCATACTGGTTGCGGGCTAATTAAGTTTAAAAAAAATTATTGTAAAAATTTTTATATGCGCATACAGTGCACACAATTTTTCCAAATATTTCATCATTTTTATAATATAAGGGTTTTCCAATAATTTCTGCTTTTAACTTTTACTTCTCAAATACTTATATTTGTCTAAAAAAACATTTATGCACGTTATTATTGGGGTTTTTTTAAAGATAATTAGCCAGCATTTTATTCTTGAATAAGAATATTTAAAATAATAACATTTATTATTGATTTATCCCAAAATATTAAATAGAAAATGTTGTTTCAGAAAATGCGGGAGTTTAGCATTAATTATTTTTGATTCATATTATTGAAATAAATAAATCTCGTTTTCTTATTAAACAGTATGTACTTATTCAATTAATTGCAAAAATGTTTTACACAATTTAAACTATTTCTTGTCTCAAATTACTTTTAATATTTAAATTAAAAATTAGAAGATTGCAGTCTTTTATATATTCTAAACTTTACAAGTATTAATTTATAAATTATTTATAAAATATATATTGGTTAAAAGTATATTGTGCCGGGGTGGTCTAGCGGTGGGCATAGCCTCGAATCCTACTACCGGCGCTAAATGCGGGCCCACGTTTGGCTTCGCTAAAATGTCCACTACTAAAGAATATTTTCCGTACAACATTCAAAGTAGCAAACATAAACAAATAATAAATAAAAATACATATATAAATGTTAGATTAGAAGCATTTTGTTTGAAATTGGAAGTCAAGTCAATTTTTATTAAGTTGTTAAATGCTGATTTTGAGTGCTAAAAAATTGATTACATTAATATACATATTATTGTCATTATTCACTGGTGAATTATCTGTATTTAAAAAAATTATTGGGTAACGTTCCAGCACTCGACCCAAACTTGGATGGATGTAAATTATATTCCAACCACTGGCACTAAATTCAAGCCCCCGTTTTGTTTTTCTAAAATGTCTACTTGCTGAAAGATGTTTCCAGTAAAACATTTAAAGCAGTAACAACAAACATTTATAACTATGTACAACATTTTTCGCTTATCATTTTTACGTTTTCTTTTTTAAAAAAAATTGTATATTTTACTAACACTATGCTTAATAACTATTCAACAAAAAATTACTTTGTTAAAGGCTTTTTAAATTATTTTTATACACAATAAATATTCCGTTTTATTGTTTGGAAACTTGTTAATAAAAAAAATGTTGATTAAAGAGACGTTATGTAATTTTTTAGTGCACAAAGTTAATTTTTTAACATATGTTAGATTTAACACTTGAATGTATGAAGTAAAACATATTGAATTATTAATTTTTGTTATATAAATGTCTTCAATTTTATTTTGTCTAGATTTTTATTGTTAAACTATTCGATTGTTGCAATTTATTGTTTAATGTATTTTTCATTTCAAGCATTGTCATACTTTTCTTACATTGAAAAAGTTAAACACCAACAATTATAAAACATGAATTGTAACTTATGTCAAATTATAGCTACTAATAATAGCTGTGGGCATAAAAGCATTTTAATTATAAGCGTTTTTCAATTTAATAATTTTATCATCCAATATTGTTTAAATTAACGATACTGTTTTTTAGTTAAGTGCATCTAAAAGATTTTAAATTTGTTACATTCAAAAAAAATTTTTAAATCTTTTTTATCATATTCAATTTATTATTTAATTTTTTATTATATACAGAATATCAAATTGTGTAAATTTTAAATGATAAAGTAATCAACTTAATATTAAATATTTATTAATATAACCATCTTCGTACTTTTATTTCGACAAATAAAAGCGTCTTGACAAGAAATAATTTTGATTTTTTTAATCACAAATATTGTTTATTTTATTACAAAATGCATTTACTCTAAAAATTGTTTGCTTAAAGTACACAACAAAATATATTTAAAATTAGTTTTATTAATTAAACCGATTGTTTTACTTATATTATTTATTTTATTTATAAAAAAACCCATTATTTTCACTATTATGAATGTTTCAGTGTAAATATCTTTTAGAAGTAGACATTTTAGCAAAGCCGAATGAGGGTCAGCATTTGGTGGGCCGGTGGTGGAATTCAAATTCATGCTTGCACAGGTTCAAGTTGGGCCCTGTATCGCTAGACCACCCCGGCACCTACATATGAATGCAGTAACATGTTTGTTAAATTTAAAAATATATCACATATCAATATATCGTTTAAATGTAGTCAAAGATAAGCAAATCGGTTTTATATATAATATTGCAATAATTAATTTTCGTGTTTGGTGTTTTTATTTAAAATGGTAGAAGAAGGAATGGAAAACTTTAAATAACTCGATTAAAAACTATATTTGCCATTAAGACAAAAGTCACATGGAATCGAATAGAGATTTTGGATAAAAGTACAATCACATAAAAATCGGTTTAATTATATTTTAATTAATAAATATATTTTGCTGTGCACTTTAAGCAAATTATAGAAAATGATTGATGTGCAAATTCCTAATGTAGTCAAGGCTCCAACGTTGGACTCTAACATGAGTGAGCATAGATGTGAGTTTCACTGAAGACGGGCTACCGTTCGGCTTCGCTAAATGTTCACCTGCTGAAAATGTGTGCCTTAAGGCATTCAAACAGTAACAACATGGTTAAAATAAATATTTGTTGCTATCAAAATAAATCAATTTAATGTTGACTATTTGTCACTTAGATGAATATCTGCTAATTTACATAATCCTTGGTAAAATGGAACTTCTTCAATGCTGAGGTTGCACACAGCAATTTTGTTCAGCGTTTGTTATTTCAATATATAAAATTTTATTTTAATTAATTTACGGCTCAAATCTGTATAGAATCCTATCGTCAAATAAAAAATAGTATTTATTCAACTATTAGCATTCATTAGAAAAATATCTAGTGTGAGTGTGAATAACTTAAATAAACTGACAACATCTGGTTACCTATACAACAATTTAAGTAACTTGTAAACTAATTAACATATTTTGATACGTATTTCATAACAACGATAGCAGTTTCTCAATAATGCTGATTTTTGTTGACATGATTAAAATTTGTTAAAATTGTGTTGTTTATTTTTTCAATAAAAATAAATGTTAATTATTATTATACAAATATGTAAATTGTTTTTAATATTTATTTTTCCAATTTAATAAAGTTATGTCTAATCGAAACTTGCACGTGCAATGTAAAAGAAATGTGGCAACTTCAAAAATAAATTAATTTTTTCTTAAGTGTTTGTGTTGTTATTAGTAATTATTTAACAATTTGTCATTTTGTATACATCCTAGGAATAAAATTACTGTCGATTGCATTTGTTTTCTGATTTTATGTGTGCCGGGGTGGTCTAGCGGTACAGCGCTCGAATTTGGACCTCGGTAGGCATGGGTTCCAATCCTATCAACGGCACTAAAATGTGGGCACACATTCGGTTTCGCTAGTATGTCCACTGCTAAAAAATGTTTCCATTAAAACATTCAAAGTAATAAACATGAAATGTAAAAATTAAAAAATTATAAAATCTAGTGTATAAAAAATTGTATGTTTTACATTCCATAGTAAAAAATCCTGTTTAATAATTGCTTATCCTATCAATATTATATATATATATATATACTGTTATATTTGCACACTATTAACCATAGTGTCCCCTAAATAATACCATGCCTCTTTACGCATACCATATTGAATATGACTTTTGAATATACGATAATTTTGAGTTTTTTTTTAGCTTATGAAATTTAATCTTACTTTACCTATTTATTAATTTTTTTTTATTGATGTTACATACTGCTAATTGTATTGTATTTTTATAATTGTACATATTTTTTGTGTGCTGAAAGCTACTTTTACTGAAATACCTAAGCCAATAACCATAAATAATAAAATTATATATATATATTCAGGATTTACTGTAATCAATTGTACTGATATTTTATACATACGTATGCTTTATTAAATTATGCAATTAATGTAATTTGGTAATTACAATAGCTAGTCAAGAAAATGCTAACATAGGCCTACAACCCTACAATTTTTAATTAATTTTGTAAAACTATTTATTACGTACACTAAACAAATATAATATTTTTCTGTTACTCCTATTAATTGGAAAAGAAGATTGCTACTTGTTTAAATGTTTTATTATTAGTTTCAAGAAATTATGTACAAATAATGTATAATATTAATTTTTGTAAAATAAATATTGGAAAACATAAATTCTAATATAATTTAAATTATTGAAACATTTTTTGATAAAAATTACGTTTTGCTAATATTAGTAGGTTATTTTAGTTTACATAATTAAACCATTATATATCAACATTTTGTATATGTTTGATATTAATTAATAAGACACGTGTTCATCTATGAAACCTTAATTATTATATACATCCATTTGTGACCTGTAAAATTAAAAAAACCCATATTTATGACAATATATTTGCGCTTTGTTGAGTTCAAGTGCATTGTGATTACAACCCTACACAATTTAATTGATTTGTTTGTAATCTAATTTATTTGGTGACAAAATTTTAGCCACCAACTGTTTGTTCAATAAACCGATTCGTTTTCATTACACTTGTATGAGTTTGGATTGAAACTATTTTTTTTTCTAATATTAATTTTCATAATTGCTACATCTAATTATTTTTCAGCATACAATATATGCAATATTGAGAATTCAATTTTGTTTTCAAAGTTGACGGAAATAATGACTCTCTTTCTCTCTCTCTCTCTCGCTCTACATATAATTATAATTAAGATATATATATATATATATACGCGTGTTATCTTCTACTAAAATCGACTTCAAAATAAATCAAGCGACTAAAATTGTTATTCTATTTTAAATTATTTTTTCTTGTTTACAATGTAGAATAATTTTGCATTTATTTATAAGCATTTAATAAATTAACACTTTTTGAAATATACCGTTTTGTTGAAAATTATAAACAATTATTTAGTATTTATTTTTGTACTTTAAGAGCATTGTTAAAAGTTTAAAAAATAGTACGTTTTGTGTTTTTTAATAATAATTATTATTTTATAATTATTTTTTTGTATATATATACTAAAATGTTATATGTTTGTGACTGACGAGAATATACGAAATGAATTCATCTTACAGTTTACGCCTTCTTATATTTTTATTTGGAATAATAATAATTATTATTATATATACGTATTTAACTCCGCCTAGTTGGGATTAAAAATGATTCATTTTAGCCAGTCCCAAGCCTGGATAAAGGAGAAGGGTTTGGACGCAAGGTTAGCAACCTGGCCTCTGTAAAAAATTTATACTGCTACGGAAACAATACAAAAGGACGCCATTGCGGCAAACAGCGGCAAAGAAGTGATTGCACGTATCTGGATAACAGAGTTACACAGATGACAGGGTTGAGTGAAAGCCAAAAAGAAGCTAAATCTTTGATTTGCATAATCTTCAATGCCAACAAGAATTTGTTGTTGTTGTTGTTGTTTTGATGTGATTATTGTCTTATTGCTCCATGCTTATTTTTAAAGCAAAAGGGTTTTGCATAATATAATATAATATATGTATTTAAAAAAACTGAAGGTGGTATAATAATTGTTGATAAACCGTAGAAAAGTTGATTAGAAATCATATGGAATGTCACATCAAATTAAATAAAGACTTTGACAACAAGTACATTTATAGAAAACAACTCTCCTTCTGTATATTTCTTGAAGCAAAATGGTTTGTAATAAAGAAAACTAGAATAATTATGAATATAAATAAACATTAGTTGTTACCAGTTGACTGGAAATACTTTTAAATAGTTACTTGTTATTTTGTATTAATTTTAATATTTACAAACGTTTGAATCCTGGATAAAAAAGGAGGAATTAAGTGAAAGGTTAGCATCCTGGTCTCTGTAAAAACAACCTAAATTGCTACCAAAGCAATAAGACGACATTATTCCGGCAAACAACGGCAGAAACGTGATTGCACGTATCCAGATAACAGGGTTGAGTGAAAGTCGAAAAGAAGCTCAATCTTTGATTTGCTGAATCTTCACAAACATTTGGTATAATTGTACATTATCTTATATCTAGTTCTTGCAATTTTGTTTAATACTACTTAATTGCTACTTAATTTGGCCATAATCTGTAAATGATTTAAATAATTAATTTCGTTAGATTGTTCTTGTTATTATTATCAATGTTGTTATTAATATTTCAGTTGAACTAAATTTTAGCTTAATTGTGGTGTAGCCAACTAAAAACTAGTAAAATCTACTTTTTTTAAACAAAACAGGATTGGTATCTAAATTCAGACTCTAAACATCCCGGTATAAAAGTAGAGCTTTAAAAGTTCGACTATTTCAACTCAAGTACAAGAGTCAGATTAGTTGTATTAACGCAACTGTAATGTGCTATACTTATATACCAAAGCAATTTTTTATTCATTGTATATTCACAGTATATTTATTGTATTCATCCGGCGTTTATCGTATTTGTTTATATTTTCATAAAGTAAAATTTGTTTAACTTACAATCGGATCAGAGCAGACGATTTAACATTTGAATATATATATATATATATATTATGTTAAAACAAAAGTAATAATGTGTGTACATTGCATTATTTTAAATAAAGTATAAAAACAAAGAATATATTATCTATATATGCATCCGTTTATCAACGCGTTAAAGTCATTCAAAATTGGTTTATTTAACCAATTGGCGATATTGAGTTAAATGACCTGTTTTGATTCATCACTGAACATTTTGTTATATCAAAATTACAATTGAGTTTTCTCATCTCGTAATCATGTACAAAACTGTCCATTTGATCGGCATGATGTCTTTCGTGTCCATTAAATTGATCGCTACTTTGATCTGCATTGTGCGATAAATAATTGTTGTGAGTGGAATTAATCCAATTGGAGTAATTGGAAGAGGAATAATTCAAGTGCGTCATATTTAGATATGTCGACTGTTTTGACGACTCAGCTTGACTGTCTTGAAAATGGTCAAACGCATTGTAATAAGTTGCAATGTCATTTGAACACGGCTTGTCCGCACAATCGCCAACAAACAATTCGTCTTTATATTTCGAATTTGTTTTGAAATGGCGTTGTTTGTCATGACTCGGTGTTGAATGAATGCTAAATTCATTTGCTGACTGAAAATGGGGCGACAAATATAAGCCTTGTTTGGAATACTTGGGAGAATCCTTGTCCGAATATTTTGCATAACAATTGGCTACAGCAGCCGCAGCTGCAGCAGCAGCGGTGTGTAAAAAATTAGTCGAATTTGACGGCATATTACAGTTTTTTAAAAACACCGACTTGTTGCAAGGCAATTCGTCAACTGTCCTATCCAACTCCATTTTTTCATCGATTAGCACAGATTGCCTACCTGGCACAAATGAACTGAATGGCGACAAATGAGACGAGTGAATGGCTTGAGCCAAACCGACAAAGTCGAACTTGTATGCATAGCGTTTGCCGTGTACTTTGGTCATAATGCTTTTGTCGTAATAATAGCGCAAAGCCCGACTCAACTTGTCGTAATTCATATTGGGCTTCGACTTGCGTTCGCCCCAGCGTCGGGCTACTTCGTCGGGATCGATCAATTTGAATTCGCCGTCCATACCTTCCCAGCTGATGCACGCCAAATTTTGACTGTCGGCCAACAGTTCCAACAAAAATTGCCACAACTGAATTTGACCCGAATCTGGCGGTAAAATAGGGACAAATGTTAATTTGTCAATAAATTTCATCAATGTTGCTGTCAGCTTTTAACAAATAAATTTGTTCACTACAGTGTAAATTTACTAGGTTT